>JBBCBC010000015.1:36332601-36658505 GCA_037126765.1 Stenogyne calaminthoides
CCAAGGACATAACACACATACATTCACTACACAACTTGCTTAATTCCACGATTTTACCTCTCGCAAGTCCACTCAAAATCCTCTGTTCTTGGCTCAGATCTCGAGCCAAGAGAGGAGATAGTAGCTAGAGAATCAATCGAGATTCCGATCCCGAAACACGCAGAAACGCACTCCACTGCGTTTCCGAGTTGTGTGTTTTCCAATAGAGTCACTGCGTGAACTGCGTGCCTGTATCTATCTGTATCTATCTATCTTTTGTGTGAGCCTTTCTTCAGTCACTGCGAGAAACTGTAGCGAGAGAGAGGAAATGGATGAGAACGAAACGAATAAATAGGGAGGCTACGGTTACGGGTACATGTCATCACCTCAATATGGGTGTCCACGTGGTATGGCGTTTTAAGCGGGTTTTTTTCGTAGGCCCTCTCTCCGGTAAATTCCCTGCGGTGAGTTAAAATCAGTCCGAGAATCGCCAGTTTGCCTTTGGGGATTTGTCGATGTGGCGAGCGATGGGTGCGGTTAGGGTTTCGTGGGGCTGGGACGACGAAGTTACTGAAATGACCCTGGTTCTTGGCGGTTAAGTAAAGTGGATAATGGAAGTTAATTGGGATTAGGATGATGACTAGGGTACAGGTCACATTTGTAATTTTCTGCCCAGTCTGTGTTCTTACAATGTCATGATTCAGGGGCGCTTGATAAGGGATAAATGGAGGCGGGTAATGAGAATAATTTATATTAATGTTGTTTGATAGTTTTGATATACAAATAATGAGGATAGAAGTAAACAATTGATTACTTTTACTCACTCAATCCACCTCATATGATATAAATTGTTCACGTTTTGACCAAGTAATTACAATGCAATCAATAACTCTTAGAGCTCGTTTGCTACATGGGAAAAGAAAGGAAAATATGGGAAAATAAATCATATCACATCTTTTCAAGTGTTTGGTATAATTGATGGTTTTTCCCTTTGGCCCGAAAGTCTGTACTTCTTTTTCTCATTTTGGCGTGATCATATATCTCACTTCATAGATGATATTCATAATATCAAACATAATCTCATGACGTCAATTGATTTAAATAAATCATGATTTAAATACATCATACCAAACACTTTAAAATTATCAAATATATCACATGATTAAGTAAAATACATCACATGATTTCATATTCATTCGAGTCCCATACTACTAATCAAACGGGCTCTAAGTGATTGATCTCTCAATGATATTCATTATCATTCTCAAATTATATCAAACGGTCCATCAATATTTCAATTAGGCCCAAATTTAGTATAAGCCACATTTGGTTAGGGATGACCCCATTTGGATAGGAATGAATCATCCTATCCAAATATGAGTGCATAATCTTAATCTTCATACAAATACTTATTTATTTCTATAATGCAATTATACATTAGTTTTTATACAATCTTACAATAACATTACTTTTACATTCTCTCTCCACTTTTTCTTTTACGCTCTCTTTCATTCATCAATTCACTCTCTTTCCTCCACATCATCTTCACATCACTATTTTTTAAATATTTAATTATCTAAACAAACTCTCTCAATCATTCATCCATCCATACACCTTTTATGGGTCTCATCATTACCTCAATTATACCCATCTTTTTATAACAATATATTTTATCTCTTCATCCATTACATTGAATGGATGTCACTCTCTCTTCAATTCAATGAACACTCACGATAGTTTTAAACATCAACATTCATCCATCCAATGGTTAAACACTCATTGGATGGATCATTATGGATGTTCTAACTTATTTTACGTCATAGTATTAGCTAACAAAAATAAAATAAAATACTATTATTTTTAATTTGACATAAAATCCATTTATCTCTATTTTTCCATCTTTAATTAAAAACATAATTTGGGGGTGTTTTCAAAAACTTATAAGTGATTATAGTCACCTGAAATTGTGTGCAAAAGTAATTTGGAGTATTTTATTTCTCTTTTAGTAGCTTAAATAAGCTCTCATAAGCTATAAGTTATAAGCTTCAAAGAGGGTGCTTTTAGTAGTTTTTTTTTTTTTTTTTTTTAACTTTTTTTGCAAACACTATCAATTTTTTTTTGAATTTTCTTACAAACACTATCAACTTCTACTATTAATCACTTTTCTCATAATCATTAATTTTAATCACTTTTTTAAAACCATAAGTTTTTGAAACACCCCCTTAATGTTCATTGAATTACCCTATCAACTTTTTCCATCTCCATCTCAATCTAATCCACCACCATAACCAATCATGAAATTGGAAAAAGGTGGACGATTGTAATTTACTGAGTATTAACTATATATTTTGTTAGGAATGGAGAAATTGGAATGTGGGGAACTTTATGCCAAATCAAAAGTGATGTATTATTTTAATATTGTAAATAATGTATAAAAACATCCACAATGCTAGTAATGATTTATTTAAGAGGCATTTTTTTTGCCAAATATATGACACATCACTTCCACTTCAAAACCTAAATACTCCCTCCATCCTATTTTGATTATTCGGTTACTATAGACACGAAAATTAAGAAAAAGTAGGAGATAATAGTATTAAATGGTATAAAGTGGGTTTGGTGGAGGGAAATAATAGTATTAAATGGTGTAAAGTGGGTTTGGTAGAGATAAATAATAGTATTAAATAATATTGAAAATTGTTTTATTTCCTTTTTAAGAAATGTCCAAACAAAATTAGAACGACTATTTACGGAAAGTGGACAACTAAAATTAGGACAGAGGGAGTAACATTTTATCTCAAACATTCTACCTTCCCCAATCACTCCTTCCCAAAAAAGTAATTAATGGCGGGACCCAGAAGGTAATAGCCAATAGCCCACGTAGGTATTGGTCCACATATGGGCGGTATTTTCAGACACGTCGTGATAGCACAACACGAAAATAATATAAAGATTGTGGGTTAATGCTTAGGCTTATCGTGTCCATGTCATCATCGTGTCGACACGATAAATACATGAAATTTTGTTTTGTGTTAACTCCATAAGTTTGAAAAAAAAAAGTTGTATATATGACATGACATTTTATAATTCTATTACATATTTTACATTTTTTTATCGTGTCATATCGTGTAACATGTACTATCACATCATATCATGTTGTACCATGTCAATACATTATTATTCTAAATTCTATTTTAAAATTTATTTATTTTTCTTATTGTGTCATATCAATACGAAAATTTTTGTGTTCATGTCATGTCAACATGGATTCTTATCGTGTCATGTCACTATCATGTCGATACAACACACGACATGGTAACACAAATTGTCAACCCTAGGTCCATGCATTTTCCCTCCCAGTATAACTCACTCCCCCTACTAATGATAAGCTAAGAAAAGTAGAAAAGAGAATGATTGAAGATATAGATGATAAATATAAGAGATAATGAATGTGTGAAAGGAAAAATATGAGAGAGAATGAGGGAGTGGTGCGATTGTATGAAGTTGTGTGAAAATAGATGCGTAGATATATTATAGGGTTGGGTGGGTATTTGGATGAGAATAATAGTTTTTTGTTCTCAAAACTTTCTTGTAATCCTTTTTACGTCCCAAATATTTTTAACTATTCGCTATCTCGATGGTCCAATTCTGGTCTTATTTCGTTGGAGAACAAAAAATAATGTCATTTTCAGTTACACGCAAGTCACGTGCCGATTAAAATTGAGGATTTTCAAGCTCATAGCTCTTGTAGACACTAAATGTTACATAAAAAAAATAGAAAGAACAAGAAAATTAATACTAAGTTACTAGATTTTTTTTTAATAATCAACGTCCATGTGAACTACGAGCTCCGAAACTCCCACTTTTAATTGGCGTGTGATTTGCGCATGATTAAAAACGATATCATTTCTATTTTTCAGCTAAAATAGGATCAAAATTGGATATTTACTTTATTTGGGACGAAAAAATGGATTAAAGAAAGTTATGAGATAAAAAAAAAATCTCGTACTATTACATCATAAATTTTCTTTCACTCACTTATTCTATATCCTACTTTTTTCTCACCCACTCATTTTTTTCTCATATTTTTCCAAACCAAACATAGATTTATTACTCACATGATCTGTCTCATCCATTTTTTTTTCATTCGGATGTGCTTCATCTACCTCCTTCCGAAATAAAACACTTCCTAAGGCAAATGACTCCTATTCATATCTGAAAAGGTAAGGAGCGAGTGTTTGAAAAACACAATGTGGCTTAATTGCCTACACAAGTATCATGCAAATTATATGAAAGAAAAATACATGAATCACATATAACATAATCATATACAATCTTAAACTGATAAATCTAAAATTACTGCGGGATTTTTTTTTTTTAAATATACTAGTACTCTCTCCTGCCCAATACAAGCTTCCCATGGGATGAATTAATTTGTGGAGTTTAGGGAGTATCAATATAACATGTGTTGTAGTACAATTGATATGAGGTTGTAAACTTGTAATACAATGGATATGATTAAAGAGAGAAAATAAAATGAAGTGTAAGGATAGATAATTAAATGAGTGACAATTGATGTAAATAAAATAAAATAGAGGAATAATTATTTGATGTAGTAGGGTCGATAGATTTTCAAAAATAGTATAAATATATTGTGTTGAGACTCCCAATATGGGAAACTTGTATTAAAACGAAAAGGAGTAACTAACATGACATCTTCGAGCATCATCAATTACACAATCAAATCATTTAACATGTTCAACATTTTACTTTACTTTCATGTGTAGTGTATACTAAAATAAATGTTGAACTTTACTTTCATGTGTAGCAAAGGAGATTTTGTTATTAAAAAGGAGAAATGTAAATTGCAAGGGGTCCACAAATGATCCTAAACACCCAAAAAGTATAGCTTAACGATTAAAAAAAAGCCCAACCATGGCCCACTTAACAAGAAGATAGGTTAGCAAAAAACTAGTGCCAAAAAAAAAATGGCCAACGATATCCTAAAGGAAAAAGGCCCATATTAGAAATGGGCAATTAAAAGCCCAAAAATCTAGCCAACCGAGCATAAAAAAGTCAGATGGAAAAAATTGTGATATTATTGGTAGAGGGATGAGCTTTTAATGTAAACTTGTAAAGTAATTATGAAAATGGTCAATTTCAAATAAACTTGTTGCGAGAACGTGTTACATTTGTGAAATGAGCAAATAAAACTTGTTGTTTTTTCTTCACAACTCATTTATTTTTCACAATTTATTTTGGGCATATTCCTCTGATCCATAGTATTTAATGTTTTAGCCCATTTTCTTCTATCGGCTGTATAAGTTCAATTTGATGGGCTTTACCTATAAGTCGGCTCTAGTCTGTATATATAATTGGGCTTTCTTGGACTTAGAATCCTTGATTATAACCTAATGGGCCGAATTAAAATTCATCGTACAAACTATTTGCATGTTCTATATTTTAGATAATTTCCTAGAACAAAGTTTGCAATGCAGATACATTGGAATTTAATTTTTCAAGAAAGTTTACTTTTTTCAATATAAAAGCATCTCAAAAATCACAAAATGGAATTGCTAGTGGATTTACATATATAATAAAATGAGAACAGTGTGTAATAATATTAGTATTTTTCCATATATTTACTTTTTCCTAATAATGCGATGAGGTATGAGATTATGTATGTAGATGACAATATATATTTTTTTGGTTTGGGCACGATATAATAATTAAACACGCTAAACTTTTTTCGCAGTTATGCTATTTTAGAGCATTTTGCGTCCATAAACAGCAAACTACCATTGAGATGATGAATTAATGGGCAAGAAATTGACATTGTCCCACTAAAATTAGGAGAATAATCAGGAATATTTAATATTTTGGGCTAGAAAACTGTATATTAATTGCACAATTAAGTTGGGATTGGGACAAATTGTTACAATAATGGGGGCAATTTCTTTAAGAATATGATATCCTTGCATGTGCAAATGGGCTCAATAAATTGACATAGATTGTTCAACATGTGGGCATGCCCTTATGGATACGTAGTGTTGATCAATTAAGTGGATCTAAATAACCCAAGAAAAGAAGAAGAAGAAGAAAAAAAACCATTTATTTATTAAAAAGACAAGTCTTGTATCCATCCAAATCTTATTTATAGTAAATTAGATTTTAAATTACGTGTTATCTTATAAAAAAAATTCAACTTATTTATGTTGAACCGCCAAGAACTATTAATATGAAAAAATAGTTGCATTTATTTTAAATCTTGATATAAGTCTTGACGATCCGAATATCATACGAAACCCACTCTTCTGAGAAAAAAAGGTTAAGTCATAAGTGGGTGATAAAGGTTTTCAAGTCACAATCTAATAAGCCTCCATCATATGTAAAGAGAAGGCACTCTTCAAACATGGTTCATGGCAATGCCCTTTTGAAAATTTGACCCTATTAATTCCTCAATCTAGACCTTCACGTTAGTGTTGTCCCGCGATGATGTGGAATTTGATCAAGACCTTTTTTTCACGGTGACGGATCAGAAATTTTATTTCGAGAGGAAGATAATTCACAGTAAAAAAGTGAAGAAATCTACGAAAATTTTCAAATCACTATGAAATTTTTTTACAAAAATAATTTGGTCCTTAAAAAGTGATCACGAAATGCTCTACCAATTTTTAGAATAATCTATGAAAAAATTACCTACACAATAAATTAGCTACAAGCAAACTGCTTATACATTTATAATTTTTGTAGGTAAACAAATTACCTACACAAAGAATTTCTTAGACAACTATATTGACACTTTAAAAATGACATACATACAAATTTACCTATGAATTACATTTCTGTAAGTAAATTTATCTATAAATAAAAAATATGATTTAAATTTTTTGTAGGTAAGTCTTAGGCAATAAAAAAATTTATTTTTATGAAATTTCAAAATATGAAAAATTCGATTGAATTCACTTTTGTTTATAGTGACATAATAAAGTTTGAAATAAAGTTTCACGAGTTCTCACGAGTATAAGAATGCTTTGCAACCAAAGCGAGCTCGTGAGCCACAATAGTAAAATCACGACTGACCTAAAAAAAAGTTTAATTGAAGGAGAACCAGAAATTAGGGATTTTTTCTTTTCACTTTCTCCATCGTTACATGAAAATAAATTTAAAATCTGGTTTGGTCTTGCATGCACCAGAGTGCACTGTGCACTCATAGTACATTTTAGAAGCGTGTAATTTATTATGCTAAAAAGTGTGACTTATTTACACATAAAAAATACAATTGTTAATATGATAGCATAGTTGCACGCTTCTATTTTGTATAGTTGCACGCTTCTAAAATACACTATGAGTATACGGTGCACCCGAATGCACATGAGAGTCATACTTAAAACCTCGCGCGTATTAGGTGAAACATGTGACTTATGGACGTATCAAATATTGATCAGTTCATGAAAATGGGGTATTGAAATATTAATCGTTAGGAGGACTTTTGTACACTAATTGTTAGGACTTTTACATTTGGCTGATCAAAAGAAAAAATAAATAAAAATTATTAGGACTTTTACATGTTTATATTATTTTTCTTTACTCTTTATACACATCAATATTAATTAATGATATTTAACAGTATTTATTAAAGAAAAATAGATAATCAAAATTAAAATTGAATATGAAATCAATCCAAGGCAACAAAATCAAATCAAATTAACCGTTCAATATTCAATCTTTCGTGACTATTTTCAAACTATTTTGATAAAAAGGTAAAAATACTTAATTTTAAAAAAAATTAAATTTAACATTTTTAAAAATAAATAATTTTGTTTTAACTTTTTTGAGGTTGCGAACACACTAAAACTCTAAACACCTTATATTATTCATTACAACAATCAATGCGTTGTATAATTCATGTATCTGTATTTGGGATAAAAATATAAGGTAGTGGAGTGTTACTTTTTCCATTTATGGAATGAGAAAGTTATAGTGAGACGTCCATATATAAAAGGAAAACGAGATAATTACAGTGGGACGGAGGGGGTAATAATATTTGAATGATAAAAATTCATATTAAGCGGTGTCATGCATGAGACAGAATACAACTTAGTACAAATCAACATCCACCCTCCCAAAGTGTTAAAGTGTCAATAACGTCAATTACGTCCCGCCTCAACGTAGAGGCCAAAAATCGCCATCACACAAGTGTCTTATTTTTTAATTAATGAAATATTTTATGATAATAAGAACATCTAATACGCATCTAATCCTTAATCAAAGGCTATCAATGGCGACAAAAGTTGAGAGCAAAATCTCCATGTGGGGAAGTATCTTTCAAGATCGAATAAGGTGGGGCCAATCCGATAAGGCCATGTGTCCGCAAGGTCAAAGCAACACGTGGCACAATGAGTGGTGTTTCTTTTGCTAGCTCAGACTTTGGTGGATCATTTGTTACGGCGAAGTTTGCGGTGTAAGAGAATATGAAAAAGATGGCCTAAATTTGATTTTTTTAATTTAATTTAAAATTTTGTTTTATGTGTTAGAGAAATTAAAAAGATAAAGAAAAGAAATTGGATTTAAGGTAGGGCAAGTTTGAAAGAATGAAGGTTGATTTTTGGAGCCAAAGCATGTGCCGGGGTCGTTGCCAAAATTTGGGATATGATGATGTGTCATGATCATTCTATTTAATGAACTCAAGTATATAGTATGGATAAGTGAGACATAAAATCTAATAAAATACATTTCTCATCATAAAAGATTCTTGAGAAGTACTTACATATTTTTTATGTGTGATGAATAAATGGATGGAGAAATTAATATAGGTACAATTTTTAAAAAAATTTACTATCAGGTACAAAATGATTGCATATATGTAGGTAAAATTGCATTTTTAAGTGCAATTTTGACTGTATATGTAATCTCATTTGTATCTGTCAGTAAATTTTCTCAATTTTTTGTACCAATCAGTAATTACCCATAAATGGATTGGATCTACTTATCAATTTACTATTTCATGGTTTATAAATTTTACTTTACAAAATTCAGATACTCATATAATTCACATACTCTCTTATAATTGTATAAATATCATATTGTGAACAAATTTAATCGAAAACTTACTTCATATAATTATTTAATTATTAGTATTCCATTAAAGCTTAAATAAAGTAGAGTGTTTCTTAGGTCGATCAAGGTGTTGCTTCCAACTGACAAATTGAACATCATACTCTAAATTCATGCCACATGTTTTTGCCCTTTATCTGGTATCTTACTTTTTCTTAAAACGAATTACAAATATATTAATTTGAAAGTATAAAAAGAAAACCAGGGTCACGGGTTAGTCCGTTTAGCCTGCTCGCTTCCCAGTCGGAGTTAAGAAGACTCTAGTTTAAACGGATGTTTAATTGCGCAAACTCAGCCATGTATATAATAAATTAGGGTTAAACAGGAAAACCCGTTTGACCTGAGCCCATTTAACACCTCTAATCAATCACAGTTATAATTAATGATTATAAATTAAAATAGAGATGATATAATGTGAGTCGATTTTTTTTAGTAAATCTACTATAAAAGTGCAATAGAACATGAAGACGATAGTTAGAGCGATGCGAGATGATGATTAGAACGATGAATATATAGTATAAATAACACAATGTCAAATTTAAACCGTTTACTGATATCATTCTGAATTAACCTTCATATATTCATTAATCCTACTATTTTATCATATATAATTTAATCTCATGAATTTGATCAGCATTATTTACAATTAGACAAATTCTCCCACGTAGAGTTTTTTGCACTTTTGGTCTCATGAACCACGTCATGTTTTCAATCTAGTCTCACTACTGACAGAACTAGTCCCATAAGAATTTTAATTTGCAAATGTGGTCCCACCGTGACGGAAACTGTTAAATCAACTTGCAAATGTGGTCCCATAAATTATGAGACATAATTAATTTGCAATTAAGGCTTAACCACCTTTTAACCACTTGCATTTTTAGTCCCATAAGTTATGAAACATAATTAACACAAAATTAACCAATTAACTTACCTGGGCCCACTTGCACATATGGTCTCATAGGTTCCAAAAACCCAAAATTCTCCCTCCATTTCTTTTTTAAGCCAATTTTCAAATCAATCACGCTTTTTTTACGCCAATATACTTTCACTTTTAGTCCCATTGAATTCAAATTTAATAAAAATTGGTGGAAAAATCAAGTCTTCTCCAAATAAAACGAGGGTTTTCTCTCAATCTTCATATTCACAAATCTTACCAAATCCCTCATCATGAGTATGTGATTCTCCCATCCTGGTGTCCATGATGACCGCCTTTTTTTCATTTTTTTTCTCTATCTTCTTTCTCCACAATGCGGCAAATGAGAGCGACGGACACGAGCAGAGGGTGAGAGCAGAGGGTGCGGCGTCGCGATGTCGGATGAAATGCTTCTTTCTCCAGGGGCGAGAATGGGGATGTCATGTATTCGGCACCGTGGTGGGTGAGGGTTTTTTTTGTTTTTTATGAAATCCGGTTCACAGGTTCTCGGTTTTCACCCGGTTTTTTGGTTTTTGTCGGGCGGTTTAATAGTAGTTCTGGCACCTATATTGAGCCCCCAAAGAATGTTCTCTCGGTCAGACCGGTCCGACCGGCCGGTCGGACCAGATTTTTTAAAAACATAGCCAAATATTGTAGACCACGGAGATTAAAAAAAGTAGGAGATAATAATATTAAATAGTGTAAAGTGCATTTGGTGAAGGCAAATAATAGTATTATATGGTGTAACGTGGATTTGGTGGAGGGAATAATAATATTAAATATAATTGAAAGTTGTTTTATTTTCTTTTTAGGAATGACCAAACAAAATTAGGACGGCTATTTACGGAAAGTGGACAATCAAAGTTAGGACATAGGGAGTAGTATTTTATGGGATAAAGTGATAAAGTGTGTATATCAATTTTAAGAAGTGTTCCTTAAAGATTGAGACAAAAAAAATGGAAAGAGTTTCTTAAAAATTAGGACGGAGGAGTATTAATTATACGTTTGATGAGGTCCGCTTTAGCAGTTAACGAGATGCCATCAAGAGCCATTTAATTTTGGCACCAAATGTGCAAACTTGGTAAATTGTGGGATCACATTTGCAAATTAAAATTCTTGTGGGACTAGTTCTGCCAGTGGTGGGACTAAATTGAAAACATGACGTGATTCATGGGATCAAAAGTGCAAAAAACTCAATTAATTTGTTAAGATAGATTAATGTTTAACACATATTAATTATACGTTTAATAGTGTCCGTTTCGCGGTTAACGAGATCTTGACAGCCTGTCGCCGTTTAATTTTGGGACCAAATGTGCAAACTTTGTAAATTGTGGGACCACATTTGCAAATTAAAATTCTTGTGGGACTAGTTCTGTCAGTAGTGAGACTAGATTGAAAACATGACGTGGTTCATGGGACCATAAGTGCAAAAAACTCTCCCACGTACCTGGTGCAATTGAATTTCAATTCAATTTTTTTAAAAATAAATTTCTTTTACCGGTTTGATTTTTTTTTTTTCGACCTGAACCCGACCCGAGAGGTTCATGGTTCACCCGACCCGAATAGGTCATGATTTAGAATTCATGATTTAGATTGTTCATCCAAATTAAATTGAATTCAATTGCATCAATTGCATCTTGTGCAATTGATGGACACAAGTGTTACTATTACAATTATAAATCAAAACTAAATTACTTTTTGTTTTTTAATTAAATACGATTTTTCTTTTCTTTTTCTTGAACGGGAACATGTTTTAAGAACTTTGCTTTTATTTAACATGGAAATGGAAAGAGGATCAAGTTTGAAAACGGAGTTTTGACTAGTTGGGCCAGCATTGGACCTGTAACGTGCCTCACCCATGGGAATTAGCAACACCATCAACTTTGCAAGGTAAAAAGATTGAACTTAAATTTTTTATATCATTACTCATATTGATTCACTTTCTTTAGAGACAAATAATCACAAGTTAAATTGTTATGTTCATATCAGTACTTCTCAGTCTATGGAAATGATTAAAAAAAAAAAGTATTCATTAAAATGAATGAATAGGATATAATTAAGAAATACCCATTACAAAGAGCATGTATAATGTGAATTAACAATCTAAGATTTTTCTAAGATTAGTAACCCACTCATTGAAGGTCAAATTACAAAAATGCGAAAATTTAATCGAAAACCAACTCCAAATTCTCTCTTTAATGTCCTGTACAATTTTCTCCTCATCGAACACGGTTCCTTCAAAGATCAACATATTTCTACCTTTCCAAATAGTCCAAATAATGCACATCCAAATTCCAATTGCAAACAGCCGCCAATTCTTTCCAACGAGAAGGCCCGAATGGATATTGAAGTGAGCAAAAGCACGAACCGTTGAAATTCCAATCCAATTGTGACACACTCGAAAAATAAGTGGGCTGCCGATTCTGTACTCGAGGGGCACAAAGGACAACTCAAATCAGCACGTTGACCCAAAATGTTCCTCCTTCGTGAAAAGATTGATTTTTGTTGGCAATCAAAAGTATGGAGCACAAAATTACAATTCTAGTGTCATAATACCTAGCTAATAGTTCTCATTTTGATGATAAAAAAATGTCAACTAGTGCAGAATTGAGTTAAATGTTGTTTGAACATTATATTTGGTTAGTTATTAATACATCCACTTGCAGAATTTACATCTGAAAATAGAATCCCCAGCCACAAATCATGCGCAATAGTTGCAAAAGATTAGCATCTATAGTTGAAGATACGGAGAATAATAGAAGAAAACAAAAGCATTCTTGTCACTACCATTTAACTTAGTTATAAATAGTAAATATTTATATACACAAAAAATAAGATGTCATTCTCAACCAAATTGATGCAATTACTGTCTGTGGATGGATAGTAGATGAAAATCATTTTTTTGTTGAAAAGGAAGATTAATTTGGCTCACATGGTGGTTCGAATTAAATGGTTTTAATTACCATATAATTATTGTACCTGTCACAAAGAAATTTTGCTTTTATATTAACAACAGAAACTTAATTTAGTCTCAATTGCATTCAATAAGAGTTCCCTTCAATAAATATTACGTGTAACAAAATCATATAAGTTATTTAATGAAAAACCACATTTTTATCCCATCAAATTTAATCTGGATGGATTCCTCTAGTACACAAGGTACGATATCAATAGCAATAATACAACAATTTTCATGTAATTGATTCTTATAAATTTAGAGGAAGTCTGATGGGCATTTGGTTTTATATGAACTTTTCTTCGAGTATTAGAATTTTGTATATAAAGTGTTACATGTTTAAAAAGTTCTTGGTTTTTAAACAATCATATTCTTCTACAAACGTTTTTGCCATAATTTTAATCCACATAATTAATTCAAAGTTTCACTAGACTCTTCAAATAAATTTTAAGCAATAATTGAAATTTTCTTTCCAGATATTCATTACAAATTACTTGATTCTCCTTTGATGAAGGAATTAGTCGACAAATTAAAACCCCTCTTTCTCTTTGGCAAAAGTCAAAATCATGATTATCAGGTAGTGCAAATCCAATTGCAAATTCAAGTGCCTAAAGAAAAAAAATTATATGACCTTGGTATACATAAATTTTATAATAAACTCCGCATCACTAATTAGTTAATTAGTATGTAAAATAAAAAAATTTAACAAATAAAGTATCACTAGTGATTTTTAAAAATATCACGCATAAAATTAAATATTTTTTAAATAATAATGTGTGCTAAAAGATGATACTTTGAAGAAGAGAGTTCACTTAAACCTAATTCAGAAGACACCTCATCGAACCTAAATAAGTATTGTTGTAGAGAATTTGTATTGAATTAAGGGATTTAAATTTTGACTTAGTTATTCTTAGTTAATCTTTCTCTATCCTGGAGAAATAGCTAAAACAACAATCAAAATCAAAATTTAACTTTTAAAACGTCATTTCTTTTTTTAAACAAAACGTCATTTATTATGAAAAAAGGATGTATAAGTTGGTTGAATAAAGGATCTAAAAATCACGAGTTCGAATCGTCTTGTCAACCTCTCTCTGAGAGTGTGCTTTGTCGGCTATATAATTTGGAGTGAAATTTACTCAGAGTGTATCTTCAAACACAAACTCTCCTAAAACTTATTCATAGTATGAAATTAATTCATACCATTAAACTTATAAAGTGATACCACTACTTTTATAAACTACTATTTCCATCTTATTTTACATTGTTCATTCACTGTTTGACTCGTGTTTTAGGAAGTGAGTTGTTTATTAGTATATGAAATGATAAAGTGACTTTTAAGAATGTGTATGATAGACGAGGGGAATAACGGAGGAAGTAGTACCTATAACATTTAATAATATGATCTCAGTTTATAAGTGTAATGATATCAGTTAATAATTAAAAATAGTAATATTAATTTATAAGTATAGTGATATAAATTTCATATTATGAACCAAAACGGTAACCCGAAACGGTAGGTGATCTCTTGTTATCAACTTACTTTTCTAGAATACTTGATGATTGAACCACTATGCATGAAAATAAAAATGTGTCGTCAATTTGTCAAATAACGACTTTCATTTATGTGGATCTTCTTTTCATAATTCAATCTAAAATTATCAAACAAATTAATTATTCTACGTATAGAAATATTGATTACGCAAGGATCAAACATCAAAGCAACCCAATACAAAACATGTACAATAATTAATTTCGTTAAATTAAACCGCAAGTAATATTAATTCGATAAATGCATTTATCTAACAAATGCATTTTCGAATTAAAAATATGGGGATTCTCACAATGTGCGTAACCAATGGATGCGTATAAAATGATGGTAGTTGAAAGCAGGCTTCAAACTCAAGATTAATTTCTTACTCCAAAAAAGCCAGCATTTCTCGAGTACTTATATGCATGCGGTAGGAAGTCATGTGTATTTTTAGGAATACGTGTTGATTGCATGTACAAGATAACAAATTCCAAAAGATAACGATAGTATATTTTATACCTAATTTTTTTTATCTTATAATGTGTATATATATACAAAGACAAAAATTTGTATGAACTCGAGTTCACGGTAAACTCTATTTTTAAATATATCACTGTTATATATACGCATTATCAATATTATGCACAAACTCTATTATAATTGTGTATAAACACTATCCGTATGAGTGTTGCTCGTATATATAAGTTATAATAATTTCACAAATGATAAGAATATATAAGATACAAACTAAAATGATCTCCGATGAACCCTGATTCACGTGAACTCTCTTTTTCGAATGTTATTATTGTAATGTTATGCATTTGAAGATCACTGTTTAAAAAAATGTTTAATTTTGAGATGGTGATACTTTATTATTCATACATACTGCAATGTGAATACTATATATGTACTAAAACACGAACACTACATATGCACAATAGTGATATTTTTTTAAAAAATAACTCAACTTGGTTTCGTTCAAAATTTTGCCAACTAAAATAAACATAGAATAGAGAATCTTTGTATATTTTTCTCTCTCTCTCTTTTCTCAAAGATCACAATCTCCTTTGTGTGCAATATTGGACCAGTTTAACTACCAAAACTACCATGGGGAGTGGGAGGAATCTCCGTAATATTAGTAATCACAATGCGAGTAGGCCCTACGTGTTTAGTTAATTCACGCCATCTATTCCGCCTTTTTTTTTCCTTTATAAATTCCATTGCAATTCCCTCTCTAAACCTCACCTCTCTCTCTCACTTCTTCTCTCACTAGAAAATATGGCATTCCCTTTACTTGCTTTTTCTCTCCTATTTTGCATTCTACTTCCATCCCTCATTTCTTCATTTCCCACACTTGAAGACCCCGAATTAGTAGTCCATGAAGTTCATAGGTAATTATGTACAATGTACAAACATAATTGCACATGGTACTAATAGCTACAATATTAGATTTTTTGGGTTTTTTTCTCTTTGCTGACACAGTGCATTAGCATGTTGTACCACGTGATTAATGTGTTGTATAGTACAACACGTTAATGCATGTAGTACAATATGTTAAAGCACTGCTGGATATACACGTTAATGCATGTAGTACAATATGTTAATAAGTGATATTGGACCCATCTAACTATACGTGTCACATTCTTTGTCTTGTCACAATGCAGGAAATTGAATGCCTCGAGGAGGAAATTGGGGTTCCTGTCGTGCAACACAGGTAACCCAATCGACGACTGCTGGCGATGCGATCCCAATTGGGAGAAGAATCGCCAGAAGTTAGCCGATTGTGCAATCGGCTTCGGGAAAAATGCCGTAGGTGGTCGTGACGGCGAAATCTACGTCGTGTCGGATTCCAGCGACGACGACGTCATAAACCCTAAACCCGGGACCCTCCGTCATGCCGTAATTCAAGAGAAGCCGTTGTGGATCATATTCGCTCGTGATATGGTCATCCAATTGAAGGAGGAATTGATCATGAATTCCTTCAAAACAATTGATGGTAGGGGTGCAAGTGTCCACATTGCAAATGGACCTTGCATTACCATACAATATGTGACAAATATCATCATACATGGAGTTCACATACATGATTGTAAGCAAGGGGGGAATGCTATGGTGCGGTCGTCCACACGGCATTACGGGTGGAGGACCATATCGGACGGTGATGGTGTGTCGATCTTTGGATCGAGCCACGTGTGGGTCGATCATTGCTCGTTGTCTAATTGCAAAGATGGATTAATTGATGCAATCGAAGGGTCCACTGCTATTACTATTTCGAATAATTATATGACTCACCATGATAAGGTTATGCTTTTAGGTGCGAGTGACACGTATACTCCTGATAAAGGCATGCAAGTTACTATTGCGTTTAATCATTTTGGAGAAGGGCTTGTTCAAAGAATGCCGAGGTAAAAATAAATTATGATTTTCTTTTTTACATTTTTTCAATTACAATATGGTTAAGGGTGTGTTTTTAAACACTTAAAATAACTTTCAAAATCACTTATTTTCAAAAGCTGTGAGAGCGAGCTTTGAAAATAAGTGTTTCTGAAAGCTGTTATAAATGCTTCAAAACACGCCATAAGTCTTGTGTGCATCTAACTGCACCGTACACTCATGGTGCATTTTAGAAACATGCAACTTGTTATATTGAAATATGCAACTATTAATATGAAAAACAAATAGTTGTATAGTTTAGTGTAAACAAGTTGCATATTTTTAAAATGCACTATATGAATGCACGGTGCACCTGGATGCACATGGGACCCACCCTTACAATTTGGGAGTATGTTCAATCACATGATAATTTTTTTTTTATATCAATATAAATTGTCAATAAATAGTCATATGACATAACTATAAAATTAAAAAAAATCCGTGTATTGAATGAATGGCAAGTTTTAAAGTACAGGTTGGTCGTGATTTTTTTAAATGTAATTAACCTTTTATTCTATATACATAATTCAAATATTGTGTCATTATACATGTAATTTATGAATAAGATGGTGACTGATGGTATGTATGTGTGATGCAGATGTAGACATGGTTATTTCCATGTGGTGAACAATGACTACACACATTGGGAGATGTATGCAATTGGAGGTAGCGCGGCGCCCACTATAAATAGCCAAGGGAACAGATTTCTTGCACCAAATGATAGATTCAGCAAAGAGGTGATGGGGGATGTTTTCATGTTGGTTTATTTAACTACTTTACCTAAAATATTTAATTGGTTTGTTGCAAAGTTGCTTTGTTTTTAAATAACGACTTTACTTTATGTTGTATAATTATTAGACCACATTTATAAGAGGTGGGAGCAATTAATGCGCATACAACTTCTAGTTACTATGTAGGATAATAAATGAAGTTTTTATTATTACCCACAAAATATAACATAATTTATTACTTTGCCTTTCTACTATTTCCACTACTTGAATCATGCTACCCCATCATGACATTTTGAAGTGGACTACCAAATCCCCCTTTCAAGTCAACTATTGCAAAATCTTAATTTGGGCATACGACGCTTTAATGTTTTAAAAGAGGTGGATGTTGATTTACACTAATTTGTACACGGTTTTATTATGAGATTATTTTCATTATTGGGTAAATTTATTGACAAATTTATTAATGCAGGTAACCAAATATGAGGATGCCCCCGAAAGTGAATGGAAGCGTTGGAATTGGAGATCGGAAGGAGACCTGATGTTGAACGGGGCCTATTTCACGCCTTCTGGAGCCGGAGCGTCATCGAGCTATGCCAGAGCATCGAGCCTAGGTGCCCGCCCCTCGAGTCTGGTTGGCTCGATCACTTCCAGCTCAGGTTCCCTGAACTGCCGAAAGGGGTCTCGTTGTTGACAAATATTACTATTATAACCCTGCATCAAGGCTAAGTTATTTAGTATGAGCCTTTGATAGAAATTCAAATATGAATTGTGCTTCTTGTTAGAAAAGTCACAAAAGACCACATATAATTGGTCCAAAGGAGCACTAGGGTTTTGATTTTCTTTTTTATCTTTTTTTATTTTTACTTTGGTGGCTCTTTGTTTCCACCAATTTTTCACTTTTGTTTACTTTTTTGACTCTATTGTCAGAAAACTACAACCTCGGCCTGCTAATCCTAAACTATTGGTCTTGTACTTGGATTAGAGAAAGCAAGTGCTGCAGTGTTGATATACTAAAATTATATTTTATGTATTTTGGCCTCTCTCTCTCCCTCACTCTCTCATCTCTCTCACATGACAACATATACATCAAAATAGAAGAGTGGAATATAGAGGAGACAAATAAAAGTGTCCAAAAGTTACCAAACAAATAATAGAGGGTTAATTTCATTAATTGTATATATTTATATTAATATGCCAAGTGATTAGTCTCCAACTACTAGAATTTAAACAAATATAGAACGACCATTCTAAAGAGGAGAGATGTAATTTTATTAAGAGGAATCAGATACTATAACTATCGATAACGCCGAGCAGTTCATGCAATTAGCACTTGCTATAAATTAATTTTTTAAAAAAAATCAAACCGAGATAGTGGGTAAATTAAATTAATAAATTTTGATCAATCAACACAACTTACGATCCTATTTAAATGAGTGTTTTTAATCATTTTAAGAGGATTATTAACATGTCGTATACGCATGCTTATAATGAGCCGACACTCAACATCATGAATTTTATACATGTCTATATATATTCTGTATATATATATATATATATATAGTGTTAAACTCATTAATTTAGCTTATTAAATTGAAAGCCAGACGCAAAAAACAAAAAAAATTGTTTTATGATCTAATTGGAGACTTTAACCTCATTAACCTCATCTTTGACATATATACTATATATCTCTATAATCAGATTGTCAGGAAAAAAAAAACACAGTGCCAACAAATTAATTTACATTAATCAAGAGAATTCCTAATTCAAATGTAGCAATTTTCAAGTTCAAGCAACACCTATTTTATTTTATTGGAAATTATTTTGGGGCTAATGATGTAAGCCTTGATTTCTAAATTATTGGTATTATTCAAAAGATATGGTTGAAATATGGATTTTGATGGGACAAAATGGGTAGCAGCACATGCTGTATCGTCGTCTTTCAATGTGGCAGCACTAGGTTCCAACTACATGTTTGACAAAAATTCTTAATTTTCATTCAATATTTTGGTCTGAATAGACTAATTACATATTATTTGAAGAGTAAGACTAATTTAATGATTTAAAAAAAACTACTTGATTTTTTTTTATGAACTATAATTTAGTGATAATAAATGCATATCATTTTTATTTATTTATTTTCACTATAGGCAATGTGCAAGACTAGAGAAATCATATGCTTATTTTAAGAGTGAGCCTAATCACTTTTTCATCTAAACAAATGTAATATATTTTTTTAAACAAGTTATACCTTTCTATCTTAAACACCAATAATAATTCTATTTAAACAAGTAAAATTTTTAATACTTTTCTAAAAAAATATATATTTTATTATAAAAATTGATATTTTTTTAAACAAATAATACGTTTTCATCTAAACAAAATAAAAATTTAAACAAGTTTTAATTTCTATCTAAAAAAATTGTTTAACATATTTTTATCTTTTAAAAATTAATATACTACATGATCAAATAAATAATACTTCCATTTAACATGATTTCATTTATACAACTTTATTTTTTTAATATTAAAGATTTATTTTAATTACTAACTTAAATTAAAGGACATTAAATTCACCATTTATCATATTTCGTTATCTTAAATATACATACCCACATGCTACATGATCAAATTAATATTTAGATCTTTCCATTTAACATGATTTCATTTTATACAATTTTTCTTTTTTAATATTAAGAAAGATGGAGAATGCATGATTTAAGCATGTGAAGTGGTGGAAATCTAGTTAGCTAGAAATCGAGCAAGACGCATCACAAAAAGGAGCGGTGGTTGATACGAATAATTGCCTTTGTGACACGCTCCATCAATTTCGACTCACGTGCACCCAAAAATTAAAAATAAATAAAATAAAAACAACATAGAAAACAGGGGAAAATTAAAAAGTTATAACAATATAATATAATTTGAATAGTCATGTCGCATTTTATTTTATTTCACTTGGATTGACAGAATGTAATACTTTTTCTAGAATATTTTATAGTGGCCCACGTGGTATGTAATGATTTGTGAGAAGTGGAGTGCAACTTTACATTACTAGACTTTTAATTATTTTTTCTCCTTTTTTAGCAGCAATTTCATTTAAGAGTTAATTAATTGCATAATTTTTTTTTGACAGATGGCATTTTCATATTCTTTTTATTTTATCATGAGCTTTTAATTTAATATTATACATGGGACAAAGTAAAATAACTCAAACGGTTAAAACATTACTATTTATGTCGAGATTTCACTTGGAAATAGGTAGGGGGGAAATATCAAATTACCGATAGATATCAAGACTTGTCGTGTCGAAAAATATCGATTTTATCAAAATTTTTCTCAGATAATCGGAATTTTGGTATGCATGGTACCGCATCAAAAATTTTTTTGGCGACGATAATGATATGAAAATATAGAAAATTTCGATATACCGAAATATTTTAAAAAAATTTTGGTATACCGAAAAATATACCGTTTTTATCGAAAAATTTATGATATAGTGAAAATATTTTATCATGAGATACCGGGTATATACTGAAATTTCGATATGGTATCGGTATGTAATATTGACATATCGAAAATTTTCGGTATCGTCGAATTTTGGTATATAATACCTAATTTTTAATGCAAATACGACAAATGAGGATAATATTCGGTATCAAAAATTTTGATGCGATAATCTTATGTATTTTTTTTTTGGTATGCCATATCATTCCACCCCCCTAGTCATGGGTTCGCTCGTGTTCGCAATTTTTTATGACCTATTTTCAATCAACCGACAAAGCAACACAATCTCTTTGAAAAATTGTAATCAAATTCTTAGTTTTTTTTTTTTTTTTATTTTATAAGTTATTATTGTTGGAATTTAGAGGCACGTAAACACGTAATACATGCGTAGCTGAATTAAATAGTTCACCAACTACGAACATATAATTGCATAATTAAATACGTGTAAACATAAAGAGAAACATTACAGTAAATCGTACACATATTTCTCTACTATGGTATCAACGTAATCCGCAATCACGGACTTGCACAGATTTTTCAGCGTTGAATCCCGATATGAATTTGCTAGGAAAATTCTAACTCTAGATCTTATGGAGATAATAATGAATTAACGTTTTTTGTGAATTCCCAAGAGCTCATATATATAGAGAGAGACTCATCTTAAATCTTAAGCTAAATTGATTATGAAATAAAATATCTAATCTTATAAATAAATCTCTTAGATTTATTTCTCATTTATAAAATCTCTACGGATTTAATTCCCATGTATATCAAATCTCTACCGATTTGATTCCATATATATTAAATCCTATAATAATATTCCATATATTATTATTGGGAATTCTATTTAATTAAATCCAATTAATTAAAAATTAATAATAATTAATTTTAAATTAATATATTATTAATTAATTCTCCATAAATAAAATATTAAATCAAATTTAACATTTAATCAACCAACTATAATCCGTAAAAGGGAACTACTTATTGTGTGACCCATATACCCTCATATATTGAAATGATTAATCAAACTAATCGGTCTTAATTGAACCCTGACAATAAATCGACATTCTCAATATATGAGGTGACGCTTGCAGAAACGCGTGCAACTACCAGAATCAAACATGGACTATTACGATTTTCTCCTTTTCATTCGTGAATACTCGATTAAGTCTTGAACATGATGAAGTGTCTATTCAAATAATTTAATCATATTATCTCTAATCACTAATTGATCATGTATGTCACACTTAACCACAAAGTCTAAGTTGACGTGCATCGGCCGATGACTTTGATACAATTATGATGAGAAGATGAGTATTTTCTCTAAATCTACTTTGAGGAATGAATTCTATTCTTTAAACAACCACGCATACACGACTTCGCGTGATTAACTCAATCCAGTTTCATATCCACCCATGGAAGGGTGCAAGCGTCAATCATGATCAAAGTTCATCATCCCACACATGTCGTGCGTATTGACCTCAAGTCAAAGGAGTATCGCATTGTTCCCACTAACCGAGACACCCGTATTGTGGACTTACAACAAACGATTTCTCGGATGGATATACCAATACCCTCTAAGGTATATGTGCATCCATCATGAGATACCTAGTATCTCGTAGTAAGTGAGATCTTACTACACTCTCTAAGAGTATGATGCAGATCACACATCAATCTACATCGCATCATCAATATTTCATTCTTGATGATCCTTGATCGGGACTATTTGAGAATCATGCTTAAGTCATCTGAGTTCTCACAACCTCAATGACAACAATGACTCATGGGAACACTTGTATGAATAAATGCAAACAATCAAACATAATATTCAAAGAAGTGTATTGTCGTACATTAATATTAACTGAACTATAATATTAAATCAAACTGAATATCATCGATTATTATGTTCTACAATAGATTGTCTCTAGGACACTAACACTAACAATTATTAGACTAATATATTTTCTAATCATATTTCCGTATTATTGATTTTTTTTCTTAGCTATATTGATTGAATTAATGGTAGGGACAAATTAACGGCTTAAAATGAAAGTTGTTTTATTGATGAATTTTTGAGCTCATCTTTTAAGATATGAAAGTAAGTTGATGGGCTTGGACCTTTTTTTTTTTAGCGTAAGCTGATGGGCTTGGACTTAAAAAATTACACGACCATTTGATTTTTTTTTTAAAGGTACACGACTATTGATATTAGTTCATACATATATTGTAATATTGCATGTCTAGCAATAGTTGTTGAAAAATAATCATGTGATATAATTGAACAATTAAAAATATCGAATGTATATAAAATTATTAAAGTTCTGAACTCTTGAAAATTTGAAAATCTTGAAACTACATCATGAACTTTTAAGTAATTAATCTTTAAATTATTTATAATTGGACCCCTTTTTTCCCCCATTTTTTGTTATTGTTATGGCACCTCTAAAGTACAGTTTTTATCAAACGCTCCCTTGGCGCCATATAACAAATGCAGGCCCAAAATAATTAAGTTCACCTTGTCATTAAAGCCCAATGGGCATATAGATAATATCAAATCCACCAAAAAAGATATATTTTTTTTTTAAAGAAAAAGAAGTTTTAAGTTTGTTATCCATTAAAAAATCACAAAAACTTGTATGCAATATTGCATAACAAGTGATATGTGCAACTAGCCCAAATAGAAGAGATGTTTATTTTTTTTTTGGTCAGGCCCAAAGCCATTTCAGATCCGTATTTGCCATTTTTTCTTCTTCCTCGAGATCCTGCAGGTTTTTCTTCACCGATTTCACCGTGGTGCGGTTTTTCTTCTCTTCTTTTGTTCTTCCTTTTCTTTTCTTTATCTTCCTTATTCAAATTCTTCCATATTCTTCTCCCTTTTTTCAGTTTTCCCATCCTGGCAAATTTGCAGGTCCTTCCGTTCGTTTTCCTCTTGATTTTTTGACGCAATTTTTCAGATGCTTCTGCACTCTTTTCACGTTGTTTCTGTAAATCTGTAATTTTGGACTAAATATTTTTTTCGCGTTTGTAATGATTTATGTTCATGCAGTAACACTCTTTTGTTCATAGGGTAACAATTTTTTGTTCATGTAGTAACACATCAAGTTGTTCTTTAAATCTATAATTTTGGACTGCGGATTTTTTTTCGCATTTGTACTGGTTTTGTTCATGTGGTAACACACTTTTGTTCATAGGGTAACACTCTTTTGTTCATGTAGTAACACACAAAAATAACTTGAAATTTTTTTTTTTTGGACTTATGATTTTTTTTCGCGCTTGTACTGATTTTTGTTCATGTAATAACATTCTTTTGCTCATAGGGTAACACTCTTTTGTTCATGTAGTAACACATCAAGTTGTTCTATAAATCTGCAATTTGGACTGGGGATTTTTTTTCGCGCTTGTACTGGTTTTGTTAATGTGGTAACACGTTTTTCTTCATAGCGTAACATTTTTTGTTCATGTAGTAACACACAAAAATAACTTGAAAAAAAAATAAAAAATTATGTGCTCAATAGGAATTGAACCTGCGACCAAATACACTAAAAATAGACCAGAACCGTTAGGCTACAAAAATTTTCGATAAAAATATCCTTGCATGAATTGTAATAGTTAAATAGCCAACCCGCCCTGCCCAACCCGCCCGCCCCGCCATTGACCCGTGAATTTTAGTCTTTTTTCCTTTAATTGTGTGGTATTGCACATAACACTAGTGTGCAATATTTCACACAAGACCTGCTCTTAAAAAATACCAAATGGATTTGAAAATGTGTGTGATCAGAAAATAAAAAGAACACAGATGATGTTATTCTACATGTGTGTTGTCAGGCCCACAATACCGTCTTCTTCATATTTATTCAATAATGAAAGGTCCAGGTTATTAGCACCCCCATTTTTACAAAATGCACCACTAATTTAATTTTATTATTTTAATATACAAATAAAATATTAAAGGTATTTTTTCTTCTCTCTTTCTATATTGTGACCACATACACTCCCTTATTCTTATAGAATTCGAACAGTTTTTCTAAAACATGTGTTGCAGTACAATTTGTGCTAACAAGAGAAACATCCAGAAGAACGTCCAAGGGTACTCGTACTTTATTTATGGCTTCACGAACTTATTTTTTGCTCTTGCCTACTAAAAACTTCGCACCTGGTTTTCCAAAATTTTGTTAAATTTTCAAAAAAGAAATTCGAAATTTTAAGTAAAATTCGAAAAGGTTTTCCAAAAATTAGTATGTTTTTTAAAATTTTATTCCGAAAACTCTCAATTTTCTTCGAAATATTTTTTTGGGTAAATTGCGTCAAACCCCCACCCCCCCTGTGGTTTGCAAAATAGGTGTCAAACCCTCCAATGCTTTAAAAATTGTGTGAAACCCTTGTGATTTTATAAATATGGCGCGAAACCCTCTTATAATTTTTTAATATGACTTGTAACCCCATTTTTGTTGAGATAATAGAAAATGTATTATACGTTCGCTTTTTAGTGTTATTTTTTTAACATTTTTTTGTTGGAAAATGACAAAAATAACCTTCCATTAACTGTATTAAAGGTGATTTTTGTGTCAAACCTTCATATTTTTACAATTAAATAACTATATAAAAATTTTAAATTGTAAAAATATAAAAGCTTGACGTCAAACCCCCCATAATATAGTCAATGGAGGGTATTATGTCATTTTCTAACAAAAATGTGAAAAAAAAACCGCTAAAAAACGAGTGAGTAATACATTTTTCATTATATCAACAAAAAATGGGGGTTTCACACTATATTTATAAAACCACAAGGGGGTTTCACACAATTTGTAAAGTACAGGGGGGTTTGATGATTGATTTTTTCAAACCACAAGGGGGTTTGACGCAATTTACTCTATTTTTTTTAATGTTTTTTTTTCAAAAAATCTTTGACAATTTTAAAAATCTTTTCTGAAAAAATTGAATTTTCGGAAAAAAGAATTGAAAATCGATAAAAAATTTAGAAAATCAGCTCCAAAATTTTTAAATTGCGAAATTCGTCACTTGATTGATATTTGAAGTGAGTTTGTTTGTTTTAAGCAAAAACTCATAAATCCTACATTAAGACATAAATTTTTTTAGTACCCTAAATCTTTCTAACTATAAAAATTTAAAATTTAACCTCTTGTCATTGTTTTGGTGGAAGGGAGGAAAACATATTTTTTTGGTGGTAACGGTGAAGACTACTGGAGGTTTGGGTAGAATAGAAGATGAGAACATAGTCTTTTTTTGTTTTTTGTTTTGTTTTTGTGGGGTGTATGCTTTGATTTTTTAAATTGTAAATAAAATGAAGAATTAAGAAAGAGAAGGGTAGTTCAAGAAGTTTGTTTGTGGTGTACTAGTTTTATTAGAGGTAAACTTTTTTTTTTTTTTTTTTTTGACGGTAAGAGGTAAACTCATCTAAGCGGTGTATTTCTAAAAGAGGGGGTGTTAATAACCTGGGCCATTATGAAATTGTAACATTAAGCCCAGTAAATATGAAATTGTAAAATTAAGAACAATAAATTATGAAACTATAATATTTAAGCCCATCTTCCAAACTCAACTGAGTCTTAAGAGCTATCTTGGCCCAACTCAAGCGGTCCAAACAAAGATATAAATGTAGTTGTATGCAGTATAAATTTTATAACAACTTTAAACTTCTAATGAACCATACAGTAGAAACCCCTATAAAATACTCTATATAAGAATAAACTCTTTATAATAATAAAATATTACGGTCCCAACTCGGGATCAGTCATATTTAGGAATAAACTCCATATTATAATAACACATATTTTTTTTTCGATCCCGTCTTAAGGATTTATACCTCCATATAAGAATAAATTGCATTATATATAAAAATTTATATATCATTACAATTAAGATGACCTAAAATATTTATCTATGATTAATTGTGACGACATCTTAATTTTATGACTTGTCACTACATCCTTCAACTTGCGTGAACGTAATAATTCGTCCCCATAAATACCTTTTTGTATGCTTAAAGTGTATGTATTTATTTTAGTCAAAATCATATTAATTAGATACATGAATTTGTTAATAAATTTATATACATGTAGTATAGTATGTATTATATTGAATGTAGTATTTTTTTTTCAAAAAAAATCATTTTTCTATGTAAAACTCCATTTAAGAATAATTTATTCTCCCTATAGTAATATTCTTTCCCGGTCCCTACAATATGACTATATGGAGTTTCTACTGTAGTATAAATTAAATTTTATAACGACTTTAAACTTCAAATGAACAATATAAATAATGTGTTCCAAAAAATCTGACAAAGGATTAATTGCAGAAAAGATTATTATTTTCTTTTTGTATTTATCTTTATAAAATTTGCTTTTCAATACATTAAATAATTATTTATTATAATTTAATGTACCCCACCAATTTTTGCAAAAATAAAAAATATGAGACAGTAACCAGTAAGTATGAAAAAAGAGTTGGGGACAGAGAGAGCACTAGATAAATGATCTTAAATTTTTATTAAATTAATCCTTTTAATAATTGTAAAACCTCGAGAAAAACAACTGTATAAAAAATCTGAAAAACTAAATAGAATAATCTTATACATCAACAGATATGAATCACATGAAATAACATCTAGAAACTCGAGTTATGTCATTTCAATTTCCTTGAATACTTCCTACAAGGAAAAAAACTAAAATCAAATTCTAATGGTAGAATATTAACAAAAAAAAAATAGTTTACGTATTATGATTTGACATAATCACATAACTGCATACCTGTCTATTTATAGTGTTTGCAAAAAAAGTTTAAAGTTTTAAAAAAAGACTAATAATCTACTAAAAACATCATTTTTGAAATTTATAACTTATAGCTTATGAGAGTTTGTTTAAGCTACTAAAAGAGAAATAAAACACTTCAAATTGCTTTTGCACACAATTCTAAGTGACTATAATCATTTATAAGTTTTTTAAAACACCCCTTTAATAGTCTTTAAGATTACAACCGTGAAATCAGTCGAACGTTATTATTTAGTTCATTTATATGTAAAGTAAAATATACTCGAGGGCTAAGTCTCCGGGGTACTCAATGGCGAATCCAGAAATTGGTAATAAAGTGGGATATGAAATAAATATTATATTAATTTTTTCTTCAATTTCTCACGCAGCTTCCTCTAACCGTATGATCCTAAAAAGTAAAACTCTGTACTATATATATTGTCCCTCGTCTTTTAATAAATTTTAGAAGTGAGGGTTTTAAATTTTTAAAATTAAAAAGTAAAGTTAAAAATGGGGAGACTTTTTGTGTATATGTGTATTCTCTACAAAGGGAGTGGTACTTTAGGTGGAACCACTGCACTTATGTAAAAGAATATTTAATTAAAATGAGCCAAGAGGATATTTAGTTAGGGTGCCATGAGTCTATTAAATATAGTTGGTTGATAGCTAATTTCTATTATAAAAAATATAATGCATGGTTGATAGCTAATTCCTATTATAAAAAATATAATGGGTTTGGGGCACTCATAATCTCTTTATGTACTTAAATTCACGTAAATTTTTTTCCATTATTATACATACACGCTATTATTATTGTATATATATTTTATTACTATTAAAAATATACAATAATAATAATAATAATCTTAATCTTATATATTGGTAAACCTGATTCAGCTTATGTGGCGAAACCACGTCAGTCTGAGCAAAACCCAAATCGATAAGATTATTTTGTTTTAAAATTGTGCACTCTCATTAAAAGTTGTTTAATTTAATTTTTTAATCTATCTAATTAAATTAAATCTTTTATTTTTATCATATTTATTGTTAAAGATCCTTTTTATAATTTTCAAAATCGTTTTATTTTTATCATATTTATTAATAAAAATCCTTTTATAAAGATAATTACGCCGCTGACGCCCCATCTAGATTTCTTCTGTTCTTCGCCTCATATATAGATGTAGGACTTTGGCATGAATGGAAAGATGGTGGTCAATTATGCGTGGTCCATCACATGAGATAATTACCATCAACATTCATAAAAGTGCACATATTATCAAGTATTAGTTCTGGAGTTGGTATGCTGTAAAACTTGTTCACTGTGAAACTGATTTATTTTTACACTTCAATTATTATAGTTCTGTTTTCTTTTTAAGAATATAGGTCATCTTTTTTAGTTATCACGTATTTCTTTTTTGTTATAATATTTATCACACCCTTTATTTTTATGAGTAATATTCTTTATAATAAAAAAGTTTTTTCTTATAATATTTATCACACCCTTTATTTTTATGAGTAATATTAAAACATAATAAAAAAGTCACACTTTCAATTATATAAATCACACATTCATAAAAAGTAATAATACGTAAGTATTGAAACTCCTTAACTTTCGTTCTTTTAATAAACTTATTTTGATATTTTCTTAAATTTATACTTTGCCTATGAATTCTGGACATTCATAAATGGTTTTTTGCACATACGAAGTAGTTGTATTGTTGTATGAAATTAATTTGAGTTCCGAATTGATTATGAATGTTTGTTGCGGTATATTGAAACTCCCTTTTTTTTCTTTTCTTTTCATTTATTTTTTGTTTTTTAATAATAAACTTATTTTTATTTTGATATTTTCTTTTGAAATTTGTATTGAGGTAAGTAATTCTTGAATTGGTTATGAATGTTTGTTGCAATTGTAATTTGAAAGTAATTTGAGTTCTGAATTAGTTATGAATATTTATTGCAATTGTATAATTATTTTATATATTGCAAGTAGTTTTTTATATTGTATGGAGTATTAAGATAAGTAATTTGAGTGCTGGATTAATTGTGTAATTATTTCGTATATTGCATGGATTATTGAGGTAAGTGATTTGAGTGATGAATTAGTTGTGGATGAGTTTCATCAGTTCATAATTATTCTTTTTATTTGATGAATTTGTTAATTTAATTTTATTGCAATTCTTTCTAATTTAAAAGTAATTTGAGTTTTTAATTGGTTATGAATGTTAATTGTAACTACGTAAATTTTTGAATGGAGTTTTTTTTTTATTGCAAGTGCGGAATTAATTGTGGATGAGTTTCATCTCTTCTATTCATAGCGATTCTTTTAATTTGATGAATTTATTAATTTTAATTTTATTGTGCTTCTTTTAATTTAAAAGTAATTTGAATTTCGAATTGGTTATGTACGTTTATTGCAATTGTTTAATTATTTTGTATATTGCATGGAGTTTTTTTTTTTTTTATTGTAGGAAGTTTTGAGGTAAGTCATTTGAGTGTTGAATCAATTGTGGATGAGTTTTTTTTTTTTTTTCACAGTGATTCTTCTAATTTGAGTTCTAAATTAGTTATAAATATTTATTGCAATTGTGTAATTATTTTGTATATTGCGGGGAATTGAGTATTAAGGTAAGCCATTTGAGTGCTAAATTAGTAGTGGATGAGTTTCTTCTTTTTTGTTTATGGCAATTCTTCTAATTTGAACTTTGAATGAGTTATGAATATTTATTACAATTGTGTATTTATTTTGTATATTGCAGAGAGTTTTTTTTTATATTGTACGAAGTATTTAGATATGATGAATTTGTTAATCTAATTTGTGTTGTATATTTAATTTGAGATTATTTTTAATATTGCATGGAGTATCGAGGTAAGTAATTTGAGTTCTGAATTGGTTATGAATGCTTATTGCAATTGTGTAATTATATTTTATATTGCTCCTGATTTTATTTTTTTCTATTGCAGTGAGTACTAAAGTAAGAAATTAGAGTTATGAATTTTTCATGAATGTTTATTTCAATTGTATAATTATTTTGCATATTATAGGAAGTATTGAGATAAGCAATTTGATAACTCATTGGTTCAAAAGTGTAACTTCATGGAATCAATAAAAGGGGCAAAAGAATAAGGTTGAATTTTTTTAAAGTATTACATTTAATCTATTGGAACGTCTAATGATAAGTGGTAATATCTGTTTACACTTGAATTTCATACAAATTCAAACATGTATATATGTATCATATATATGACCAAAATTTTCATGTTTGTGTATTGATGTAAGCAGCATCTCTATCGCGTACATCATCTCGAAGATATTAACCAACTTGCTAAAGTTGTGAATTTCTTAAAAATCAACATGCTACATAATTAAATATAAAAAAAGAAATGTAAAGCTTTTTTTGTAACTTCCGAAATGATAAAATGTTAAACTTAATTTGCTCGGAATGAAGGGAGTATATTATACACATACAATATTAAAAAATAAAATTATGACTATAATTATATTAATAAAATATTTAAAATATTTAATTTAAAATAATATTATAAATATTTTTTTCAATCCAAAATTCGCGAGAATTACGTGCTAGTGTATATATATAATAATATTTTAAAAAAAACGATTTATGTAAAATAAGGCTCACATAAATTTTTGTCATACTTAAATTTTGAACGAATCAAGAAGGTGTCTAACGTCAGGCCTATATTTAAATATTTATAATAATAATAATAATAATACAAAGAACTAATCTAAACCAATAGAAGCTTCGCGGCGAACCTCCATCGGTCACGTTAGGTACAAATTAATAGAGGTTAACAAAGTGGAGGTATACAATTACGTCATCAGGAGCAACTCATAGTCAAATTAATTAAATTTATTTAAATATTAATGGTCTGCAAATTTCTGGTGGCTATAAACAAGTTCATTATACTCTTCAAAATAATTAGAACCACGCAAAAGTGTGATTATTTATTTTTCTGTTCTTTTTCCGGTTGCCAACTATTTGCATGGCAAAGATCTTAAATAGCCAACTCTGCCAAACTGTTGATGATATTTTATTTTCCTTTTTTGCATAATTTTGGTGGTTATTTAGGATGAAATAAGATCACTTATTCCATAATTGATGTTTCTTGTATTCCATAATATAGATGGATGACGCGTGAAATAATAAAAAATATCAAATGAACCATCATACTCTAAATCCATGTGTTAAAAATTCAAAAGGATAAAATATCAATAAAATACGAACAGTGGAACATGAGAATCAAACCAATTTAGGATATAGCCCGAATAGCATTTTTTTGTGTAATTGCAATCATGTACATTTTTTTAAAGTGTACTTGAAACCAGGTACATTTTGATTGTACATATGTGGGTACAATAGCACTGAAAGTGCAACCAAAATGTACCTGGTTGCAAGTTTTAAACCCTAAGCAAAAATATCCAATTTCAAGCGTCCAAGATCTTTTCCCTATAAATATTTTTAGTGAATTATATAAATATTGACCTTAAAGCGAATTCCATGCATACAAGTAATTTTTTTTTTTTTAGAAATTCTTGTGTGGTTCGTTTTATTAAAGATTTTAAACAGGTCCCAAAAAAAAAATTGAATTGGTTGATTCTAAATCATTATAACCAATATTTCTGTAGAGCTACTAGTCAAATAGCTGAAATAGGAGTCTATTCTAAACACTCATTTACGATATCTTTAACAGGTACAAAATTGTGATAGATAATTAAGATGGTTGGAGATGGAACCTATCCAGCAACAATGTTTTCTCAACAAAAATGACGTACAATAATATATTTGACTTCAAATGTGGAGAAAGACGACCTTACGAAGAAGATGGTGTTCGATATCTTGTGGGGAAGCTTATCGTCTAGAATAGTGCAATATTCTTCTTATGAAAATTTCTGAGACAACGGCTGCCTACAAAAAACAACCTGCTGCAAATTTTTTATGTGGAAACAATCAAATTTTTTAGGATATTGTGCCCGATTCAAACAAGCACATGGAAGAGATAAAATAAGGACTTGGTCGTGGATCGTGGCGAAGAATTCGACTTTAAAAAATCTATCTTATTCGAGGTGGCGATAGATTCATAGGAGCAATTATGTTCAATTAGAGTCATAGTAATGTATCTTTTTCGAAGTCGTATTAGTTTTTTCTATTTGTAAGGGCAGGAGTACCCCAACACTCCAATTCTTACGTAATAGTATTCTTTTTGATGATAAAAAAAAAAGAAGCTACAAATTAAACGATTTATTAATAGTGAGGACCTAAGTCTAATCCTAGCATACTCCAGCCTAACCGGCCACTAATTACTTACAAAATTTTATTTTAAGTAACTAACCAGCTGGTATATAAATGGTGAAATTTAGATTCACTTTAACCAAATGTTAGAAAAAAAAAACCGAACATTCATCAACAGAGTGTTATCTTGCATATAGTTTCACCTAATATGTATACAACAATTAAAAATAAAATATTATTAAAATTACAATATAATTATATCAAAATTAAATTAAAAGTGTGAAGCGGGTTAATGGGTTTGTCTATTAGAACTCAGTTCTATAGGACTTCGGCCTAAGCGGGATCAGACCATAATGACCCAACAAGGCACGCCTTCTCTTTTGTAGTCAGTGATATCATTTTTTATTATTTTGTTTATATTTCGTAATTTGAATGTATGATATGTGGAATATTAAAAAATATCGAATGAATCATTATAATCTAAATTCAAGTGTTAAACATTCAATGAAATACATATTAAAAGTTTAGAACACACAAAATGACAAAGAGGAATTAAACTTATTACATTAATTAATCTTTTTTCTTGAAGAAAAAGAAACAAACTCCCCCACATGTATATATATTCTCAATTATTTTTGTGCTGCCCCATTGGATCCACCATTAATTTGGAAGTAACCAATGATATTTCATAATAGAAAAAACCAATTAAACACATTATCCTTATGTATAAATAGACAACACATACTGTCTTAACATATTTTATCATATATAGTATAAAATCTCATATAATCTAAATAAAACGATAAAATATCACCCAACAAATGCACCAAATGTCTTTTGTACACCACCAATAAATAGCCAATCAACAATACATGCATGAATGTAGCAACCAATAGATTCAAGGAACAAAATAACCTACATGTAGCATAAATTAATAAATATATTAATTAATTACCTTAACAACTTATGATTATCTTCAATAAACACATAAATTAGCAATTTAAATTTTAACATTCCCAACTTGACCACATAAGTCCAAGGTAACTAACACTTTTAGACGGGGTGGTCCTGAGGTGGGGCGAATCAGTACCGTGACATGTGGCGATGGTCCTATAACATAGTACTAAACTTTTGATTTAAATAACATTATTAACTAGTGACAAGTTGGAAAAGTGAGTTGTGAGAAAGGGAATAGATTGACACATGTGATGAAAAGGGTAAGGTCAAGGACTCAAGGGACGTTTTTGAAAGGCCGTTTATTTATAAAATGACCCTTTCTCCTTGGAAAAAGCTTATCCAAAATCCTAATCAGCATATGGCATTTAAAAAATCTTCCACGTCCCCCACCCCTAATAAATAAGTAGTCATATATTTTGGGGTAAATTAGTAAATACTTAAGATTTCAAGGGTAGTTTAGGGATTTTCAGTTGTGAAATGTGATGCTGAAAATTGAAAACCTCACCTACTCGAAAGCGCATTTGTTGCTTGCTTGTACAAATGTCAAATTCTTACTTTTTAGTTCGGTTAAGTTTTGTATGTATCCAGGTGTGTATTTTAAGATTGTGACAATTTATTATATTAAAAGATGCAACTTGTTTATACTAAAATGTAAAATTATTTTTTCATATTAATAATTGTATGGTTCAATATAAACAAGTTGCACCTTTCATTATAATAAGTTACAATCGTTCTAAAACGACTATTTATGAATCTTGCCGCACTTGAACGCATCTAATTGCAGACTCGATCATTAAATTCATTAATATGGCGTGGCCTAGCATTGAATATTGAATTTAACTACTCATTATCAAGAAATCGTTTGAGATCATGTTCATATTATAAACAAATGAACCTGAATATATTTTATTAATTTTACAATTAATATGAACTCTATACTAATTCTAACTTGATGGAGTAATATTTTATATAACTAAATTAGTGGAACTTTACTCAAATAGAACTTCATTCAAGATGACTTCCAATAAAATCATGTTGAAAAAGTCTCATAAATTAACAATTTTGGTTTATAGGTTGGCATATTAAATTTTGTAGTTCTGTATTACACTTTATCTAATTTAGTGATAACCCACCAATTTTTTTTGGTGTATGAGAGAAATAGGATCAAGAAATATACAATCATAAAAAATGATCAGTTGTTCATTGGTTTATATCAATTTAATTATGGTTAAATTTTGTACATCCTGGTACACCGTGCATTCATATCACATTTAAAAACATGCAATTTATTATATTGAAAGTTGCAACTTGTTTATATTGAATCGTGCAATTATTAATATGAAAAAATAGCTACACAGTTTAATGTAAACAAGTTGAATATTTTAATATAACAAATTGCATGTTTTTAAAATACACTATATATGCGTAGTGCACGGTACACCTAAGTCACACGAGACGCACTCTTTACCTATATGTTCACCATTTATGTGATAATGCCACATATATATTCGTGGCATCATCACATATAAGTGATGGACATTTAAATTGGTGGTTATATAACCATTTTCAGTACAATCATTGGAAAATAGTCATTACCTTAACCGAATAAGAAAATAAATTAATTAATAAAATCTCTACATATATTACATATTATCTCATTTTTATTTGGATCATGACTTAGTAGATTCATTATTTTACCAAAAAATTAATTATCTGATAAGTGATAATCAACTATTATTATTATTTAAAATCTCAAAAAAAAAAAAAATACAAGGATGACTTTTAATTTTAGTCATTTTAATTATTATTTTCTATTCAACTCAGCACCATCTTTCTTCATTTTTTTACATTACATACTATTTCTCATACCCTACACACAATTATCAATGACAAAAACTTATGTGAACTCGAGTTTACGGTGAACTCAATTTTTTTAGTATCACTGTCATCTGTAAAAATTATTACTGTTATTCATAAAAAAAACTCCTATGTTTAAAAATGTTTTATATTTTTAAACAATGATTTTTTTTATGCATAATAGTAATAATTTTTACATATAATAATGATAGTGTTCATGTATAAATTTGATTTACACGAGAGTGATACTCATTAGTCATTACCAATGCCCAATAAATCATCTTTACATACTAATAAATCCACATTTTAAAAATTGCATCTTAAAAAATCCTACAACATCCACATTCCAAAATATGCAACAAAATCCAAATATACATCTTACACTATTTCAAATCCACCTTAATTTCAATTTAATGCTGATTTCGAAGTCTATCTCAGCGCCAAATAAGCTCCAGCTCACTATTTAATTATTAAACTAATTCTAAAACTAAATAAAATTCAAATTAAGCATACAAATCATTAACAAAATTCTAAAATAGAAATATTCGCCCAAACGCAAATTACAAACTGGTCAATTGCGTTGCACACAAAACCCAAATTGGAATTATTTTCTCTTTGACCAAACTCCTAAGTAAACTGCAGTACACGCTCCGACAATCGCGTGGCGGACCCATATAGCCGGCCCATTTAAGTATCCGGGTCGGGTTGAAATGATAAGCTTTTGCGTTTTCTATAAATACCGGCGTCACGCGTTCTGCATTTTACTCCCACAACAATCACCTCTCTTCCTTTCTCATACCCAGCGTTCACATAAAACTTTAATCAGAAATAAAATCAAATTCACTCAAAAAGCAATATCTAGGATTTTCCTTCATCATGGTACAGTTGAAGAAGACACTTTCCGGCCAAATGAGAGTGAAATCGATCCCTCCGTTCGCCGGAACCGGCGAAATGCCTGAACCAGATCTCCACGTTGTGACCTCCAGGGGTGTACGGATCCCGGCGCACTCGAAGATTTTGGTATTGATCTATTCCTTCTGAACTTTTGCAGATTCATCGATTTTTCTCATTTTCATTTGATTTTTTTTGTTAGTAGTTTTTATGATGGATTGTGATGTTATTTCAATTCTGGAACTCTGATTTTCTCCATTTCCCCAAATTACGTGATTTCGATTCCGTTGAACGGTTCTCAACTGTGTATTATTTTCAATTCGATGAAAATTTGCCTATTTTTCTGATTTTTTTGGTATAAATTCAGGCTTCTGCGTCGCCTGTACTTGAAAGCATCATCGAGAGGCCGCAAAAGCACCGGAGCACCGAACGGAAAATTACGATTTCCGGCGTTCCGTACGACGCCGTTTACGGCTTCATCCAGTTTTTCTATTCCTCCAAGTAAGTTTCCTTGAAGCCACACGCTCAAACGCCAACCATAATTCTTCTCCTTTTTGTTAGCGGTTTTTTTCTCATTTTTTAATTATTAATACATTAAAATAATTTTGTTCCTTTAGGTGATCAAATTCCAATTCTGAAATAATAATAGAAAAATCTACAAATTCGACTAATTTAAAAAATAAAATCGATTATAAATTATAATATCCGCCGTCCATAAAAAAATCCTACATACACGTGTCATGTTTTGCCTCCACCCAACCATCTTTGAATATTCTTATAATTTATTTATTTACTTTTCGGTAGGCGCGGCGAATTACAGTGCTTCCAAACATACAGGAACACAAACTCTTGTACTGTAAAATGACTAAATCACCCTTCCCTTTTCTTTTGTTTGATCAGGATTAACGAGGACCAAATGGAGAAGTATGGGATGCACCTTCTAGCTTTATCCCATGTATACTCCGTACAACAGCTAAAGCAGAGATGTACAAGGGGGTTAGCGAAAACACTGACTGTCGAAAACGTAGTGGACATGCTTCAGCTAGCCAGGTTGTGCGACGCACCTGATCTTTACCTCAATTGCATGAAACTGCTCTCCAAGAACTTCAGGGCTGTTGAGAAAACAGAGGCGTGGGTGTTCTTGCAAGAACATGATCCTCATCTCGAGCTCGAGATTCTCCAATTCTTCGACGAAGCTGAATCGGTACGAATATAACATCGAATCCTAAGTTGCTATGAATTTTATAAAGAGTTGGTCTTGTGTAAGCCAGTTTTCCAACTAATACTTTATAGTTAAACAACTAATACCTTTTAATGAAATAACTAATACCTAGAGTTATGTAAGCCAGTTTTCAACTAATACTTTATAGTTAAAAAACTAATACCTTTTAATGAAACAACTAATACCTTTTAATGAAACAACTAATACTGTTAAAAAATATACACAAAATGCAAACCAGTTACATGTTAAAACTGATTTACACAATACTTTGCCTACGAGTGGAACAAATTGTTCTAATGATCAATTTTTATCTTTTACAGAGAAGAAAGAAAACGAGGAGGCATAGGCAAGAGCAGAAGGTGTATCTAGAAATAAGTGAAGCAATGGATTGTTTGGAACATATATGTACGGAGGGGTGCACTAGTGTCGGGCCGTATGACATGGATACGAGCAAGCATAAGGGCCCGTGTAGCAAGTTTTCGACCTGCCAAGGAATTCAGCTCTTGATCAGGCATTTTGGTGCTTGTGAGAAGAAGGTTAATGGCGGATGTTCGCGTTGTACACGAATGTGGCAGCTGTTTAGGTTGCACTCGTCGATCTGTGATCAATCCGACGAATGCAGAGTTCCTCTGTGCAGGTAAATTCAACTTCCTTGAACATTTAATCCTTGATTTTGTTACTTAGGATAGTTAAAATTTGGTGATCTTTGTGATACTCAAGAAGTTAAAATATTTCATAAACCGGCAAAGTGACTTGTTATCAGTCGGCACCAAACATTAATTGCGTACATATTGTGATAAGTTAATCATGCTGTTCTGGCAAAAGGGACATAAATCGAGCTGTAATTGTAGGGTCATTTTCCTGATATTTGTTTCATCAAGACCCCATTTGTTTGTTTTTTTCCTATTATTGCTGCAAAAGTTCTAATCATCAATGATCATTCTCCCAGATATTTTTTCTACTAGCCTTGTATGCTAGTATCAATTATTGCACATCATTTGTGTCGATTACGCCTACTTAGTGTCGAAATGAAATTTTAGAACGAATATTTGTCAATGACAGTGACAAAATTAACACCACTCTTTGTATTATTCATCACAGACAACTTAAGTTGAAAGCGAAACAAGACCGAAGAGGGAACGACTCTCGTTGGAGATTGCTCGTGAGGAAGGTCGTTTCGGCCCGAACCATTTCTTCGTTGTCTATCCCAAAGAGGAAGAGGGAAGATGAATCAAGAATGGCGATGAATCATCACCAAGGAATGAGAAACTTCACATTGTAAAATATTTGCAGTACTTAGAAATATCGAGTTTTTCATATGTTCATTTTTTTACCATAGAATTTGTGGTGAAAGTGGTTTTGTAAATTAGTTAGTTATAAGTTGTGTTTGTGTCACAGTTAGATGGGTCATAGGGGCTATGATCATAGCTATGATTTTGTTTAAATAGATGGATCAGTTTGGCTTGTGTCACCATATTATTTATTTATTATTAATTCAATTAAATTGAATTAAAAGTTTTGCAATTGCAATTGGTTCAATTTTTAAATTTGATGTGTATTTGCCCAATCAAGTTGCCATACAAGTGGGCCTAAGAACATAACCACTTGGATGCTTATCAACAATCTTTAACACGTGGGATATCTCACACATATATCTTTTCCTATGATCCTATCTAGAATTTATTTTATTTTACAAATTTTTGGGTTTGAATATTTTTTATCATTCCACGTGTCCATTCATATTATAGAATACCGTAAATATGATTTTACTTATCGACACGCCAATTTTTACGAATCTTCTTTTTGATTTTATAAATTTGACTTTTTATTTAATTATAATATATTGTTTACATAAGTCTTGATGAAATGAATTCTGATATTAAGGTAATATAACATAAATAAATAGAAATTGATCTATCTTGCACGTCTAAATCTAGGTAAGAGTTGGTATAATATCTTTGAGAATTTGGAGAAAGGATAAGAATTATTCCTCAGTAATGTACAATACTCACTCTGTCCTAATTTTGATTGTCCACTTTCCGTAAATAATCGTCGTAATTTTGTTTGACCATTTCCTAAAAAGAAAATAAAACAACTTTCAATACTATTTAATACTATTATTTCTCTCCACCAAAACTTTACATCATTTAATACTATTATTTCCCTCCATCAAACCCACTTTACCCACTTTACACCATTTAATATTATTATCTCCTATTTTTTCTTAATCTAAAATTAATACAAAGAACCTGGATAAAAAAAAAATAGGACGAAGGGAATATATCATAAACCTTTTTTTTTTAATTGAACATTTCATTTACTCCACCATCACTGCATTTGTAATGAAAGCTTAATTATCCATTACGAAAAAAAATACTTAAGTATACAACATATTTGAATTAATTATCCATTATGACTAAGCTAGCTAATCTATATGTGTGTATAAAAATACACGTAAATAATTTCTGACCAAAACGTCCGTAAAAACGTGAACTTTTTTTCTTAAAATATCATTGTTATATATATAATATATGTACACTATAATTACTTAAATATCTCCATTTTTTAAATAGTAATAATATGTATACATGTATAATAGTGTCATTTAAAAAGCAAAGTTCACGTGAACACAAAATCACGTGAAGTTCACTCGTAATTAATTTTATAAATTTTCATTGAAAAAAATCTGAACGAAGCTTCCTAATTAAAAATCATATCATCATGGAGGAAATAGTCATAGAATTTATCCAAGGGGCCAAACATATATACTAAGCCCCACACGAAACCCTAATCTACAATTCCTATCAATTAATTCATTGGAATTAAAATATAGTATATATATATTATAATTAAATTCATAACATAAATTCTTTATTTTATAATTTTACCCTCGGAATACAACAACAGTATTGCAAATTGACATATAGTCCAGTGTTGCGTCAAAATCAAGTCGTCAAATTTGTTGTCGATTTTTTATCTTCAAATTGAAAGCAATCTTGATGTGTGCACCTGATCAGTTGGACATTTCAACTATCAGCTGAATTTTATACCAGACGCGTGATATATAATAAAAATATTGAAATTTATATTTAATATTTTTATGCAATTTAATTTGAGAAAGTCTTACGTGAAATATTGCACACTAGTGTTATGTGCAATACAACATAAATAAAGTAAAAAATGCTTAAAATTCAAGGGTCCTGGCTCGGTCGGTGGGGTTTGGTATTTGGCGGAGACGACGGGCGGTTCGGGTTCGGGGTTGGCGCGACACATATGTATTTATAGAAGGATATTTTTATTAAATATGTATTGTAGCGCAGTGGTGGTTCGCGTTTGTTCTTAATAAATTTTTGTTTCTGAGTTCGATTCCCATTGTATGCATATTTTTTTTTCAATTTTTTTTTATGTGTTCTTACATCTACATGTATAAGTGTTCTTACATTATTATATTACGTGTTCTGCACATGAACAAAATCAAGAAAAAGCGCGAAAAAATCACAAATTCGAGAATTACAGATTTAAAGAACAATTTGATGTGTTACTACATGAACAAAAAGAGTGTTACCATATGAGAAAATGAGTGTTACTACATGAACAAAAACCAGTATAAACGCGAAAAAAAAATCTTGATCTAAAATTACAGATTCTGAACAACGTGAAAAAAAAAAAAACAGGAAGATCTCGATTTCATCAAACACTTTGTGTTAGGGGTAATCCAAACATCACACACATATTCACTCTTCTTCTCGTAGAATCCACATCGAAATCCAAATTGAATGACCTGGTTTCATCCAATAATCGGAGCGAAAAAAGAAAATTAGGGCACGAACGAGGAAGAAGAAAGCCCATGAGGTTCGCCAGAAGAGAAGAGGAAGAAGAGAAAATCTGACCGCATCGGCTGCGCGCGCGAGGAAGAAGATGAAGAAGCTCATTGACCCACCAACAATCTGCCCTAAAATCCATTCCCCTGACCGCGAGAAAAAAAAGATTAAATTGCACATATTACTTGTATGCAATATTGCATACAAGTTTTTATCATTTAATTTAGAGTAAGTCTAACTCTTATAAATTGATATCACTATACCAGAGTCGGTCCTATAATTTTAGGGGCCCGATGCAAAAAAATAAACAAATAATTGGGCCCTTCACTTTTTTATGATAAAAATTATAAATTCATTAGTACAAAGAATATTTAGTGCCCTTTTATGAGTTTCAATAAATTTTTTTGCATCCTTTTTTTTCTTATGTTTTTCATGTTCGGATGGATATTTTCGATGAGGAGGCATGTTAGCAATAGTATAATAAATAGAAACCAATTCTAAGAATAATAAAAAAAATTATAAATAACAATATATTATTGAAGATTTGAAGTGATCCAAATAAAATTTATAAATAAGAAATCTAAAATTAAAAGTACCTTATTAGAAAAGACACGATTCTTTTTAAGTGTCGTTCGTCAATTTTCTTTTGAACTCGCTGAGATGTATAAGATAAGAGCGAGAAAATTAAAAGAAGTGAAGAAGAAAAAGAAGAAAGGGACAGCGTGATTATTTTATGAAGATTGTGTATAGATTTGTTTGATAAATTTAAGAAAAAAAAAGATTGGGTATAGATATAATTCGAAAAAAAATAAGAAAAAAATATTAAAAAAAAAGAAAGATTAAAAAAGATATGACCGTGTGGAAAAAAAAATATATGAGGAAAAAAATGTAATTTAAAAATAGTAATAAAGGAAAATATAAGGAAAAAAAGAGGATGGAATAAGATATAAAGATTTTGTAAAAATTTGAAATAAAAATATTAGGAATTTTTTTTTATTAAAAATATAAGAAAAAAAATTAGAGAAAGAGGGACTAGATCTTGCAAGCTTGCACACAAATGACACTCCTATTACAAACTCAGCTACCGATTACATATGACACAAGCATTGACTTTGTAAATTATAACACATATATAAACATATATTTATATATATAAAGAAAAAAACACGGGGCCATGTGCGGCAGCACTACCTGTACCGTCCCATAGCCGCCTCTGCACTATACTTATAAGTTATAACTTGGTATATTTTATATAATTAAATTTTATGAGTATAAGTGTATAAAAGTAATGATATTAATTTAGAAGTGTAATGATATCAATTTTATAGATTAAAGAAGACAAGTAAATTTGTGTTTAATTTAATATTATAAACTACACTGGAATGAATTTAAAAATAATCTTTTCAATTGATTCAGTTCCACCGCCTCTTTTCTCCGCTCCACCGTTTGCTCCTCGCTGCAACTTTCCTCACGGCCGGTTTGAGAGTCATCTAGAGGTGGGCATTGGTCCGGCGCACCGATCGGAGTCACGACGCCGGTGGGAGGGTCGGTTCCGTCGGATCTTTAATGTTTGTTTATTTTTATGTTTTAGGATTTACCTTTCTCTTCATCTTTCTGTTGTGTGAATACCTACATGTTTGGTTTTTTGGGCTGTTGTTTGTTTGTGTTCTTCCCGTTTTTTGGATCTACTTTGTTTTGTTTGTTGTGGTCGGCTGATGCAAATTTGGTTATGTTTACGGACTCGGATTAAGCCTTAGTCTGTGGGCTTTTCCTTTGTCCTTGTGCTTGTAATACCTTGGTTGTGGTTATATTCTCCTCGTTCCTCATGATTGGTTCGAGTTAGGATCTATTTCGACAGTGGATCGTCCCTAGAACTGGACTTGTATTTGTACTACTCATTTCCATATCAATGAAGTCCTTTTCTCTTGAAAAAAAAATCTTTTCAATTGATTAACAGACAGCGAAAATAAGGACCCGAGTTTTTAATTTCCACACCATATCTGAAAATCGCGTTGAGGTTGGGATTTGTTGGTTGAAAAAAAAAAAAAGAGTTACAATCTTAACTAATAGCACGTTATGAACGTTAGTTTTGATTATTATTATTATAAAATCAGTGAACCTTCGAGTTATCTCGTAGATATTGGTAGGAAGTCAACGAAAGACGAATTAGACTATGAATGAATTGGAGAATTATTTGCTCAAGTTACTTACGAGTTAAATTTGACCTAATAATCATATGGCCACCTTTTATTCACTCTACTATTCTAAGAATTGGTTAAAGAATAATAAACATGCTTGAAAATAATTTAAAGACTTTTTAAAGAAGATCTCTCCAGATATCCAGTGCACCGTGCACTCATAGTGCATTTTAGAGCCATGCAACTTGATTATACTGAAAGATGTAATTTAGTTACATTGAACCGTGTTATAGAAATACAACATGCGATTCGGTAAAAAAAATTACATCTTTCAAAGATAATAAATTATATAATTTTAAAGTATCTTATGAATCTTGCATCTGACACACCGGATGCATACGTAGAAATCACTCTAAACTATATATTTTGAATTCAAAAACTTATTTCGAGATATAACAATTTGACTTTTATACTAATGTTAGAATTTTATTAAAGGCTAGCCAGCTCAATTTATTTGATTATCGTATAAGCTTTGAATAAATACTTGTTAATATCATTTACGTAATCACTAAACAAAGATCTTTAGAAAATAGGGAGGGGAAAATGGGTTTTTTAGTCCTTTAACTTTCCCAAATTTTAATTTTCGTCCTCTAGACTTTCTTATTTTGATTTTCGTCTTCTAACTTACACTTTTTTTGATTTTTTAGTCCTAAGACCTGCTACCACAGGTCACTGAACCGGTAAATCCGACGTGGTTTTTTTTTTTTTTTTTTAATATAACGTGTCATTACCAGTTGGCCATTCCTTTTCAATTTTTTTTTTTTTAATTTTAAGTGTTAATGCAAGCAAGCAGGCTTTGCAGGGGAAAAAGATAAAACCTTAGAACAAAACAAAAACTCCCAAACCTTTCCCCCCAAAAAAAAAAGCCTGAACATAAGAAATACAGAAAAAATCAAAGACAACAAAAATTGAAGGCAGTGAAAAAATCGCTCGAGGATGAAACTAAGGGATCCAAATCACTATGGAGATCCCCCACCTCAATACGGTAATATTCTTTAACTTGTCTTGTGTTGGGGGTTTAAAATATTGGTTAGTTTTTTTTTAACGTTTTTGCATCAAATATAGAGTAATATATTGTGGTCCTAGGTTTGTTTTCCTGTTGCATTTAGTATTGCTCTCAATGGCTTTTTTTGTTCAAAGGTATGTGCTTGTGCATAAAGAAATAGTGTTGTGGTCCCTAGTGTGTTATGTGTTACTTTATATTAATAGAAATTGGTGTTGGTGCTTTTTGAGGTGAATTGACTTAATTAAATTAGTGTTTTTTAGATGTAAACCAAAGATGATGCCGAAACCAGACTACCATAGACTGAAATTAGTGTTTTTGTTTTTTTTTGTTTTTTTAGTAAGTTGTCACAGATTCCGAAACCAGAGACCAAAACCATAGATTTAAAAGAAGTAATTTGTTATTGATATTTAGATATTGGAATTAGTCTTTGAGTAATGATTAGATTATTATACTTCCTATGTTAGAAATTACTAATTCTACACTTTGAATAGTTACCAAACAATGTAAACCGGAAGTAATTTGTTATTGATGTTTAGATATTGGAACCAGCAGGTCTAGATTTAAAAGAAGTAATTTAAAATTTGAGCAAGTTGACTTAATTAAAAATACTTTTAAGATCATTTGCAATCTATCCTTTCACTCACAGATTCTACCTTCAAATTTTATGTCCCATAAGTGTTTTATTGTGTCTCATTGTGTTTCTTTCACAGCCTAAAACCCATAAGTAATGTCATCGTGTTTCTCAAGATTGTTACTCTGTCTTCTTTTTTTTCCAGATGCAAATGGTGATGAGCTTACGTTGTGCATTCACACTGGAGGAGAAATATATGTGGATGTAGATTATCTTGGTGGGAAAGTTTACAAGTTTGATCATGTAGAGAGAAATTTTTTCTCCATTGAGTCATTGCAGAAGTTTTCAGCTTATATTGGAGACAATGAAACTGCTTTTTGTATGCAAAAAATGGTGAGGGCCAACTTGAACAAATTAAGATAGAAGACAATTTCCAAGAATATGAAGGAAAGGCTATTAGAGAGGGTAACGAGTTGAATATATTCGTTGTGGGTGAAGGGGATGCTCAAGGGGGGAGCGAGACTGATTCATCTCAGGATAGTGATTTTAGGCCAGAAATTGGTGATGAGTCTTGTGACAATTATTCAAATTATCTACTTGATAGTGATGACAGTATGGAGGAGGAGAAGGAGGAAGAGGAAGGGGAGGGTAAGGACAATAGAGAGAGTGCAGAGGAAGGGATGGGTAAGGACAATAGAGAGGATGAGGTCAATGAAAGGAGTAGCGAGAGTGAGTTGATTGATGATAATTCAGGGGATGAAAATGTGTTAGAGAGCGGGGATGATGATTTTAACAGTGCCAAAGATTCTGATAGTGAGAATGATGGTCATAAGTATCCTGCTTTTAAGAAAAGTACACTTTATAAACCAAACATAGAGCTAAACATGACTTTTAGCTCTAAGAAGGAGCTACTTGATGTTGTACATTCAAAAGCTATAGTAGAAAATAGGGTAAACAAGATAGCAAAAAATGATAAGAAGAGGGTTCATGCTAAGTGTCAGGGGGATGAGTGTGAGTGGAAATTGCATGCTCTTAATATACCTGGGGAGTCCACATTCCAAGTTAGAACATATATCCCCACACACACTTGTCCAGAGTCTTACCATGTGAAGAGTATTAAGTCTAGATGGTTAAGTGGTGGGTATGGTTATCAGTTTCTAAATGACATTGACAAAAAGGTCTCTGCTTTCATGAATGACATCGAATATGAGCTCGGGGTAAATATTACACATCATCAAGCTTATAGATGCAAAAAATTAACACTGAAGGATCAATATGCCAATGTGGATGAGCAATACAAGCTCTTGTGGTCTTATGCAGAAGAAATTAGAAGATCAAACCCTGGGTCCACTGTAATCATAGGAACTGATGATTCTTCTGGTGTTCATAGGTTTGATAGGATGTATATTTGTTTTAGGGCAGTGAAAAAGGGGTTTCTCAATGGGTGTAGACCACTGATTGGGGTAGATGGGTGTCATCTTAAGGGACCACATAAGGGTATATTGTTGTCAGCAGTCGAGGTTGATCCTAACAATAACATTTATCATATTGCATATGCTTTGGTGAGTAAAGAGAATGGTGATACATGGAAGTGGTTTTTTACTATTTTGAAGATGGATTTACAAATTGTTGATGATAAACTTTAGACCTTCATATCTGATAAACAAAAGGGCTTGATTCAGGCTTTTCAGAACCTATTTCCTAACTCTTCACATAGATTTTGTGTAAGACATTTGTTATGCAACATGAGGAATGCAGGGTTTAGAGGGCAATATCTTAAGACAACTTTGTATAAAGCATCTATGGCCACAACACATAATAGGTTTCTGGCAAGGATGGATGAGTTGAGAGAATTAGGTCAGGAAGTTGTTCAATGGTTGAGTGATAAACCACCACAACATTGGAGCAGGTCTCACTTCAATCCTTTGCCTCGGTGCGACATTGTCATGAATAATATGTGTGAGTCTTATAACGGTTGTATCAGGCCTGGAAGAGAAATGGCAGTGCTTAGTATGATGGAGTGGCTGGTGGAGCACTTGGCTAAGAGATTAAAAAAAATAGAGATAATGCTAAAAGAGGAAAGAAATGGAAAGGACTACTATGTCCAAAAATTAAGGCAGAACTTGTAGAATCTGAGAAACACATTGGATGTCTTAAGCCTGTGAAACACAATGACAAGCATTATGCAGTGAAAGGCTATGATGGTACGCAATACCATGTGGATTTGGAAAATTCAAAATGTGGATGTAAGAGGTGGGACTTGACAGGGATACCATGCACACATCTTTATAAAAATCTATGTGAACAATTGAAGCCTGAGGATTTCACAAATGCTTTTTACAGGTAATTGCTCCATTAATGTACTTGTTTTTAGTTCTGCTTTACTTCGAAAATGCATATTTAACCATTTAATTATACATTTTCAGGGTCAATACATACAAAATGGTACATGACAATTGCATTATGCCTATTAATGGGAGATAAGAGTTGCCACAGACAGAATTTCAGCCTATGTTGCCTCTGTTGATTGGAAGACAAGCTGGTAGGCCAGCCAAAGCTAGAAGAAAAGAGCCCGATGAACCAGTTCAAAAGCAAAAGAAGAGGTTCAGAGGCAAGCCAAATCATAATCCTCATAGATCAAAGAGAAGCCATGTAACTCTTAAGTGCAGCAAGTGTCACCAAACAGGCCACAATAAGAGAGGATGCAAGAATACGGAGCATCCAGTTGATCTAAGTGCACCTACTCCAGCTGAAGGTAATTCTCGTAAATGACAAGTGTTTAAATTTAAGTTTCTGTAAAACTTCCAGTTTCTATAATAAAATGTTTAATTTCTAGAAATTTCAGTTTCTGGAAAATTTTTTAGTTTTTGTATAAATCCTGTATAAATTATGTACATTGAAAGGACTAATAGTTTATGTATAAATTATGTACATTGTTTAATCCTGTATAAATTTATAGGTAATGATAATCCAAATGAGGATCATTCGGTAGATATGAATGCACATTTCCCTACTCCAACTGATGATAATTTGAATTTTGGTGAGTTTGAAGGTAATTTCTTAAAAATTTCAGTTTTTAAATTGAGTAGTGTAATAGTTCTTGACGTGTAATAATTTTTGTATAAATCTATAAATTTATGATTGATATTGGTTCTTTATGCATTTATAGGTAATGAGAATCCTGCTAATGATCCATTTAATCTGAATGCACATTTGAATCTTAGTGAGGTTGAAACTTGAAGGTATTTATACTTAAATTTCAGTCTTTGTTTAAATATAATCTCAGCAGAATCCAACTTGGTGTTTTATTTTATTTTCAGTAGAATATAGTATTTTCAGTATTATTATGTATAATTTCAGTATAATTTAACATTTGGTAAATTTGGTTCAACTTTATGCATTTACAGGTATTGCAACTTTGGAAAGTTACAATCAGGTGACCAATGTTGCACCTGTACAGGTAATTATTCAATTTTTTTGTGTAGATGTTTCTCATATGTTTAACAGCTCATGTATGATCAAATTAACAGGAACCCCCACCCATGTATGATCAACTCATGCAAAGGAAGATAACTGAAGATGATCATGTTTTCAAATGGGCTGGGAAAAGATTTGTCACAATGTCTAACCTCCATTCATTTGCATCTGCAATCAAGAGCAAGGACATCAGCACCGGACAAGGGCAAGGGCATCAACACCAAGGACAAGGGCAGGGCATTTGCATCAATGACAGGGGCACCAACCTTAAGGACGAGGGCATTTGCATCAAGGATAGGGGCACCAACCCTAAGGACAATGGACACCAACCTTAACGACAAGGGCACCAACCTTCGGGTTTATTTTGTGAACAATGATTGATGTTTTGAAAGTGTTTTGAACCATTTATTGATCCATCTTGTAGAATCTTTCATATTTTGGTGATGAGCAGATTATAAAACACTTGTTGATCTATTTTGTGCACTTTTGGTGTTTTGAACAACTTATTGTTCTTTCTTGTAGAATGAGCAGGTTATAAAATACTTATTGATCTATTTTGTAGCACTTTTGGTGTTTTGAACAACTTATTGTTCTTTCTTGTAGAATGAGCAGGTTATAAAATACCTATTGATCTATTTTGTAGCACTTTCGGTGTTTTAAACCATTTATTGATCCATCTTGTAGAATCTTTCATATTTTGGTGATAAGTAGGTTATGAAACACTTATTGATCTATATTTTTAGAGGCTCTGTTTTAAAAGTGTAGTTTGTTGATTTGTTTGGTTGCAGGATTCATAATAACTAAAAGTATTAGTTATTTCAATGAAAAGTATTAGTTGTTTCACTGAAAAGTATTAGTTGTTCTGTTTCACTGTGCAGAATTTCAACCTTTGTTTGTTCTGTTTCATTGTGACCAAACAACATTATATCTTCCAATTTGTTTGCTCTGTTTCACTGTGAGAATTTCTATGATCATTTCTAAAACCAAATATTTGTTTGCTCTGTTTCACTACAAGATGCAACCAAATATTACTAAAACCATAACAAATTGCTCTGCTTTACAACCTAATTGGTAACAAGATGCAACCAAAATATGATTCCTAAAAAAAGGTACATCAATTCATTAACCACATTGCTAACAATAAACAAGATGCAACCAAAATAAGTTTCAATCGCTTCACGCTCTGTTTAAGCTTTTCGACTTGTTCTTCCAATTCACGATTTTCTCCCGTACAAGAAGTGTGAACTTGCACATTCATTCAACAATGACAATGAACTATAGTATCTCCGGTAGAAAACGAACTCATTGAAGACATAGTGGGAAGCTTTTCTTGCCTTCGACACTCTCCATTTTTCAACACTTTGCCCGAATTTTCAGTTTTAATTCTCCCAGAGTTTGAGTTTCACGTTCCAAATAAATTAGACAACCTATTTTCAACAGACCAATCCAGAAAAATTAACGTAAATCATTCAGTAATTTGTGTGGATATGAAAATCATTCAAAAACTAACATAAATCATTCCGAAATGAACATAAATTATTTAAAACTTAGATAACCTACCATAAATTTTGGAAACCTTCTCAAGATTAGTTCCCAACATAAAGCATTGATGCCAGCGTGAATTTGTGCGAATATGTTGTTGCCTTAATATCGTCCTCGCGCTACATTCAATTTGTACTATAATTTCATCCTCACGCTACCTTCAATTTCTTCCTCGCGGCTTTTCTCCCCAGGTTTGGAGCCTTTAGGCTTTTTTGTTCTAGGGCTAGGGGTTTTCTATTTTCTTTCTCCCTCTTGTATTAATAGTTTTAACACTTAAAATTAAAAAAAAAATTAAAAATTGAAAAGGAATGACAACGCCGGTAATGACACGTTGGTATTAAAAAAAAAAAAAAAGAAGCCACGTCGAATTTACCGGTTCAGTGACCTGTGGTAACAGGTCTTAGGACTAAAAAATCAAAAAATGTAAATTAAAGAACGAAAATCAAAATTAGAAAATCGAGAGGACGAAAATCAAAATTTAGGAAAAATTAAAGGACTAAAAAACCCATTTTCCCAAATAGAAATAGTCCCATGATGAGATCGTAACAAACTTACACGTCGCACGATGAGACAATTTCATATATTTATTTTTCTCAATATGTAATTTATTGTTGAATGATTATATATGCAACAAATGACATCCTTGCATCCATTTCTTTTGTCCCACTTAATAATAATAAAAAATCTTTAATTACTCATCATTAGTTCCATTGAATATCACATGTTCCATGAATCCCTGTTTAGTGGAGAATGGGCCCCACTTTTAATCTTGATATTTTAAATGGTGTGGCAAGGAGAAAGTCTCAATTTATCAACCTACTTTGATCTTACAGTGGGTGAATGTCGACAAAATTTCTTTTCAATTAATTACAAACCCAATTTCATAATATCATGGTCATCTTCATGACAAAAAAGGAATCAAAATGGTACACACAAAAAAAGATACTGAGAAAATATCTCACGTTTCACCATCTAAGATTAGATTATCACTAGTTTGATAAAATTGAGAACTAATACTGTTTGCTATAGTGTTTTCATAATAAGATCGAAGACTAAATCGGAATGGACACTGGTCGGCGGTTCAATCGGTTGTATCGATCGGATCAGCGGTGCAACACTTAAAATGATCTCTATCAATTTTTTTTAGAATATTCTCTATATTACATTAAAAAATAAAATAAATGAACACTTATAAAATTTAAAATTTAAAGATTCATATTGCAATAAACACAATAGAATCAAGAAAACTCAACACAACATAACACAATTTTAAATACTAAAATTTAAAATAAGGATGATAGGAATAAGGATTAAAATTTTAAATTAATTATTAAAAAAGAAAACCAATTTAACCGGTTTTATCGATTTTTCAATTTTGACCGATTTTTTTCGATATGATCTGTTTTCTTCGGTTCAACCATAAAAACGATTTTTGAAGGTAATCAAACCGATTCCATAGTCGATTCTCGATTCAACCGATTTTTGTAAACAATGATTTGCTACAGTACCATATAAAAACATCAATATCAAAAGAGGGCCACATTCTCCACAAAACAAGCCAGATACCGGAACATGGAGTGCACGAAAACTTTGACAGGGATCAAAATTGGCTCTTTCTACTAATATCATGACAATCTTGATTTATGACAATGGAAGGAGTTCATGGAAACTTCGGATTCCTTCATTAAGAAAAAAAAAGTCTTAATTTATAATAAGTGGAAAAAATTAAAAGTTTTAATTTATAGATATAAACATATCAGAAAAGTGATTTTTTGAAGAACTAATATATTTTATTTATAAATTGATCTTATATAAAATAATTTTTACAGTATATCTATTTTTTTACAACTATCACTTTATTAGTAAAGCAACTAATAACTTTTAATGAAATAACTAATATTTATGAATTGCGTTTTTAATGAAATAACTTGCAAAATTATTTAATAATACATACAAAATGTAAACAAGTTGCACTATATATATATATATATATATAATTTGTCACACTATCCATCTCTCACTACATTGTCTCATCCAAGAATTTCCATATACTTACGTACAACTCCTGAAAAATATATTATTATATAGTTTTTTTTTTGTTTGTTTATTATATAGTTTTTTTTAGGGGAATATACTATATATAGTTGATTGTAAATGAAACCAACCACAATTAATATATTCCACCACTAAAATAAGACCAAACACAGTGGTGGGATATTTTTTCCATATTCCAATCTCTTTTTTTTTTTATTTAACATTCACAATTAAATTTAAGTGGGTGCGCCTGATGATATGTTTCGTTTGGACATGATGTATTGGGGCCAAAACCTTAAATTTTGTCCTAAGAAAAAGAGAGCAACGATGGAATCTTCATAATGCCTGGCTCTCAAATTGGTATCCACTATTGCATTCGTGTCACTTTTTGGCATGTTTATAGTGAGTTTAGGGCACAAAAAGGAACACGAGGGACATGCCAACATGAGCATGGGGTTAAAAATTATGAGTGATTAAGTCTTTTTGACTATGTACCCGTTTGCAAACTCTACTTAGTCTTTCAAAGCGTTTATTTTTTAAAAAAAGCGTAATTAATAAACTTTAAAATAAGTGATTACGGAAGAAAGACTTATTGTAGTTCTAAAACAGGCCTTATATATATATCGTTGGTTTTTAGTTGAAAAGAATTTGATATAGGTTTTCTATTGTATGAACAAGAAAAAATACACAAGAAATAATGACAGATTAATTGAATCGGTATTTGACGACAAATTCGTGATGGAATCTTTAGCATTGTTATGTACAGTGGATTTATTTTTAACATCAAAAATAAAAATACTCCTATGAACCTGCTTTATACATGATCTCTAGCACTGTTATGTACAAAAAGTATCAGTGTTGTGTAAAAAAATATTTAATTTTTCAAACTGTAATAATTTTTGTAAATCGCAGTGATAATTTTTATAAATAATAATAATATTAACAAAATTTTTTTTTCCATGTAGATTCACATAAATTCATATCCAAGAAAAATAACCTAGTGCTCCCAATTAAATAAATTCACGTTCATCGAATTTGCCTTAAAATGTTCAAAAGAAATGTTACTTTATTCTAGGTTAACACTTCTCACTAATATTCTAACTTTATTTATATTTTTTACCAAACACTCGACATTAATTTTTAACAAATTTTGCAAGAATTGTACAATTTTCACTATTAAGCAACTTTTTTTTTTCACAATCACTATGTTAAATTACTTTGTCAAAACATAATCTTTTATACAAACACCCATTATTTGATCAACTAATAATATACTCCCTCCGTCCCATAAGACTTAAGGCGTGTTTTGAAACACTTAAAACAGCTTTCAGAAGCATTTATTTTCAAAGCTCTATCTCATAGCTTTTGAAAGTAAGTGCTTCTGAAAGCTATTTTAAGTGTTTCAAAACATGTCCTTAGCACACTTACTTTTTGCTCGTATTTTTGCGTGCGAATTGTTTATTAGTATTTGAAATAATAAAGTGACTTTTAAGGTGGGGTATGATTGTCTTACCTCTCCTCTGTCGTATGCATTTCTTAAAATTACTTTATCATTTTAAATAGTAATAAAAAATTCGCTCGCTAAAATACGAGCGGAACAGTAACTGTGCAAAGTCTTCCGGGACGGAGGGAGTATATAACAGTCATGACAAAAACAATATATGTATGTGATGTCATAGTGGCAACACAATTATAACATAACTGTATTAATTCTGTATGCTGATTATATATTTACATATTCGGTTTGAATGCTCTTTATTCCATTAAATTCCCCACATAGTATATACTTTCGGCGGTCGTGCATAACATTCGTATCATATCAGGTATCAACACTTTCATCACTTTAGACTTGAAAATACAATAGTCTGCACTTTTTCATCATGACTATTTTTTTTTACTAAATTTTATTTGTCTTTCTATGGAGCAAGAACGTATAAATTATACTAACATATATGCATTGTTAACATATTAATTTAATTTATTATAAGAATATCAGGAAAAACAATAAAAAATTGAAATATGATTCACAAAGAATTGTATAAAAAGACTACGTAGAATCCATAATTTATAAATAGATATCTTGTGAATCAGGTGCACACCGTGCAAGATCACAAATACATTTTGCATTTTTAAAATTGCAGTTATATTCATTTGCACTTTTCAGTTAAAACAAGTGTAATTTTTTTGCATATTCGTGATATATAAGACTCTGTCATATTATTATGTTTTGATGGATGTAAAATCCATATTAAGGTAGAAGTATTAGGTTTTTTGAGTGTTGGACTCTATTTCGTTTCAAATAATGGGCCGAGAAAAGTAGATTATTATTGTTGTTGCCCAATTCAGGCTTAAAACTTAATGGGCCACTTGGTTTTGAAACAATGTCTAACATCATTTTACCTAGAATTTTTATGCCTACATTTTTCATTTTGGAACCAATATCAATGTTATTGTACCTAAAACTCATATCTATATTATTCATATATTCCTCGTGGACAACATAATTCATGCTTAACAATATTATGGAATACATTTATAGTTTTCTTAATTATTTATTGTAAACATCCAAACTGTTACACCATTAAAATCGACGGGCAGGCTTTGTAATTTACTATCCAGAGACCATCAAGAAAGCCCAAATCCCATTTTATTTTTGTAAATTGACCAATTTGGGCTGAGCTGGTAGTAATCTAAGAGCAATTCCACTTGACAAATTCTAATGTGAGATGTGTTCTATTTTAGGACATAATATATTTTTATGATCTATGGGCTTATAGGGCCGGCCCAATTATTTTAACGGAAAATAACCCAAAACTAAGGTATTAGATCCGTCTTGTCCCTTTATTAATTTTCATTTTATGTTGATAAATTTTTTTTATTAAATTTTAATGCTGTCATCCAAATTTATACTCATCTAATCTCACCTCACAATAATAATAATATAGCGTGTGTCATGTATATTTAGGTGCACAGTGCATTTATAGTGTAACTATTAATATGAAAAAATAATTATATATTTTAATATAAAAAAATTATATCTTTAAATATAACAAATTGTATGAGTTTAAAATTCTCTATGAATTACAGTGCACCTGGATACGTTAGAGACTTCCCATAAGTGTGTTTTCATAACCGAACCGGCGACCAAACCGGGTTTGGACATCGGTTGGAGAAAGGAAAATTGTTGATTGTGATGGACGATGTTTGGACAACTGAAGATTGAGATAAACTCCAAATCGCTCTTCCAAAGAGGAATAAGCATGGCAAAGTGTTGATCACTAGTCGTAATGAGGATGTAGAATCTCCACCGAGGACCCCACAAATTGCGTTTCGTTGGTTGCTACTTCGTTACGAGGTTTTTGGTAATCCCGAGCTATGCCCTTCTGATTTAGAAGTTGTTGGGCAGCTAATTTCTCAGAGGTGTGATGGGCTGCCACTTGCCTTAGTGGTTATAGGAGGCATTCTTGTTAAAAAGAGCGTCAGCTTCAAACGAGCTTGGGAGAAAGTGTCTGAAAGTGTGAGCACGTATATGAATCAGGACCCGCAAGAACGCATGGAAAAAATTATATCTTTTTTCCAGAAGACTATGAGATCCCATTGATTCGAATGTGGATTGCAGAAGGATTCATACAGCAAAACAACAGTGGTATCAGGTTAGAGGAAACTGCTGAAACTTATTTGGAGGATTTGATGAGCAGGAACTTGGTTAGAGTCGATAAGACAAAGCCCGATGGGAAAGTTAAAACATGTCGTATTCATGATATGTTACGCGATTTCTGCAAACTTGAAGGTGGAAATGAAAGGGAGAATTTTCTTCAAGAAATGAAGAAGAATAGTGAAGGAGTTTTTGACCCTCCGGTAGCTGAAGTGATACCGTATCGTCGTCTTTGTATCCATTCCAATGTGTCTAACCAAAAAAACCAAAACCAAAACCGTACGGGCCTCGTGTTCGTTCGTTCGTTTGCTACTCCAAGGAAGATATAAACTTACAGGCTGAAAACTGTTGAGCCATTCCTGCAGCATTCAAGTTGCTTCGAGTTTTAGATGTGAAGCCCATCAAACCCACTAAAATTCCTAGTGATTTGTACCATTTGGTTCATTTGAGGTACATTACTCTGTCTGTCAGTCTGGGGATTCTTCCTGCTGCCTTTGGAACGTACAGACTCTTATAGTTGATACGACGTCTCGTACGCTTGGAAGTTGATTCATTTGAGGTATTTGAAGACGAATGCTTCTGCTACTTTGCCCAAGCCGAGTAAAAGTAGTAAAGAAGGTGAAAAGCTTCAGACTTTGGGTACAATTTCGCCACAAAATTGCACGGAAGAAGTTTTTCACAGGTTGAACAAGTTGGGTATTCGTGGGAGACTTTTATTTATATTTAAAGGCATTTGGTCATTCGAAAATTTGGGAATGAGAATGAAAAATTGAGGCAAACGACGTGGTTCCTAATGTTGGGGCAAAACTCTGTAATCGTCGTTTTTGTTGTGATTCACTATTCGATGATTCTCATTAATATTATCATTGAAGAACTAACTGCTCATGATCCGTGCAGGCGTGGCAGGACGAGCTGGAAATGACACGGAAGCACATGCAACTTCTTTTTAACTTAATTCTCAATTGAAGCTTTAATTATTTGTATAATTCTTGTACTTTGATTCTGTTTATTGATTTGAACTCCAGAATGTGAGACTATTTCGCCTACAATTGTTATTCCATTTGTCTTCTGAATTTCATCAGTAAGATATTTTGTGTTAAATTGTAATGTTTGATTCAATTGGTGGCTGTGGATAGATGCTTGTAATTTCTGTGAATGCTCGCAAACTGATTCAATTAATTTTCATCCTTATTTCCTAAATTCCTACACTTTCACAACTAAAATATTTCGAGTGAATCTTATGTGAAGCCGTCTCAACATGAAATTTATTTTAAAAAGTAAAAATTTGAATTTGGCTTTTGCATTAGTGGACCAATTATACCCAATTTTTTTTAAAGGTAGCTTACCTTTAAGGAGATGAGTTGTTAACGACCATACCAGCTGGGCTCCAGCTTTGTTTTTACTCTCTTCAATTATTGTGCAAAAGTTTGGACACCATACCACACATTATTTAATGACGAAAATTTGTGTAGAGTTGATTCATACTATAAATTTTATTTTTAATTTATGAATATTTAAATTTATACATGATATGATACTACAAGTTTAGTGAATTAAAAAAATAAATACGTGAAATAAAAGTAAGCATATTTTTTGGGACAAAGCTTAGATTATGTATCATAGAACGCTCATATAATAATTGAGAATTTATATTTTTTAACACGTCTCACTTTGTCTTTAATTTAAAATTTTATATACACTAAATGCACTGTGTAATTTTAAAACGTATAATTTATTTTTCTGAGACGCTCAACTTATTTTATACAGAATAAATTGCACGTTTTAAAAATATAATTAAATTGCACAATAAACCTAGCTCACGTGAAATCTACCCTGTCTTCTAAAATAAATACTGGTGTTACTTTTTAGTTAAAAAATTATATATACAAATATTTACTTTTTAATAAAAAAACATTATTATGAGGCACATTTATATGGTACGATCTCAATGTAAAAAGGAATATAATTTAAACATAACGTTTAAAATTTTAAAAAAAAAATGTAATGATTTTGGAGCTAGTTTGTATCTCATTTTATTTATGAGTCCTTCACTCCTTCTCAAAATTTTGTCAGTTTTTATATCTTATAAATTAGGCACAAGGAAATTGGGGAAATGGTTTCACAAATATTTTGCTTTTTTCTTTTTTTCCAAAATATTAATTCTTCCAACAAATTGAGCTATCTCCTGAATTCATGAAAGACAAGGTCGGCTGAATCTGATGCTTTCTACCACTACCACCCTACTTCCTCCCTGCAAGTCTGCAACTAACGACCTCTGAAATAGTAAATCTCGCCACTTTTAGCTTAATCTCGGATATTATCATTTAACAGATCGGGAATTATGAAGAAGCAGCTAGTTTTAGCTTTGAAATTTGTAACCCTAACCGGTATGTACATGTTCACACGCTCTCGCACGCCCGCAAGCAAAATCGGAAATCCGGAGAAATCGTTAGCAGTATTCTTCCTCCTGGAAAATCTGAAGCGGATTTTCGTCTTCAACGGTCGTCTGATCAAAGATTCGAAGAACGAGGCCGAGAATCTGGCGAACGATGTTCTCCTTTTCAAGGCGTTTCTCAAGGACAACGCGAGAAGACCGGATAAGCATGGGGCTTTGGAAGAATTGGAGGCGGAGATCCAGAAATTGGTGGCGGAAGCTGAAGATGTGATCGTTTTGTACTCGAATAAGGCGGCGGAAGACAGGAATCGGAATTTGTTTCAGAAGGCTTTCGGTGGTCAAAAGCTCATCAGCGTGGCGAAGGAGGTTATGGCTATGAGGGTGAAGGTTAAGAGTATACATGACAAGAGCAGAGTTGTTGTTCGGAGGGGCGGCGCTTGAACCGGCCACGGCGGCGGAGGAGAGGAAAACGACGACGTCCCGTTGTAGGTACGACTTTTAATTATATTTTTTGGGCATTAACTGAATTTAATTTAATTTGGGGTTAACTTAGGCTAGATTATTGGGATTTTTTCTCTGATAAATTGTACTCGCGTCGTTCCTAAAATTATTTTCCAGTATTCTTTTTGGGTGTCACAATTTTTGTCCACTTTCCTATAATGGGAGGTTTATCAATATAAACCCCCTTCACAACAATACATATAAATTACACAAATTGCCACTCACTTAACCCCTTACACTTTATCACTTTTTCACTTTACAATAAAGTTGATTTACCAATTTCACCCCTTACACTTTAATACTTTATCATTTTTTCTTAAAAATCGATTACACAGTAAACCGGACAATAATTTCGGGAAGGAGGGAGTAAAATTTAAGGCAAAAGTATTAGTATGTTCCTGTCAAAAAAAAAAAAAAAAAAGGCAAAAGTATTATGTGCTCATTGTTCCTTATACTATATCTTGTAACAACTGATACTATTACTCGTAAGACTAATTATTGCCTGTAGGAACTGATACTATTGCTCGTACGAACTAATACTATTGTTGGTAGTGTACGGTTTTACAAGGTGTACCTAAAACCTTCTCAAAAGTGAAATCTGTATGCTTAACTGCTTCATGATAATATAGTTTGTGGTATTATTGAGCAAACCTTCTTCAACAGCTTCCAATAAAATACAGATCTTTGTATGGTCGTGAAACATGTCACAAGTGAGTTATTCAGCAAGCAATAAGTAGAGGAAAATGAACTAGTTCATAGAATAGTTCAACTAGTTTTAGGACTGAACCTCACAATTATAGAGAAATTGGGAGAAACGAAATTAAATAACACAGATTTTGTGACTCAGTTCGTCAAGAATGACTACGTTTGGGGGCACTATCAATCCATGAGATTTATTCATACTTTCGGTGATAATAAATATAATGAATCAAATGAGTATTTATAAGTGAAATTGGACCAAAACCCTAAGGGTATGTTTGTTTGGGATTTAGGTGTGTGGGAGAAGTCATGACTTCGAAATCCTATGAATTTGAAAGTCTTGGTGAAATAGTAAAAAATATGTGTTTGTTGAGATTTTGATAGGGTGAGATTTTATTTTATGTCAAATCAATGTTTAATGGTGATTGATGTGATATTATTATATTGTGTTGAGAGTGAGAAAAGTAGTGATGTGATTGTATTGAATTTTGTGAAAAATAGGGGTGTAGGTGTACTTTATAGGAGGAGATTTTGAAGTCTAATTTTTTAAATCTCAAACTATAATGGGACGTGGTTTTCAAAGTCCTAAATCCATCAGGGAATCCTAAAACAAACATTCCCTAAAGGCCCATTATGGTCGAATACTGCTAAAAAGAAAAGGTCCCAATCGATCAGGCTCCATAACCCAACACCTCACTTGTCTTGATTAGTATACTTCATCTGGAATTGGTGTGTTCCAATGCATGTTATATAAGTTTGTCCATAAAAGATTGTATGCCAAGATTTTAGAAAATCTTATGAAGATATTAACTTCGTTCCTCTTTCACAGGCCATAAGGAGTAGGAGGTTCTGTTTTAAAGATGTAGCAGCCGGCAAGCCATGAAAACGGAGTTTCCTTGGTCACAAAACTGTGGTTTGTCTGCAACATTTTGATGAAATTTGTGAAGAAAATGTAAACTTGTCTTGTGTTTCTAAGCTTTCTTCTTTAACGCGTCTTATTCCATGTATTGTAAATAGACACGAAGCCAATGGTTGTAAGACAAAGTCTTTGAATATGGTTGATTTTTGGTAAATATGGTTAATATTTTGTTATTACTGCACAAACGACCTCATCTAAATTGGACTGGTGATGTTTCGATTTACTGTGGCTCGAGTAGGACTTGAACTGCTCGTGATAGCAGGGAACTGTGTGGAGATTGACAGCAAAAAATTCATCCTTGTTACAAATAAACGGCTCACCAAACACGAACGCCTCAAGTTCTCAATTCTCTTGCGCATTGCAACCAACTCCAGGTAAGAAAATTCTCTGACTTCACTTTAATCAGACTCCATATAAAGGATTCAAAAGGTTTAGGAACTTATTTGTTGTTGATGCCTGTTCTTGCATTCTGCTAATGCTCTTGGCTGGATGGGTTGTTCGAAACACCAAGGACCTGTTTGGTTAAGTTAATTTTAAACATCTTATAAGTTTTAACATTTTATAAGCTGTTTTAAGAGCTTATAAAATGTAATTTTTAAGTAACTTGTAAGTTGTTAAAGTGTTTAACTAATTATAACCTCCATGATAATTGAAGGTAAATATTTTTTAAATTTCAATATTAATTGAAAATAATTATATTTTTATTTTTTATGTTGAGGTGAGAGTGAATAGGGGTGGGGATGGGGTGACGAGCGGTGTGGGGGTTGGGAGTGGCGGAGGTTGAGTGTAGTTGACAAATTGAGTTATCTCAACTTATTCTTTTAGAGCATATAAGACTTAGTTTAATTTTTAGATTTTATAAGCAGTTAAATATCTTTTTTTACTAAATGCTTTTTTAAAGAGTATATAAATTTTTAAACAACTTATATGTTATTTTAAGAAGCTTATAAGTTTAGTCAAACAGACTCTAACTAAGCTCTCCCCATGTTAGTATATGCATTAGAGTTGCTCGACTATCTCCATGCTAGCAATTCTTTTATTTTTTTTTTAATCGGGCAAGTGGTTCTCTTTAACCACTTGAGCTACTCCACGCTAGCAATTCTCTCATGGGTTTCGATGTTTAAGGCTTCAAATCTTCTTCCGGATTAATATTTAGATGGTTAATTAAATTGGTGCAATTGAATTTATTTATTTTTTTTTTTTTTTTTTTTTTTTTCAGCTTTGTCTTTACAATTTTTTTCCAGTTTTTTTACCCGACCTGAACTCGACTCAACTAGTTCATGGTTCACCTGACCCGAATGATTTATAATTTAGGTTTTAGTTTTTTTTTTTTACCCGATCCAGACCCAACACCGGCCCAAGTGGTTCATGGTTCATCCGACCTTAATTGTTTAGGGTTTTATAGTTTAGGGTTTAGATTTAAAGTTCATGATTTATTTAAATTAAAATTAAATTTAATTACACCTTGTGTAATTGGTGCACACAAGCATCATTCTTCAGATTTTGGTTTGAATATTTGAGCATAAGCAAGTCACAAAGCCAAGTTAGCTTAAGTGGGTTCAGATGGGGAAAGGCAAATGCCACAAATTGATGGGCATGTCGCATGGATGCTTCAAGGATTGTTCCAAATTTTAAAATATTATTTTAAATTGGATATCAAATAAAAAGAGTAGCTCTAGTGTGAAAATTTTCATGTATGAAAATCTATAAAATTGCCATAAATAAACCATTTACACCCTAAACACTAAATAATGAACCCTAAATTATGACCTATTTGGGCCGGGTGAACCATGAACCACCTGCAGGTAAAATGAACCATGACCACTAATTTTATGCTTTACCTTCACCAATTATAAAATTTGATTATAAATTAAAAAAATTTTAATGTATAAAAAATTTCATACTAGACTTTGTCAAATAAGAATGATTGGCTAAAGATTGGTCAAAGAAAAAGCAACTTCATGCAAACGACGACTTGTCAAACAATAATTTGGCAAAGCAAATAAATTGGATTACAAAGAGGAATGATTGGCTAAAGATTGGCCAAAGAATGTAACGATGACTTATCAAACAATTATTTAGCAAATTAAAAGAAAAGACATACCAAACTTTCACTCTTTCAAATCTGTTTCATTTGGTTAATGAAAAATGATTGCAACAGGTAGCAATACAAAGGTGGAGGAGGAGGTGAAGCTATCTGCCACGGCTGAGCGCTTCTGCCGTCGATTTTCTCTAGCTGAGATCCAATCTGCCACTGAAGATTTCAGTGAAGCTTGTCTAGTTGGACATGGAGGATTTGGTAAAGTCTACAAAGGCCAGATCGATGATGAGCTGCAGACTGTGGCCATAAAGCGGCTGGCACCTAATTCCCACCAAGGAGAAGGCGAGTTTTTGATGGAGATTGAAACACTGAGTAAGCTCCGACATGTTAATCTAGTCTCTCTCATTGGCTACTGCAATGAGAACGGGGAAATGATTCTTGTTTATGAGTACGTAGCCCGTGGAACTCTAGCAGATCACCTTTACAAAATTTCAAGAAGCAGTGAGAGCGACGACTGCTCATCCCTAACATGGAAGCAACGCCTTAATGTATGCATTGGAGCTGCTCGAGGTATAGACTATCTTCACACTGGCACCTCTATCATACACCGCGATATAAAGTCTACAAATATCCTTCTCGATGAAAATTTCACAACTAAGGTTTCAGATTTTGGCCTGGCAAAACATTTAAGCATAAGCAGCTCAAAGGCTATATCAGCACAATAGTAAAGGGCTCGTTTGGATATCTAGATCCCAGTTATTTTATCACCTGTAGATTAACCCAGAAAAGTGATACCTATGCTTTTGGTGTGGTGCTGTTGGAAGTTTTGTGCGGGAGACCACCAGTGGATGAAAGTCTTGGTGAGGATGATATGAGTCTGGTCATGTGGGCTCTAGAAAAAATTAATAAACGAAAAGTTGACCAGATTGTAGCTTCAAATTTGAGGGATGAAATATCGGCATATTGCCTGAAAACATTTGTGGGGATTGCTACAAGATGCTTGAATCACGAACTTAAAAGGAGGCCAACAATGGCTCAAGTTGTTGTCCAGCTTGAGTTTGCACTTGAACAGCAGGATAGAAAAGCATTAACACTGAATGCATCAAGATTTCTGCCATTCTGGAATAGACTTAAACCGTCTGGTAAATTTGAATTGTTATTATAAACATACAAATTTATATGGCATCAATACAATTGATGAGGTTTTTCTGTTATATTTTGATGATTTACTCAAGAAAATCTCCATGCAATTTTGCAGGCAGTAGTGGCATAGGATCAACTCAAGAGGAGCACAAGCAGGGTGGTGTTAATACTTTGTCAAAAGCCGTATCTGTCACTAAAGAAGAAGCATTAAATGACGAAGAAACCATTAATATGCTTCCAGTTCCTGTAGCTTTCCTTGCCATTCCAATACATGAATTGAAAGACATTACTGATAATTTTAGTTCAGAGTGTTTAGTTGATAAGCTATCCGACAGAAATGTTTATCGTGGAACCCTGAAAAGTGGACAGGACGCAGCAATTAAGATGCTATGCTACAGCAGCCTGCCAGACAAGGAGTTTCTAAAACAGGTTTGGTCACAACAGTATTATGTGTTCACGTTATTGAATTGTCTATTGAATTGTCTAGAATTACGGAAAGGGGGTGTCTTTGTTGCATGTTATTTTGTAGGTTTCGATTATATCCAGCCTAAAGCATGAAAACGTCGCTCAACTATTAGGTTACTGTGTAGATGGTCCACAGAGATTCTTGGCTTATGATTTTGCTCAATGTGGATCGCTACATGACATTCTTCAAGGTGAGCTCATGAAAATTTAACACTGATGCTGCCTTCTTCACATATCATTTGTCCTTGCATTGATTTTAAGGGAAAAGAAACTGATTACTGAAAAAGAGTTATAACTTGATGTAGGTTTCTCTGGCTCAAGGCCAGTTCCGGCTCTGTCATGGGCCCAAAGAGTTAAAATTGCTATCGGAGCTGCAAAAGGATTAGAGTATATTCACGAGAAGGGGCGTATTCATTGTAACTTGAGATCCAGCAATGTTTTAGTTTATAATGACGAAGTTGTTAAATTAGCTGATTTTGGTTTGTCAACTCGCTTTGCTTTTAAACGTAAAGATGATCATACCGAATACCATCCTTCTTTTTTTATGCGTCCTCATGATTATCATCCCCCAGAGTATGTTCTATTCCGAGTTTATCCTACAGAAGTTTGAACTTGTACTAATTATTTTGTGGCTTCAACTACTTCATTTTTGGTGGTAGATACTTACATAATACCGGACTAAGCTGGAGGGGTGATGTTTACAGTTTTGGTCTGGTACTCCTTGAACTCCTGACAGACCGTGGAGTAGTTGATTATGCACGGACAAGCGGGAAGCAGCATATCCTAACATGGGTAATGCTCAAGTTTATTTTGGACATTTGTTTCTGTATACATTGATATATAGGCGTAATTCAATAACTGGAAAACTTGTGTAACACCAGGTAAAGTCGAAGCTCAGCCCGGACAAGGTCACGGAGGTTGTGGATGCTAGACTGAACGAAGACTACCCACCGAAGGCCGTTGAACAGGTTAATAAGACTCTTAATTTATCCTGAAATAGTGTTTTCTCCATATACATGACTTTTTCATGTTCTGAGAATTTCGTATCATAAGATTTTTGCTTGAATATTGAAGATGGCTGCAGTCGCTGCCATGTGCGTGCAAAAGAAAGCTGAATATCGTCCGAACATGCGCATTGTAGTAATGGCCCTTGAGACGTTAATGCGACCGGAGTTCACTGAAATTATGGCATTCTAGTTTGTTGATCTTGTGCCTTCACATGGTATCCGCTGAAAGCAGGGGATCTGAAGGAAGTAGTTATCAGAGAAATGAAAGAAATCGTTATGCATTATGTGTTGGTGCTTTTCTCCCAGATTTTCAAGGGCGAACTGAAGCAGGATGACACTCATTTGTTCTACTTGTTAGGGAGTGTTTGCAAATTCAAATGGAAGATGCACAATCACTTTTTTTTTAAGGTTGTCCCTCACAACTTTAGCTCATGAGAAGTGTTCTATAGTTGCATAGTTAGAGATCTACTTTTAAGGTAAAAGAGTTAAGGAGACATAAACCAAAATTAGGCTAAATTCAGGGACTAAAAGCTTACTTTATCTTATCTTATACTTAAATAACACCTTCTATTTAAAAGCCACACTTGTGTGAGACAATTTTAACACTTTGGAAATTGTGAGTTTTAATTTAAATAAGTTTAGATATTGGCTCAAGCTCGATGAATTAAAAAATAAATTAAGTAAATGCACGAAGACCTGTTTCTTAACATGCAAGTTTTTGTTCTATGCACTCGAATTTAAAATTTGACTGAATTTACTTGGGGAGATCAAGCCGACGCCTATGGTCTAAAATTAGCGGATCGCTCAATCATGAGTCCTAAAAGGATGTAGAAGACATAGTTGTTCCAATTGAAACACTGATCCTCATATGTGAACTATTTTTCAAGATTTTTGAATCTCAAAATAGCTGTTGAAGTCCTACCAAAGAATCGGATGTAATTTGGTTTTCCCCACAGAATGCTTGCTGAATTTTGATTTTACACCTATTATATATGGAATCTTTGAAAAAAGCCAAAAAAGCAATGCATAGAATTCAACGATGACTAATGAACTATTATTGAAAAAGACAATACATAAATCAAGTATTGCCATCACCATTTCATTGTTCTAAATCCTTTTCGTTTCAGGAAAATATCCATTGGTTACATCCCACATTTAATCTGAGTTACTGCTCAACAACTGTAGAAACCGAAGATCGAATTTGAATTAATTTTGAGAGCTAGCAAATTGCAGAGCTCAAGTTTCGTATTTCATTTTTCTTATTCCAAAATGGGAGAGATACCAGCTGAAGTCCGTAAAATCTCAACACCCAAGAAATATTTGGCTTGATCAAGATCTTTGATGGTGAAAGCATCATCCAAATGCTTTTTAAGCGCACGAATGAGCGTGATGTTTACCCCGTGATCAACACATCATCAACATAAACCAATAAGGCCAGAAAACCATCCGAGGTCGACATGGTAAACAAACTATGGTCAAAGACCGATTGTTGCAAACCAAAAGCAGAAAGTTTGGAACAAAGTTCCGTGTTCCAGACGCCTGCTTTAGGCCATACAAACTCTCCGTAAACGGCAGACCTGCCCTTTTTGAGCCTTAGTATAACCCAGTGGAGGCTTCATATACACCTCCTCGTCCAAATAACCATGGAGGAAGGCGTTGTTAACATCTAATTGGTGCAACTCCCAACCTTGAATTGCAGCAAGAGATATCAAAAGTCGAACTGTGACTAACATAGCCACAGGTGAGAAACAATCAAAGTAGTCGATGCCCTCGATTTGACTGTAACCCTTGGCTACCAGCCGTGCTTTATACCTCTCCACACTTCCATCAGAATGTCGCTTGATCTTGTAAACCCACTTTGAGCCAATAGCTTTCTTCCCCTTAGGCAATATAGTAAGATCCCAAGTATGATTGGATTCCAAAGCATCCAATTCCTTTTCCATAGCAACGACCCATTCCCTGTGTTGACTGGCTTGACCATAATAAATGGGCTCTTTCTCGAGATATACATTTGCAAGAAAACCAGATAAAAAAGGTGAAGATTCTGATATAATTGAGGGGGCAAAAGAAGTAGCACATACATAATCCTTTTTCCAGTAAGGAGCTTGAACAACCCTTGTACTCCGTCGAACTTCTTGTTGGATAGATGTTTCCTCAGCTGTGGGAGGATGAGGTTGATCAACCAAGATAGAAGAATCAGTCACACCCCGTATGTAATCATCATCATCAAGTAAAGCAGGAAAATCTGTATGAATTGACTGTGGCGTGGGCTTAGACTTATAAGGGAATATGTCGACAAAGAATTTTACATCTCGAGAAACAAGAAACTCCTGGGCATCTATATCGAATAGCTGAAACCCCTTTTTCCCGGCAACATAACCCAAGAATACACATGTATGTGTCCGTGAATCAAATTTCTGTTTAGGCTGAACATTAGCAGCATAAGATAAGCAACCAAATGGCCTCAATCTCCCATAATCAGGTAATTTTCCAGTGAGCACCTCAAAAGGTGACCACCATTTCCATAAGGATGTGGGCAACCTATTTATAATAAAAGCTGCAAGCAACACCGAGTAAGGCCAAAACTTGATGGGCAGACCAGATTGAAACATAACAGCTCTTGAAATCTCAAGAAGATGTCTATGTTTCCTCTCCACAACACCATTTTGTTGTGGAGTGTACACACAAGATCTCTGATGAATGATAAATTCAAACTATTAGTCCTGTTATTCTCTAGAATAGACTCAAAAACAGAACTTACTCTGGTGGATAATACTCATGACGACAATAACCTAAATCATCTCGACAATCATCAGTAGAATATGCTGACTGACCAAAATCAGTTAATTTAGCAACTTCATAATCATCAAAAAGTAATACGTTTCTGGATGTGATGTTATAATGACAGTGTTCCTTCTGGTGAATGTATAATAATGCTTTTGCAACTCCAACTGCAATTTTAACTCTTTGGGCCCATGACAGACATGGAACTTTCAATTGTCCTATTGCACGAAAAACAAATTAAAATTTATCAGTACCTAATATCTGAAACTGAATAGCATCAAGAAGCTACAATGAGTTAAATATGATAATGATTGTTTGCATGATAAAAACTAACGCGATCAAACAAACAACTCATAGTTAGATATAAAGAAATTATACCCTTCAAAGGTCATAACTAATGCAATTAATATAAAAGATATTTTAGAAAAATCTATCATCGTCATATGTGAAGAAGGCATCATTACCATGAAGAATGTCATGTAGGGACCCTTTTGGCGCAAACTCATAAGCCAAGAACTGCCGACAACCATCCAGACAGTAACCTAATAGCTGAGCCACGTTTTTATGCTTTAGGCTGGATACAAACTAAAACTACAAAATCATATGTTAGAATGACACCCCTCTTTCCATTGTTATAAACAATTCATTAACATCAACACACAGAGTGTAGTTGCCAAACCTGTTCTAAAAACTCCTCCTCTGTCAGGCTGCTTCTAGAGTACAGCTTCTTAATTGCTACGACCTGTCCACTTTTCAGGGTTCCACGATAAACATTTCCGTTGGATCTCTTATCAATTAAACACTCTGAACTAAAATTATCAGTAATGTCTTTCAATTCATGCATTGGAATGGCACGGAAAGTAATTGGAAGCATATTAATGGTGTGTTCGTCCTTTAGCGCTTCTTCTTGAGTGGCTGTGATGGCACGACTTCCTGCAAAATTGCATGGATGACTTTTCATAAAACATTGATCATCAAAGAATGACAGAAAACCTTTTTGTAACATAGGTTTGTTTGTTTACAATTAAAATTCATATTACCAGACTGTTTAACTCTACTCCAGAATGGCAGAAATCGTGATGAATTCAGTGATGGAGTTTTCTGTCCTGCTGTTCAAGTGCAAACTCAAGCTGGGCCACAACTTGAGCCATTGTTGGCCTTTTTTTTGGTTCACGATTCAAGCATCTTTTAGCGATCCCCACAAATGTTTTCAGGCAATCTGCTGGTATTTCATCCCTCAAATTTGAAGCTACAATCTGGTCCGCTTTTCGTTTACTAATTTTCTCCTGAGCCCACATGACGAGACTCATCTCATCCTCACCAAGCCTTGGATCCACTGCTGGTCTCCCGCACAAAACCTCCAACAACACCACCCCAAAAGCATATGTATCACTTTTCCGAGTTAATCTACAAGTGATAAAATAATCCGGATCTAGGTATCCAAACGAGCCCTTAACTATTGTGCTTACATGGCTCATTGAGTCGCTTGTGAAATGTTTTGCCAAGCCAAAATCTGAAACCTTAGCTGTTAAATTTGCATCCAGAAGGATATTTGTAGACTTTACATCGCGATGTATGATAGAGGTGCCAGTGTGAAGATAGTCTATACCTCGACCAGCTCCAATGCATATTTTTAGGCGTTGCTTCCATGTAAGAGACAAGCAGTCGTCGCTCTCACTGCTCCTCGAAAGTTTGTAGAGGTGGTCGGCCAGCGTTCCACTAGCTATGTACTCATAAACAAGAATCATTTCCCCATTCTGATTGCAGTAGCCAATGAGTGAGACTAGATTAACATGTCGGAGCTTGATTAGTGTCTCAATCTCCATCAAAAACTCGCCTTCTCCTTGGTTAGAATTTGATGCTAGCCGCTTAATGGCCACAGATTGTAGCCCATTATCGATTAGGCCTTTGTAGACTTTACCAAATCCACCATATCCAATGAGATGTGCATCACTAAAATCTTGAGTGGCCAACTGGACCTCAGCCAGTGAAAACTGGCAACAAAACCGTTCAGCCGTGGCAGATACCATTTTCTTTTTCTTCGTACCGCTACCTGTTGCAATCATATTTTGTTAAGCAGTAACCAATGGATATAGTTCTGAAACGAAAAAGATTTTGAATAATGATGTGGATGGAGAAGCAATAATTGATTTATGTATTGTCTTTATCAATAATAGTTCGTTAGCCATCGTTGAATTCTATGCATTGCTTGGCCTTTTTGGCCTGTCATTCTTCCTCTCCTTTTCAAATATTTCATTTTATTCTCATTGCTTTAATATTATATTACTCTTTCCAGCATAGTTCTTCTCTAGTTGTTTTTATCATTCAATTGGGAAATTAAAAATCATCAAGTAATAAATTGTACAAATCTTAGAAAGCCAGACCTGCACCAGAATTCAGATACGCCTTTTCTCATCCCATCCCCAAGTTGCTGCTCCAGGCGCAAAGACTGTTCTTCGATACTTCAACCTGGTCAAACTGAGTAATGTTGCTGCTGCTGCCTCATAGCTTTATGACTAATGTGTGATAATTTAGTAGTATCTAATATAAAATCAAAATGGGATTTAACTTCAGCTAATTATAAGAAATTATGTTAAAGGACTATCCATTTCTATTCTTCTTTTTTCTTCTGCAGACTTAAACAATGCATTTGCCTTTCAAAATAGCAAGGTAAATAATCAAGCAGAACCATAAAACAAACACTAAAATGTTATTATCCCAAATTTCATAACAAGAAACATATCAGACACATTACCATCATCCTGTTCTTTTAATGAGACGGATGGATACGTATACTTTGATCTGTCCTACTGCTAGCATGCCAAGTCATCGTTGCCATTAATTTGTTCGGTTCAGGCATTTTATTTATCTCCCCTACTAGTGATTTCTCGATTGAGCCTGATGGATTCACTCTGATAACTATTTCTGTTTTCAGTGTATACTAGTATTCCACAAGGTCATTGACAAACTAGTATTCCATAATTTCAGTGAACTCCTGTCTCAGTGGAATGTTAGTTTTGTGTTTCCATAGCAGAACAATCCTTCAACAGGACAAAGAGCCTTTACTACAATGTGCATGTTAGGACGAAATTCAGCTTCATATTGCACATACAAGGCAGCCACTGCAGCCATCTGCATATAACCAAAGATCTAATGAGACGAAATTCTCACAACAGAAAGCCGTGTATCTGGAGCTAAGGCAGGAAAAAGAAAGAGTCGCTGGCGACTGATTTAACCTTTGCAAGGGCCTTTGGTGGGTAGTCTCCATTCAGTTTAGCATCCACAATCTCCTTTACCTTGTCTTCACTCAGCCATGTTGCCTGGTGATATACGTATTTGCAAGTTATAGAATTACGGCTTATATCAATGTATACTGAGACCAATCTCCAAAAAACTCGAGCTAGCATTAACCATTCCAGGAGATGCTGCTTCCCCTTTGGCCGTGCGTGATCGACAAGTTTACCACCTGTCAAGAGTTGGAGGAGTACCAAACCGAAGCTGTAAACATCACTCTTCCAGCTTACTTCCCCGCGCAATATGCATCTACCACCCAAAAAGAAGTAGTTGAAGCCACAAAATAATTAGTACCAAGTTCAAAATACCAGTCTTTTCCTTCTCTAGAATAGACTCAGATTAGAAACAAATAATCTGGGGGATGAGGACGCTCGAAAAAAGAAGAATAATAAGCATTATGATTATCTAGGCGTTTAATGGTAAAACGAGTTGACAAACCAAAATCAGCTAATGATAAACTTATGGGATATCTTATTAATTGAACACTCTGAACTAAAATTATGAGTAATGTCTTTCAATTCATGTATTGGAATCGCTGGGACAGCAACACAAAGCATATTAACAGCTTGTTCATCATTTAATGCTTCTTCTTGAGTGGCAGGGACAGCTGTGAAGATAGTCTATACCTCGAGCAGCTCCAATGCATATATTAAGGCATTGCTTCCATGTAAGAGAGTAAGAGACAAGCAGTCGTCGCTCTCACTGCTCCTCGAAAGTTTGTAGAGGTGGTCGGCCAGCATTCCACGAGGTATGTACTCATAAACAAGAATCATTTCCCCATTCTGATTGCAGTAGCCAATCAGAATGACTAGATTAACATGACGGAGCACCTCATCCTTGGAAACTCCTGGTAGAAAAACTGAATTGGTATTTAAACCTGTGCTATAAACTCTTTCTCTGCCTCTTTCATGCAAAACCAGTTTTAACATGCAACTGATTTAGATTTTGTATGTTATTTTTATATTATATCATAAAAATTATGTATTAGTTTGATAGTATTAGTTGTTTCATTAACAAGTATAAGTTCAAACTCCCGGAGGAAGATGATTATTTAGTCAGAAGTGAGTAGTACATGCGTGTTAGATTGTTTGCTCTTCAATGAGAAAGAATATGTGGTGCTTTATTGCACACAAATGTGTTGATACGTTGGATAATGTTTACATGAATTACTTGGAAAGTACTGAATCATACGACATATAACTCCTATTCAGCAGAGGATGGAGAGCCCTTACTACAGTGCGCATGTCTGGACGAAATTCAACTTCATATTACACACACAAGGCAGCGACTGCAGCCATCTGCATTTAAGCAAAAACTGAATTAGGCGAAATTCATGTATGTAGAGCAAGTCATTATTTGATCAGGATAAAAAAGAGACCATGTAACTGATATCACCTTTGCTGCAGCCTTTTGTGGGTAGTCTCCTTTCATTCTTGCATCCACAATCTGCTTTACCCTGTCTTTGCTGAGATTTGGCTTTGCCTGGTGATATATATACAAATTTGCTAGTTATCAAATTACAGCGTATATACATGTATACGTACTGAAACCAATGTCCAAAACAAACTCCAGCATTACCCATTGTAAGAGATGTTGTTTCCCCCTTGGCTGGGAAAAATCATATAGTTTACGGCCAGTCAAGAGTTGGAGGAGCACCAAACCAAAGCTGTAAATGTCACTCCTCGAGCTTAGTTCGCCATCCTGTACGTACCTACCACCCAAAATAAGCTAGTTTGAAGCCACAAAATAATTAGTTCACACTTCTAGTCTTGTTCTATTAAGAATAGTGCATACTCTGGGGGTTGATATTCATGAGTACGCATATACAACGTAGGATGATATTCCATGTAATCATCTGGACGTTCAAATAATGAACTAGTTGATAAACCAAAATCAATTAATTTAACAACTTCGTCATTATAAACTAAAATGTTGCTGGATTTGATGTTACAATGAATATGCCCCTTCTTGTGAATGTACTCTAATCCTTTTGCAGCTCCGTAAGCAATTTTAACTCGTTGGGCCCATGACAGAGCCACAACTGCATTTGAGAAGACTCCTATTCCACACAAAACACATATTTATCAAGATAATTATAACTCAAATTCAGTAATAAAAGTTTTTTGAGCTCACCTTGAAGAGTGTCATGTAGAGACCCGTTTGGAGCAAACTAATAAGCCAAGAATTGCTGTCGACCATCCACACAGTAAACTAATAGCTGAGCCACGTTTTCATGCTTTAGGCTGGATATAATTGATACCTACAAAATCATATGTTAGAATGGCACCCCCTTTCCATAGTTGTAGAAAATTCAGTAACATGAACACACAATAGTGTTGTTACCAAACCTGTTTTAGAAACTCCTTGGTTGGCAGGCTGCTAAAGCATAGCTTCTTAATTGCTGCGTCATGCCCACTTCTCAGGGTTCCACGATAAACATTTCCGACGGCTTTCTTAATAAGTAGAAAATGTCTCATATCAATTAAACAATGTGAACTAAAATTATTAGTAATGTCTTTCAATTCTTGTATTGGAATAGCAGGGACAGCAACAGAAAGAATATTATCGGTTTGTTTGTAATTTAATGCTTCTTCTTGAGTGGTTGTTGACAGAGGATTAACATGGCCCTGCTTATGCTTCTGTTGTGTTGATCCTGTGCTACTACTGCCTGCAAAATGGCAGAAATCGTGATGCACTCAGTGTTGAATTAAACTTCTTGAATTGTATTGATACTTATAATAACAATTCATATTACCTGACGGTTTAACTCTATTCCAAAATGGCAGAAATCGTGATGCATTCAGTGTTGGTGCTCTTTTGTCCTGCTGTTGAAGGGCAACCTCAAGCTGGATCACAACTTGGGCCATTGTTGGCCTCTTTTTTGGTTCAGGATTCAAGCATCTTTTAGCAATCCCCACAAATGCTTTCAGGCAATCTGCTGATATTTCATCCCTCAAATTTGGAGCTACAATCTGATGAACTTTTCCTCTGCTTATATTTTCGTGAGCCCATATGACTAGACTCATCTCATCCTCACCAAGCCTTTGATCCACAGCTTGTCTCCCACACAAAACTTCCAATAACACCACCCCAAAAGCATATGTATCACTTTTCCGGGTTAACCTACAGGTGATAAAATAACTCCGGATCTAGATACCCAAATGTGCCCTTAACTATAGTGCTAACATGGCTCTTTGAGTTGCTTGTGCATAAATGTTTAGCCAAGCCAAAATCTGAAACCTTAGCGGTGAACTTTTCATCCAGAAGGATATTTGTAGACTTCACATCGCGATGTATGATTGAGCTGCCTGTATGAAGATAATCTAGACCTCTACCAGCTCCAATGCATATATTAAGGCATTGCTTCCATGTAAGAGACGAGCAGTAGTCGCTCTCACTGCTCCTCGAAAGTTTGTAGAGGTGGTCGGCCAGCGTTCCACGAGCTATGTATTCATAAACAAGAATCATTTCCCCATTCTCATTGCAGTATCCAATGAGAGAGACCAGATTAACATGTCGGAGCTTGCTTAGTGTCTCAATCTCTGTAAAAAACTCACCTTCTCCTTGGTTAGAATTAGATGCTAGCCGCTTAATGGCCACCATCTGTTGCCCATTATCTATTTGGCCTTTGTAGACTTTACCAAATCCATCAATTCCAATGAGATGTGCATCGCTGAAATCTTGAGTGGCCAACTGGACCTCAGCCAGTGAAAACCGACGACAGAACCGTTCAGCCGCGGTAAACACCTTGTTCTCTTCCTTCATACCGCTACCTGTTGCAATCATTTTTCATTGAGCAGTAATCAATATAGAAATGAAAAAAGATTAAAAATAATGAAATGGTGATGGTGAAGCAATGTATTGTCTTTTTCAATAATAGTTCGTTAGCGTCGTTGAATTCTATGCATTGCTTGGCCTTTTTGTCCTATTCTTTCTGTCTTTCTAAGATTACATTTTATTCTCATTGCTTCAATAATATATTACTCCTTCCAGTATAGCTCCTCTTTAGCTGTTTTTTGTCATTCTACAATTTATTTGAGAAATCTGGATCCAAATTATCCAGTTATTCAAATAAAATCATTTGAGGAAAGAATTCTCCCAAAGCCTCATCTTTGGAAACTCTTGCTAGAAACACTGAATTGTTATTTGAACCTGCTCTATAAACAAGACTCCGCCTCTTTTATGCAAACCAGTTTTACGGTGCAACTGATACATTTTGTCCGTTATTTTTAAATTAAATCATTAAAATTAGGTATTAGTTTAAATCATAGTATTAGTGTTTTCACCAAAAAGTATTAGTTCAAATTCCGGAATACTAATCATAAGAAAGAATATGAGATGATAATTTTCTAATTGGTACCAGAAGGCAAGAAACATCTGGCAATTGCATAATATAAGGAGCCCAAGTCAGCTAGTACCAGCAAAATCTCAAGACCACAAAGCAGTTATTAGTGTCATTTTTCCACTTCCAGTCCTGCCCACCACTCCTACTCTTGTCCCTTCTTTGAAAGTGCAGGTGATCCCTTTAAGGACTAATGGAGCATTAGGAAGATACTGAATCTGAAGAAAATAAAACACGGGCTTTTTACAACATGCATGTATGAATTGTAGCAGGCATAAAGATTGGCTTATGTCATCACACCTTTATCTCGAGCAACTCTATCCTACCGATTGGTGGCCATGAAGTTGGCGGCCTTCTATCTGCTACGATTACAGGAGGCTGTTGCGGTATATGCATGTACTGTTTGATCCTTTTCATGGAGACGATATAATTAGCTAAGCTACTACAAAATCTTGATAAGAACACCTGTGTGGCAGTTAGCCCAAATGCATAAGAGAGAGAGAGTCCCACAAGTCCTGTAACGAGAGAGAGGGAGAGAGTAAAAATCAGCTTATGATATAGAGAAGGATGAAAGGTTTGAGCACGTACCCGGAGAAATGTAATTCTTTGGAAATAAAACCAGGAAGACTGCAGAGGTGAATAAGGTAAGATTCTGAAGCGTTTCACTTCTCAAACCGAGCCATTCCATGGCCCCGTTTGAGGAAAGGTAAACTTTTGCATCTGTATCTACTAGTTTAAGGAAGTTTGTATGAAAGCATTGGACTTCTCTAAATGCTCTTATTGTGGCAACTCCAAGTGCTGTCTCAGAAACGTAATTCATAACAGGGGCTTTTGTCGTCCCGTTGATTCTCATCAGCAGCCCCGCTGATTTTTGATAGTATCCCTTCACACGATATGGAAATTTCAGACAAAGTAACGAGGTAAGAATCCAACCAAGAAACCACCCTCCTTTAGATTTCTCTCCTCAAGATTTGAGTATCTGACAAAGGCATAAAGCAACAATAGAGTAGCCACAACAACTATTGTCCTAAGTAATACAAAAATTCCAGCAAACACCATATTTTTCCAGAAAACACTTGTGACAGCCCAAAAGGCATAAATGTTAGTGATATTTTCTCGTTCGTGTCTACTTCATGCATTGTTGAATTTCGTATAGGCCAGAAGGGCTTCATCTTCTGATCCCAGAGAAGGAATGTCATCAAGAATTAGAGGTTTAGATTCACCTAGACGAAGCAAAGGATTTATCCACAGCAATTTACTTTAAAACGAGGTGTGTTCTATATCCGTGCAGTTGTTCTCCAGCTCATCAACTAGTGGAGATTCTAAGAAACTGTGATCTATCGTAGGTTGAGATGCAATCTTATGAAGATTCCTCAAAGCACAAACAAAAAGCAACAAACTTGCAAGCCAAGGGAAAAAATCAAGATTCTCTATGTGGTGTAGTTTTACTAAATCAGCAATGTTCAAAGATGAAATCAACAGAAAAAATATCATCCACCAGGCAGATTTCAGAATAGCTATCAATTTGGATCCTTGAACAATCACAGAAATAGATAAGGTGGTCCAAATTAGTCCCCTATAAATGTAAAATAACCAATTCAGATGACTAGCCCCTTTGCTTTTGGTAATGATACCATATACAACAGCTCCATAATATTCTATACTCACAAGAGCACAACAACATGAAATTGCTAAGTTAAACCAATCTCTTCTGGTCTCTCTGGAACTACTTTTCCTCATTACAAGTAAAACCAGATAAAATACAAACACGGTGAGTAGATTCAAGTAAATGATGATGGTTCTAAAAGTGTCGGAGGTTTCTCCATGCAGCCAAGAAAGCACCCCTGTGAATTAAAATGAATTCAAGAAGTAACTGATATTTCATATATATGGAGTCCAAAAAGCGACGATTGATAAATTTAGAGAGATTGCATAAAATCATACACCAAGAAGCAAGAAACAGGTTACCCCAAAAAGCTGATGAGGAAGCCATTGTGGTAAAAAGTTTTGTTCATCACAAGTTGTTATAGCTTAAAAGGAGCTGATTTTATATGAATTTAGTTTATATTTACCATGTCCGTGGTTGGCAACTTCTTGTGTATGTTGGCTGTTCAAGTGAGTAAAGATTAATGCTAGAAATACCATCCAATCTGGAGTGGCCCCCTAGGCAATAGCTTGACTTTTTAAACCCAAACAAATGTATTTAATGCTGTATTAAATTCAAGAAAATCGTAGCAGGCAAGAACTATAATCTGCAGGGGAAAAGTACATTAATAGAACGGCTATAAGCAAGAAATTGGTGAAGATGAAATGTCACAACATGAACAGTATGTATTACCAAACTCAAAATTAGAACAAATTAACATCAAATTCCTTAGCAAACCACTGAGTCTAACTTCAAGAAACCTGTATCATAGCGCAAGAACATCGTGCATTTATGCATAGTGATTTCTGTTTATGCCATGTCACAAATTTCAAAATCCAATCTCCATTGAGATGAAGGTTTGTAACAAAGAGTCAAAAGCATACATCACGCGTAATGATTTCTTTTCAAGTAATTGAAGAATCTTTACACAGAATAACTACATAACAATTTACATTTTATTTTGTATTAATTTCCAAGAAGAGTGGCACACATGCCTTTGGAGTGGTGTTGTTGGAAGTATTGGGTAGGAGACCAGCAGTGGATCAAAGGCTTGGTGAGGATGAAATCAGTCTGTTCATGAGGGCTCAAGAAAAAATTAGTAAAGGAAAAGTTGACCAGATTGTAGCTTCAAATCTGAGGGACGAAATGTCAACAGATTGACTTTAGACATTTGCAGAGGTTGCTAAAAATGGTCGTACCATGAACTAAAAAGAAAGCCAGCTTGAGTTTGCCCTTGAACAGCATGAAAGAAAAGCACCAACACTCTACGCATCCAATTTATCCTCACCACATTCTCTGATAACTACTTCCTTCAGCCCCTCTTTTTCGGTTCATGATTCAAGCATCTTTTATTAATCCTCACAAGACTGAACGTTTTCAGGCAATCTGCTGAAATTTAGTCCCTCACATTTGAAGCTACGATCTGATCAAGTTTTCCTTTACTAATCTTTTCTTGGGCCAACATGACCAGACTCATCTCATCCACACCAAGCCTTGGATCCCCTGCTGGTAACCCACTCAATACTTCCAACAACACCACTCCAAAGGCATACATAACACTTTAATTAGTAAGTCTACAATTGCTAAAATAACTTGAATCTAAATATCCAAACGAGCCCTTAACTATTGTGCTAGCATGGGTCTTCGAGTTGCTTGTCCTTAAATTCTTTGCCAAGCCAGCTGGATCTCAGCCACTGAAAATCAACGACAGAACCGTTCAGCTATAGCAGATAGCTTGTCCTCATAATTTGTACCGCAACCTATTGCAATCATATTTTGATAATCAGTGACGGACTAAATGTCAGATGTAAATCCAATAAAAATTATGCCGAAACGGAAAAGATTTGAACTAATGAAATGGGGATGGTGAAGCAACAATTGATCTATCTATGTATTGTCCTTTTCAATTATAGTTCACCAAGATGTCGTTGAATTCTATACATCGCTTGGCCTATCATTTGTTCCGTCTTTTTTAAAGATTCCATTTTATTTCACTGTTTCAATAAAAAAAAAAATTATTAAAAAAAAGATTATATTTATAAATGGGTATAAAGGAATACCCATAAAACAGAGTACATAAAGAATCGCCTAATTCTGATGGATTACAACAAAGCTCAATAATGAAACGCCCAGGCTAGTTATTCATGAAGCTATTTTTTTCCAAAATAATATATTTCTATTTCCACTATAGATCTTCTTTAGCCTTTTCTTCTTTTTTTAGCATTCTACAATTATACATCCAAATTATTCAGATATTCAAATAAAATCATTAGAGGTGGAAATTGTCCCAGCCAAACACAATACAAATCTAAATCCAAAAATAATCCCAATCAATCGAGAAATTAAAACCAAATCAAACATAAAAAAAAACCTAATTAAGAGTCAGACCTGCAGCAGATAAGCCTTTTCTCTCCGCCATGGCCTCTTCAAGCGCCGCTCCTGCTATCTTCATGGCTTCAACCTGGATCGAACGGGTATTCAAGCTGCTGCCTCATATCTCGATAATCTGTGTGATAATTTAGTATATCTACTGTAAGATGGGGTTAGTTTCAGCGAAATACAAGAAATTAAGCTAAGGTCAGTGTCGAACTTACTGATTTAGAAGTTGATAGCGATTTAGTTTAGAGAGAGAGAGAGTGATAAAGAGTGGAGAGAGAAGAAAGGCGAACGTGAAGAACAGTTGTTGAGTGTAGAGATGAGGTTTTAAAAGCAGTTCGATAATGCTCATTTAAAAGGCCGGCCCATCTCCAACCCTCACGTTATTGGGCGTTATAGTAAAAGGCTGGCCCGTTTTCCTTTTTACTCCCATTTGGGTCAAGTATCAAATTAGGGTCCGGTTCGGTTCGCACCCTTTTAATTAGGAGATACACCCACTCTTTTTCTTTTTTTTTTAATATGATTACAAAATGATTCATATATCCTTGAATCATTGTTTTTAGAATCGGGTTGAACTGCGAACTGATCTTGGGAATCGATTCGATTACCTCAAAAAATCATTTTTATGGTTGAATAGGAAAAAACTCGATCAAAATAGGTTGAACCGGTTTTTTTTAATATATTTTTTAATTAATTTAAAACTTAATCCTTATTTTTATCATCCTAATTTTAAATTGCATTGTATTGTCTAAGATTCTATTTTGTTTATTTTAAAATGAAACTTATAATATATAATTTTAAAGTTTATAAGTGCACATTTCTTTTAGTTTTAATGTAATATAGGGAACATTTTAAAAATATTGATAAGGATCATTTTAATGATTGGACCGCCGGTCCGACCGGTTGAACCGTCAACCGATACCCAATTAGGTTTGGTCGCAGGTTCGATTATGAAAACACTACATTTAATAATTCAAAATATGAATAAGCAATACTTAATACACCCACAACAGATTAAACATGATCTAAATCTGAATAGTCACGATTAACAATCGGGTTTCATTTTTTCTTCTTCCCATTTTCCAACCACCATGCACCACCACCGCCGCTAAGTTCGTATTTTGTGTAGCAACTATGGTGAAAGGGTCTCAAACATCATTTGCAATTATGTTGAATGTTAATATTTGCTTAAGATTTAGTACATTATGTATAAAGTGTTGGATTTTAGACGTGGAAGTCAGATAGAATAATACATGATTGTCATTCAAATATTTTTTTTTTGAAATTTCTCATCGTGAAAATTTTAAAACTGATTTGTTGAAATTCGTTATCGTTCTCAAAAACATGTTGCCGAAAATTCTATATTCTGTGAAAAAAAAAAAATCAAATGCAATTTCGATTAAAATGTGTTGAAAATCAAACTAATATTCGAAAACAAGTGTCGAAATATGGTTTGAAATTTGAAAAATCAATTTTGAAATATTTATCGACGAATTTCTTTTCTTCTTCCACTTGCTTTCTAACATTGTTTTGGCAAAAAAAAGATAAGCTAACAATCATACGTGTTTGTAAATACAAATTTTGTAAATTTATTCGCTTACACATGCTATCATCACAATCAAACAAAACTATCAAAACATAATAATACATTGCTCGATGGTTGTAGTCTATTTCGATGGGTTCATGGTCGTTGTTGGTGGTGGGGTCTTCTTTGATTAGTTCTTCCTCTGCTCTCTCTCACTAAATTTGTTGTATTGCTTTGTTTGAAATAAAAAAAAAAAAGAGAAAATTAGATACAAGAAAAATAATGTTGGTAGTTTATGGAGGGTGCATTTACTAATGTCAAAAAAATCAGGAGGGTGAGCTAATCTGTGGGTGTATGTCCTAATTAAGTGGGTGCGAATAACTGGATCCATCAAATTAACGGCTGGCCAAATTTCTCAACAATCACGATGTTATGGCTCGCCGCTCTCCTTCTCTATTTTCGTTTTTTTTTCCCCCTTTTGTTATATCCATTATCAGGCTACGTAAATTTTGATTAAATGCGAAAAATTAGTGCATGGTTTTGGCGAAATGCCAAAGCCATTTTGAACACCATCTCCATCGAAGAGTCTGTTCGAGCAATCCGTGTGAGAAAGGTATAGTCTCTTGCACTTTTTCATGATCGCTTGTATATTTAGAAAATTGGGCTAGGCTCAAAAATTGGAAATTTGGGGAGTGCAGTTCTTTTCTTGTTTTAGATATTTAGAAGCTATATCTGTATATGCAGTTTCACAGTATCCAGTATCGAAGATACCATTCCACCAATGAAATGCCAATCTCTTCTCAAATTGCTTATTATGTTCGCCTGGGAGAAATCGGGACTGCACGCAAGCTGTTTGATAAAACTCCCCACAAACAAATTGCTTCTTGGAACTCTATAATTCCTGGGTACTTTCAAAAGCCAACCTCGCGAAGCACAGCATCTGTTCGACGAAATGCCGGAGAGAAATGTAGTTTCTTGGAATGGATTACTTTCTGGGTACATAAAGAATGGGATGGTAAATAAAGCTAGAGAAGTATTTAACCGAATGCCTGAAAGGAATGTCATTTCTTGGACTGCCATGGTTAGAGGCTATGTGGAAGAAGGGATGATTGCCGAAGCAGAGGAATTGTTCTGGCGTATGCCGGAGAAGAATGTTATATCGTGGACAGTAATGTTGGGTGGTTTGATCCATAAAGGTAGAATAGATGATGCTAGAAGGCTTTATGATTTGATGCCTGTGAAGGATGTTTACACTAGAACTACTATGATAGGTGGGCTATGCTCCAACGGTCAGTTGGACGAGGCACGGGAGATTTTTGACTGTATGCAACCGAAAAACGTGGTTTCTTGGACAGCAATGATCTCAGGTTATGTACAGAATGGGAAGGTGGATGTGGCTAGGAAACTCTTTGAGGTCATGCCTGAAAAGAATGAGGTCACTTGGACAGCAATGCTCATGGGTTACGTTCAGTGTGGGAGGACGGAAGATGCGTGGGAGCTTTTCAAGGCTATGCCAGTTAAGTCGATTGTTGCTTGCAATTCAATGATAATGGGGTTGGGCGAGATTGGAGATGTATTTAAAGCGAGGGAAGTTTTTGATTTAATGAGGGAGAAAGACGAACATGGAACATGGAGTGCTATGATTAAGATTTACGAGCGGAAAGGGTTCGAACTGGAGGCGCTTAATTTGTTTCGTATGATGCTAAGTGAAGGAGTTAGGCCGCATTTCCCTTCACTGATCAGTATTCTTTCGGTTTGTGCTAGTCTTGCCACTCTGGATTATGGGAAACAGACTCATGCCCAATTATTAAGGTACAAGCTTGATGACGACGTATATTTGTCGTCTGTCTTGATCACCATGTATATGAAATGTGGTGATGTTCTCAAGGCCAACGTAGTCTTTGATCGATTTTCTTGCAAGGATATAGTAATGTGGAACTCTATGATTACAGGTTATGCTCAACATGGCTTGGGAGATGAGGCTTTGAAAGTGTTTGATAAAATGCCTCTGTCAGGCATCCGAGCAGATGATATCACATGCATAGGAGTTCTCTCTGCTTGCAGTTACAGTGGGAAAGTTAAAGAAGGGAAGGAAATGTTTGAGTTTATGAAGTCGAAATATAGTATTGAGCCCACCACAGCACATTATGCTTGCATGGTCGATCTGCTTGGGCGAGCTGACCAGCTGGATGAGGCTTTCGATTTAATAAACTCAATGCCTGTAGAGGCTGACACAATCGTTTGGGGCTCTCTAATGGGTGCATGTAGAAATCACATGAATTCTGATCTTGCAGAAGTTGCTGCCAAGAAACTTCTCGAACTTGAGCCCAAAAATTCCGGTCCTTATGTCTTACTATCGAATATTTATGCCTCGAAGGGTAAATGGGGGGACGTTGCAAAATTACGAAAAAATATGAGATCTAGGAAAGTGAGTAAGAAACCTGGGTGTAGTTGGATCGAGGTGGACAAAGAAGTGCATATGTTTACCGGTGGAGAGAACACATTGCATTCTGAACATATGGAGATTGCGAAAATGTGGGAGAAGCTAAGTGGGGTGTTAAGAGAAGCTGGATATAACCCTGATGGTGCTTTTTCTTTGCACGATGTGGACGAGGAAGAGAAGGCACAAAGCTTAAGACATCACAGTGAGAAGTTGGCCGTGGTGTTTGGACTTCTTAAGTTGCCTGAAGGGATGCCCATTCGTGTTATGAAACCTCAGGGTTTGTGGGGATTGCCATACGGCTATTAAATTAATTTTGAATCTCACTGCTCGTGAGATCATCGTGAGGGATGCAAATAGATTTCATCATTTTAAGGATGGATTATGTTCTTGCAATGACTATTGGTGATCAATGGGGTAAACATTATTTGATTGTTGTATTTTCAACTACTCTCCTACATCTTGAGGTGACCAATTCAGCCGAAAGTGTACTAGTGTCTTCGATTATAAGTTTTAATGGAGTGTTAAATTAATTTAATTTAATCTTATTTCTGCTGTTTGTATTTGATTGTTACAAACAACTTTTTAATGGCAAATACTTCTATTCTATGCACGTGCAACTCAAGTGCATTTAAATGGAATTAGTTTTTTTACTAAAAGGTATTAGTTGGTCAGTATTAGTTGTTTTTGCTGAACAACATTAGTTGTTTTCGTTGAACAGTATTAGTTGTGCGTCAGTTGCACAGTGCAACTGGTGCACCCAAGTGTTACTCTTTTTTTAATTGAAAAGGGTACCTTTTCTTTTAGGTCATGTCTATGTTTGGTGTTCCATTTTGTGAATTGATACCAAATATTTCTGAAGTAAATTCTGTTTACTTTCCGGAATAGAGTACTTTGAATGCACCAATCAAGCAAAAATTACTTGCTGCATAAAATGAAATGAAACTCATTTATTTAGTAGGATAATTTTTGGAGATATAGAAAAAAACTGAAAGAGCAGATCCCCTGTTTGAATGCTAATGCTTATCAGCAAATTGGTATGAGTATCTTATTTCTGTTACACCTTTTGATACTTTCAAGGATGATATCATTTGATATGCAATGATTTGAAGAAGGGAAATTTTAAGAGATGTTCTTCTCATACTTGTATAACTGAGCATCCATTTTTCATTCTTTCCTTTATTCAGACTTCCCATGCTTCAGTGCTATCTGGTGGTAGAGGCTAATGGTTCTTATTACAATTATGAGCTTTCTACTTAATATTCAAGTAGCAAATCTTTTGTTCAGTCAAGATCATCATACAATGCTGATAGTTTTTTTATTTTTTTTTGTGCAGCTAAGAAATTTGCCTTTACTGAATTTGTGAATCTAAAAGACTCTCAAAGCAAGTTCAAGAGGTTGGTTGATAGATACATCGAAAAATATTTATCCCCTGTTTACGTAATGAGTATAATATATAAACAACTATATTGGTGAACTGTATGTATAGGTCATAGTTTAATAGCTGATGGGGAGTGGTTCGAAGCGTAGAGTGTAGAGGGAACATCTAAGCAATAATCTATGCATTTGAATGTGTTCATGTTGTAAGTTACTGTTACATTCAATATTGGCTAAAGTATACTTTCATACACCTAAAATATGAAAAGTTTATAAAGACAATCAAGGAACATTGATATGCATTTTTCTTTAAATTGTATCCTACCTCTGCTAATGAAAGTAGTAATCAAAAGTTCAAAAAATGGATATAAGCCTGCAGTGCATGTCCTGATTGATCGATTTTTACAGAGAATTAAAGTGACTCCTGCTTCTTTTTTCAGATTGTAGACTTTGATTGCTAAAAAGGAACTATGTGTTTAGCTGATTATATATAAAGTCCCTTCGAATAAAATCTTCGTTGGATCTAGCCTCTTGTTGCACATGCAATTCAGTGTTGGGAGTAGTTACAAATACAGGAGAAAAAGGTGTAAAAGGGGGCAAGGCAAGTTCCTGTTTTATCCTGGGCCAAAAGGTTAGATTTTCTTTGGATCTAGACTTCCCAATATGAATTGTAGAATGCTACGAACTATGAATAACAACTTAAGAGGAATCATACTGGAAAACCTATTAGATTATGTTTTGACCTTGAATTTTAGATCTTTTGGTGGATAATGTACATTTGGAGATGACTTGGGTGTATTTAGGTTTTACCCAACAAATTGAACTGGTCTATATAACTCCCACTGATACTATTATATATTGCAGAAACTTTGGACCATTCTCATTAATCCCACCATAAATTCCTTATTTATTTCTAGAAGAAAAGAATATTATGGTATAAGGACAAGTTAATTGAACTGTCAAAAAAATATATAAAATAAATAAATATAAAAAAAAGAGGTGGCATCAGGTTGACTAAGATATAAAAAGGATGTTATGGCATTTATTGGGAATTTTGTGGCAATTTCCAACTTAATTTAGAATGGCTCAATTACGAGGACCACTTAATGAATTATAATTTAAAAAAGCAATACAAATCAATTCTTGCTTCACCTTCCTTGATCTTCTATCCAATATAAATCATAATAACCTTCCTTGATCTTCTATCCAATATTTACAGCATGTTCTTGATGTCAGAAACTTGAACGGGTGCAAAAGCTAGCAGTAGAGAGAACATGCTATCTGCCACGGCTGAGCAGTTTTGTCGTCAATTTTCACTGGCTGAGATCCGACTAGCCACCAGAGATTTCAACGATGAACATCTTATTGGAAAGGGTGGATTTGGTAAAGTCTACAAAGGCCTTATTGACGATGGGCAAGAGACTGTGGCCATAAAGCGGCTAGCACCAAATTCACATCAAGGAGAACACGAGTTTGTGACGGAGATTGAGACGTTAAGTAAACTACGGCATGTTAATCTAGTCTCTCTGGTTGGCTATTGCAATGAACATACCGAAATGATTCTTGTTTATGAGTATATACCCCGTGGAACGCTGGCCGACTACCTTTACAAACTTTCGGGGAGCAGTGATGACTCTCTCACCTGGAATCAACGCCTTAATATATGTATTGGAGCTGGTCGAGGTATTGACTACCTTCACACCGGCTCCTCAATAATACATCGTGATTTAAAGTCTACAAATATCCTTTTGGATGATAATTTCACGTTTGGATATTTCGACCCAAGTTATTTTACCACTGGCAGACTAACGAGGAATAGCGACACATATGCCTTTGGGGTCGCATTGTTGGAAGTATTAAGTGGGAGACCAGCAGTTGATCCAACGCTTGTTGATCAAGGGGGGAGTCTAGTCATGTGGGCTCTAGAAACAATTAGTAAAAGGAAAGTTAACCGGATTGTTGCTTCAAATCTGAGGAAGGAAATTTCAGCAGATTGCTTGAAGACATTTGTTGGGGTTGTGAAAAGATGCTTGCATCCTGTACCGCAGGAACGACCAACAATGGGTGAAGCTGTGATCCAGCTTCAGTTAGCCTTCAAACAGCAAGAGAGTAAAGCACCAACAAAAAAAGCATCACGATTTCTGCTATTTAATGCATTTTGGAATATAGTTAAACCACCTGGTAAAATTCGCTTGCCATTGGCAACAAAACAACTCGAAAAGGTTCATGGCCGTGTTTTGATATTAATTCTTTGATGATTTATTTGAGATTTCTTGGTGCAATGCAGCAGGTAGTCGTGCCCCAGGATCATTGCAAAAGGATCACAATCAGGTTGATACTAATACCCTATCGACAGCTGTCCCTATCAATCACGAAGGTGCACCAAAGGACAAACAGACCGTCATTATGCTTCCATCAGTTGAATCAGAGGACAAACTGACTGTTAACGCGTCAACTATTGCTGTCCCTGCCATTCCAATACTCGAATTGATAGGCATTACTAATAATTTTAGTGCAGAATGTTTAATTGGTGAGGGATCAAATGGAAGTGTGTATCGTGGATTTAAAAATGGACAGGCTTCAGCAATCAAAGTTCTAGGTCGCAGCAGTCTGCCAGAGCAGGAATTTCTAGAACAGGTTTGTCCACAACTCTTCATCTGTTGAAGTATGTTTAGGCATAGTTTATAACTTTTGGGGGAAAGGTTTTCATCATAGATGGTTTTGCAGGTTTCAATAGCATCCAGCCTAAAGCATGAACACGTGGTTCGGCAACTCGGTTATTGTGTGGATGGTGGTCAGAAATTCTTGGCGTATGAGTTTGCCCAGGGGTCCCTACATGATTTTCTTCATAGTGAGCTTTTGATCATTTATTCTAGTACACTCTTTAGGGAGGCTGTGGCAGTTTTTTTCTAAAATACATCCCCTTTTGCATTAGCACTGACCTCTAAAGGTTATATCCTAAGATTGATTGTTTGTGAATTGTTCTTAGGAATAAATTATTTGATTGTGGAAGAGGTATTTTTGGTTATTTGTCTCACTTTGTGAAAATTTCCTCTATATATCTTTGTTGCATTTCTCATTTTTGTGATAAAATTTCAGATACTGGCGTACTAAAAAAAGGCGTCAAAGGCTCACGTTCATGGCCCCAAAGAGTTAAAATTGCTGTTGGGGCTGCAAAAGGATTAGAGTACATTCATGCGAAGGGGCATATTCATTGCAACATCAAATCCAGCAATGTTTTACTCTTTGATAATGGTGAAGTTGCTAAAATTGCTGATATTAATCTAGCTTACCGTCACGGTAGTTGCACTGTTCCCATGTTTCGTGGATATGATGCCCCAGAGTATGTTCTTTTCCAAGTCTTAATTTCCTAATTGTTTGAATTTGTACTTATATTAGGCCTCAATTGTTTTGGTAGATATGCAACGACAGGACAATCAAGCAGGAGTGATGTTTACTGCTTCGGTGTGGTACTACTGGAACTCTTGACGGGCCGTGAACCAGTTGATTATCCATGGTTAGATATGGATCTTGTGACATGGGTATGCATATTTTTACTTTTTTCCATGTGCATACACATAGATATTCGCCTTGATTGGATAACGAGCAATCTTATGTAACACCAGGCACGACCAAAACTCCATAAAAACAAGGTAAAACAGGTTGTGGATGCTAGTCTGAAAGGAAAGTCCCTTCAATCAGCTGTTGCAACGGTACAATCACTTGTTTTCCTATTAGTCTCTTTCGTTACATATAATCGCTTTATTTTCCAATACAAGTAAAATAACATCTGATGCTGGCATGTATACTTGCTTCGAAATCATGATGATTTTGCTTGAAACAGATGGCTGAAGTTGCTTCCCGTTGTGTGCAAGATGACCCTCGTTCCCGTCCAGACATGAGTGATGTAGTAAAAGATCTTCAGCGTCTGTTAAATTCTTAGTTTTGGTGGAGATATTGTGGCTTCACATGGTATATATTCATTGGAAAAAAAGAGACATCCTCCTTTATTTTCCAGATGTATTCAGCATTTTCTCGGGTTGATTCGTTGTGAAATCTGAGCTGCTGCTAATCGTACGTAACGAGCAGGAACGGCTGCAAGAGCAAGAACAAGAAAAACTTCAGCAAGAGGAGACAGGTTTTTGACAAAGATGGAAGCTAAATATTGTAATGATTGGATGATGTAGAAACTGTTGACTAGAAAGTTTGATGAGTTTCTGTGAAATTACTAGTAGCTAGAATCTATGCTAGTAGGGTTGTTTTTGTGATTAGGCTCCTAACCAAAAAAAAAATATATACATGTTGGTCATTAGAGAATTTTATTTTATGAATTTTGGTGGTTTTTTTTTAAATGAATAAATAGGAAATTTAAAATTATCTAAACAAAATACGCTCAGCCAATTGTATAGTGTCATGTGTCATATAATTGATTGAATGGGATAAAAAAATCCTTTGGACAATTGTTCATTCCATGGTTCTTGAAAAACTCAATCATCAAAATAATTTCATTCTCTTTTTTTCTTTTTTTTTTTTTGTCCTCGTGCGCATGACCCGGTGGTCATGAAAGTGCCGATAAGCATGGTCTTAATATAATTTTTTCTTCAATTACGTGTATTATTATTATATTTTATGTTTTTTAAGAAATATTTAAATGTCCTAGTCTTCTAAACCTCAAAGTTGTGAATAGTTTTACCCAATTCCAAGTTATAATTCTGTTTTTTTTTCTCTTCTATTGATTTTTTTTTTTTTTTTTTATTAGTGTCTATTGTTTATTTTCTTTCTTTTGGATCGGATCCATATAAATATTAGGTAAATCTACATTACATAGGACTAGGATTATCTTTTTCATAATAGTTAATTACACAGTTATCGTAAACGCTCTATTGGAGATTGGAGTTTTTGTCTCACAAAAACAACGGCAAATTGTTCATTTTTAATATTTTATACCATTATTAATTTCATTTTTATTCCCACGAGAACTTCGAGTTGCAAAATGGTCCTTCCGGCATGCCCAAAATTGTTGGAGGGAAGAGACATTTTGTCCAGTTACTACGATCTGTAAAATAAATATACTAATCTTTAAAATGTAAAAATAATATTTAAAATATTGTATGTTTATAAATTACCAAAATTAAACTTGAACATTTAAAAAAAAAATGAAAACTAACAATGAAAATTCCAAGCATTATTTGATTTTAAAAAAATCAAATCTAATTTTTGTTTTTAATTTCAGACTCTATTTATTTAATGACAAAAACGTGTATATTCCTGGTTCATACTATAAACCTTGTTTTTATTTATTGGACATTTAAATATATTCAGGGGTATGACACTTACTGGTCAAGTTTAGTGGATTAGAATAATGTGTTGGAATGAGTAAAATGTGTCAAATAATCCAAAGTTCATAGCATAAATTAACTTGGTTCATGGGAGATCAATTATTGTTTAATTTAAATACAATATTACTCCCCCTGTCTCGCAATAACATACACATTTTTCTTTTCAGTTCGTCCCATAATAGCATACACACCCCCAAAATAGAAATCAGTCTATAAACCGCATCCTCACAATATTCACAATATTACACAAAATGTCATTACTTTTGGTCCCACACATACACATTTATACATAAAAATTTACAAAATTATCCCTCAAAACTCTACTCATTACTACACTTTCTTAATATGTGTTTAACATATGGTGCACACTATTCTGGGACGGAGGTAATATTTATTAAGATAAGTTTTATAAATAATTCAAATTTTCTTTTACCACTCATATAAAACTCATTAAATCGATATCATTACACTATTTTGGGACAGATGTAGTATTACACAAATATCATTACTTTTGGTCCCACACATACACATTTATACATAAAAATTTACAAAATTATCCCTCAAAACTCTACTCATTACTACACTTTCTTAATATGTGTTTAACATATGGTGCACACTCTTCTGGGACAGGGGTAATATTTATCAAGATAAGTTTTATAAATAATTCAAATTTTCTTTTACCACTCATATAAAACTCATGAAATTAATATCATTACACATATAAAGTGATCATTATTCATAGAAATTAATACTCTTAATTAATGTTGTGGTCTCAATTTATAGTGTAATGGTATCAGTTTATAGCATTAATTAATTATATATCATAAACAAACTTCACAGAAAATCTACTCTCATAAAAAGTTTTAAGATATTATTATCTGGCGAGTTTTAAGATATTATTAACTGCCAAAAAAATGGACGGCCTGATCAAATGTATCTTCAGTACAGATGGAAGCCTACTGCCTGCAATCTTTCCAGGTGAATATAACTTCATTTTATTAATGTCTTAACTGTTTTCTTCAAGAAAATTAATTTGTTTTTGCAAGAAAGTGAAGGAAGCTTCAAAAGATTTTGACAATATTTGTCTGGAGTGACTTTGTCATATGGGTTTTTTTTTAAAAAAATTGTGCTTATTAATAAAGAAAAGTAATATTTTTATTATTAAGTTAAGAATACATTTTGTCTTTATTCAAGTGTTATAAATAATGTATTTTATTAATTTAGTTGCTAGTGTTATAAACATGTCATTAGGTGTATTACAGAATTTTTATATAGAATTGTCTCCAAAATAATTGAAAAAATAAAAGATGAAGCAACATTATTTGAATTAATGCAGTGTTTATTTGGATGTGTCAATTTAATTTGGGATGTAGGTTAGTTACTGTAACCCAATAATGCGTGATTTTTGAGTGCTACATTTTAGGATCATTCAAAGTCTATTTTAGTGCTTTTAGCCTAAAATTTTAAAAGTAATAAAGTTATTGATAAATGTAAATTTTTTCTTTTGTTCATTAATTGACCATTAGAAAAGTGTCTCGACTATTTGGGTGATATGATGTGTATACTATATTTGTCCCTAATTTAAATTGTTTATTCAGTTGGTTTCTCTTGTCCGTCAGCATGACGAAATCACATGTCATTAAGTGTCATTCAGATGGGGTAGATGTTGAGGGAAATTAAATAAACGAATTAATTTCACACCTCTCTACAAGTTCGGACTTTTAAATGAGACGAATTCTTTCAGTAGAACTTAGTACATATTATCAATCAACACTTACCCCTCCAAAGTACACCATTCACGATTAGTTTTTGACCAATTCGGTTTTTTTTACCAGTGAATGTAAACGAAGCCTTTTAGAGGATTGCTTTATCTTACTGTACTTATTGTAATTGCTTTTTCTTACTGTCCATTTAAATAATGGCGGGACCTATAATTAGTTGAATTATTGAAGGGGTCAATCAATTATCAACTTTATAAGTACCAATTGCTTAATGTAACAAATCCAACCATTCATATGAGATACATAATTACACATCAAACAATATACAAGTACATAAATTACTACCAATATATTTATGCATACGTAATAAATATATTTTCAATGTTCACTGAAATTGTGCCGAATAATGTATAAGTGAATTCATCTCTAAATTTCTATATTATCCTCTACTTTGATAGGAATACGATTTCTCGCTTATATTCTTGAAGAATGGATTCCTAGTCAACCGCATTCTCAAAATCGACCGGCCGCCTCAAAACGTGAGTTACCATTATAAATTCATTTTTTTAAAAATATTAGAAAAAAAAAACATGTATATTCTTTAATTTTGCAAAGAGGAAATGAGATGTTTATTGTCATTGTGTTTGTAATTAATTCAGATGGGACGGTTATGAGATAGGCAATCAAACATTAATCAAAGACATGGATGTTATGGAAGCTTACAACATAGCTCTCACTACTTGGGCTAATTGGGTCGATTCCAACATTGATCCAAACAAAACCAGTATTTTTTTCAGGGGATTTCTGCTGTCCATTACCGGCAAATTAAGCTACTTTTCGCAATTTAATGGTCTTTCATTCCATGTTACACAATTTTTACACAGGGTTAAGACTATTTTTAATTCTTGGAAATAATAAGAATTGTTTATGGTTTGGTTTAATTGGCAAATAATGAAGATGTGTGCATAATTGAAAAAAATTGTATTCAATACACCCCATTTAAGAACGAAATCGAGTGATTCATGGTTCACTCGGCCCAAGTGGTTCATGGTTCACCCGACCCGAATAGGTCATAATTTAGGGTTCATTATTTAATGCTTAGGGTGTAGATAGTTGATTTATGACAATTGTATAGATTTTCATACATGAAAATTTTCACACTAGACTTACTCTGGTTTAATTTTCACACTAGACTTACTCTGGTTTAATTGGCAAAGAATGAAGATGTGTGCATGATTAAAAAAAATTGTAAACAAGTAGTAAGCAATACAAATTATTTTTTATGGGAATTTTATAGTTATGTTGATACTTTCATAATCAATTTTTTTTTTATAGTGTTACTCAAAGGGTGCAAGCTATGTATACACACTCACATTTGAGGTTTTAATTGTTCATTACACCCAAACATACAACACATTGTATTTGTACACCAAACACAACTAGTCGCTATTAGGATTTCTGTTGTTTCTGACAAAATACCAAGTGAAAATTAGCGTATGAACTTTTGTAATTCTGAAATTATCTTAATCATACATTTTGAACCTTCTTTTAGACACTAAAATGAAGGATATATAGGAATAAGATTTATTCCACTTTAACATATAATTTTAATCGATTGTACGATGAAGACGTATATTTATAGATTTTAAGGAGTCGGTTCGTGAATAGTCTGCACTCACAAGAATAATGCATTCACATTTCAATCGAAAGGCACAGTCCAATGATTTTTATGAACGTTCACAGCTTATAATTTACACATTTTCACATATATCTCTTCGTCTAATTACATATAATTTCGAGTTGACTTTTCCATTCACTAAAAGATTCATCAAACAAAACAACAATCAAGAAATGGAACAACAATTAGAACTATGTGAAATATATATAATATTATTTTAATTAAAAATAAGGAAATTAAAGTGAGTATATATGTTCTATGGTAGAAGGCATTTGACAGCAGGTTTGGTGTGGGTAGCTTTTCCATGAGCATTGAAACATTTTGCAGACACTTTCTTTCCTGGAGTTGTTGATGTTATATAAACTCGATCCAGGTTAATATTGGAGCACCCACTTGTTTGACTGCAGCTCAATTTTATTACATTTTCTGCAATTGATGTCCCACTTATTCCTCTAAATGATACATCGCTTATTGCAACTGCAGATGTCTGTACATATAAATGTGACAAAAATTAGATAAAATCTCATTTCACTTTTATAATATAATTATGTGTTTGTTCATATACACTACAACAAAATAGAAATGGAGGGTTGACTACGGAATATTCTAAAAAATAGAGGATTGCCTATGGAATATTTCAATTTGTCTAGACAATTTTATTCATAGGTAAATTTGCCTACGGAATGTAATTCGTAGGTAAATTTATTTGTAAGTCATTTCTAAACTACAAATATAATTGCCTACAAAAATGTAAGTTGCCTAGGGAATTATCTTTTATAGTTAATTAGTTTGCCTACGGAAATTAAAAATGCGTAGGTAGTTTCATGGTAGGTAATTTGTTTGCCTAGGAAATTATTTTGGGTAGGTAACTTTTTATAGATTTTTCTTAAAATTGGTAGACAAATCCTAGGCAATAGTCACTTTTAAGGATCAAATTATTTTTGTAAAAAAATTTCATAGGCATTTGAAAATTTTGGTAGACAATTTTTCATTTTCTTGTAGTGATAGTACTACTATTACGTACGTTACATTACATTAACTAATAGTACAAAAGGTCTACAAATTAAAGATCGACAACATTACATTATTGTTCATATAAAGCGCATTATTTAAAGATATAATTTATTTACATTGAAATGTATAATTATTTAGTGCAACAAGTTGAACATTTAAAAAATACAATATGAAATTAATACACGGTGCACCTTGATGTACACGAGACCCACTTTTAAAAAATTAATTAGTAAAGGTAAACTCAAAAATATGACACACTTAATAATAGGTACATTTTAGGATTATCACTTACTAATAGGCACAAAATAATTATACATATGTAAGGGGGGTGTATTGGTTGTGGAGTCTGTAGGATTTTTTTAAACTTTTAAAGTCTGGGGTTATTCAATCCGGATTTTCAAAAGTCTTTAAAAATCCTGAGGTATTCAAAGTCTTAAAAAATCTTTAGGTATTCAACAGTCTATAGATTTTAATACTCCATGGATTTTCTTTGATTCTCTTTCAAAAATATAAACAAATTTCACTCTCCAAAATCTCTTCTAATTACCAGAGATTTCTATGTATTCTCTCAGAGAATTCCGAAGACGAAAGATCATAAGAAAAAAACCTTCGTAATACTTTTCATTTAAACAAGTAATATTGTTCTATTTAAAAATTATATTTTCATCTAAACAAGTTAACTTTTTCTTTTAAACAAGTAATATTTTTCTATTTAAACAAGTAATATTTTTCTATTTAAATAAGTAATATTTTTCTATTTAAATAAATATTACTTTTCATTTAAATAAGTAATACATTTCTATTTAAACAAGTTATATTTTTCATCTAAACAAGATATATTTTTCTTTTAAACAAGTAATACTTTTCTCTTAAATAAGTAATACTTTTTCTACTTAAACAAGTAATATTTTTTCTATTTAAACAAGTAATACTTTTCTATTTAAACAAGTTATATTTTTCATCTAAATAAGTTATACTTTTATTTTAAACAAGTAATATTTTTTCTATTTAAACAAGTAATACTTTTCTATTTAAACAAGTAATGATTTTCTATTTGAACAAGTAATACATTTTCATTTAAACAAGTAATATTTTTCTATTTAAACAAGTTATACTTTTCATCTAAACAAGTTATACTTTTCTTTTAAACAAGTAATATTTTCTATTTAAACAAGTAATATTTTTCTATTTAAACAAGTAATACTTTTCATTTACACAAGTAATACTTTTCTATTTAAACAAGTTATACTTTTCATCTAAACAGGTTATACTTTTCTTTTAAACAAGTATCTTTTCTTTTAAACAAGTAATAATTTTCTATTTAAACAAGTAATATTTTTTTATTTAAACAAGTACGGAAGCTAACTACAACAAAGAACAAAATTGTTTTCTCAAAGCCCACTACAACAAAGAACGGAAGCTAATGCATGGAGAACGAGTATTGCTAATGCTATGTGAGAAATGAGGCCGAGGTATGACAGTGATGGAAATGAAGATGAGAATAATAATGTTTTTTTTAATTAATATATTTTGGTATTTTTTCTAAACAATTTGAATAAATTTTTTTTATATACAAGTGTATTCCATATACATTTGCATCAATAGTTCCAGCGCCGGAGTCTAAGGAAATCCATGTAAATCAATAAAAAAATTGTATTCCACAATCATGTCAAGTCTATGAAAATCCATATAAATCAATAAAAAAAAGTCAGTCAAACTCTGCATGGAGTCTATGGATTTTCTAAATTCACAGACTTTATAAAGTCCAAAAAAATTCAATAGAATCCCAATTGAATACACCCCCTAAGTATATCTGCACTTACGCGTGCAACTTTGGTTGTAAGTGCAATCTTATTTGTACTATTAATAATTTTCATAAAAAAATTGTATCTATTAATAATTTCCCCCAAAAATATAAGAAAATCTTTAAGATTGAAATAAGGGTTAAAGGAGAAAGGACTGCGAAAAATACCTAAAACATCAAATAATTTAAATTAAAAATACTACTTTAAATTTCTAGACCATCAGTTAATTTGAAAATTCCAGAAATACTTACAAAATTGCAATTTAAAACTCCAAAAATACTTACAAAATTTTGGCAATTCTGTTTAAGAGGGCAATAAAATTGTTCGATTTCGATTGGGTTATCCACAGCCACAAACTTTATCCCTTCGAATGCGATATTTCTTGCATATCCTTTGCCTCCCTGCACATCAAACCAAGGCTTAATACTCACTTTTGGTTTTTTAATCACTTAATTATCGCAAGTTATTCGAAGTTTTTAGTAAAATAAAAATTAATTAGACCAATAATTAATTGTTAATTAATTACCTGCAGAGTCTTAATTCTTACGCCAGTTATTGTATTTTTCAACGTACAATTTCGAACTCGTACGTTCTCTACGACGTCGTAGCCTCCACTCCCCAAGGATCCAATGCTGAAACCATTAAGGACCAAAATTAGTCTTTATCAATTGAGATTAGTATTTCATTACGAAGACTTAATTTAAATATATTTAACAGTTTTATTTTAATTATGGAAAAGGATCATGCTACAAATTAAATTATAGAACATTCGAGTGGAATATATACATTGTATTCTTGTTAATTCTCGTGACTCATAATTTAAGGTTAAGTCTTATATGCATTCATGTTCACTTAATACATTTTAGAAAATACAACTTGTTATATTGTAAGATGCAATTGATTTATACTAAATTGTGCAACTATTGATATAGAAAAATATGATTGTACAGTTCGGTGTAAATGAACTATATATCTCAATATAACAAGTTGCATGTTCTAAAATACACTATGAGTGTACAGTGCAACTAGATGCACATGAGACTCACTCTAATTTAATATACTAAAAGTCGATTTGAACCAAATATTTTTTAACACTGTATACAAATATATTGCTAATTAAAAATTGAAATGAGAAAAGGAACCTGATACCATGACCCGGCCCGCATGTTATTCCACTGATATTAATATCGGAGCATCCACCAGTTATTGCAATGCAGTCATCACCTATATTTTAGTGTATTCATAAATCGAGAAATTAAGCAGAATATTTTAATTAAAAAAAAATCAAACTTTGGTTAGAATTAAATAATCACCTGTTGCAATGAAAGAATTTCTGATTTGTACCCCTGTTGAACCAGAAATGTCAATTGCATCAGTATTAGGGCTATCTCCAGGGGCGATTATACGAAGATTAGATACAACAGCATCTTTAATTGCAGTAATTAAGATATGGCTTCCAGGCCCATTTATTTTTGAAAATCCATCTAGCCGTAGCCCGTGACATCTCCGGAATATTATTCCCTGTAAATATAAATAAAATAATTTACGCTTAAATAGTATTACTTGTTCTCAATAAATTAATAGGGAATCGAGTAATTATTATATATCATTGAATAACATTGGATTTTCTCATTACATCTGCATGCACTAGAAGACTTGCTTCATATTTAATTTGTGTGTATTAAAGAAATTTTGATTCGTAGGATGATTCCAGAAGAAAAATATATTCTTTCACGGGATCGCTTTTTTATGAACATTGATTTATGTACACAATTTGAATGAAATATAATTAATTAATATGCAGCATGATATATAGCTAGAAGTTCACTTACAGTTGGTCCCTTGCAAATTATACCCTGCACATTAGAAATTTATGTAAAGTCATTTGCATTGTGATATAAAGCTCTGAGAATTTTTTTTAATTAACCATAAAATATGAAAATTAATTAATTTAAAAGTGAATGTTAGATATATAATAATTAAGTATAGATAGTTAATTACATTTGGTCGATCTTGGAAGCAAGGTTTAGTTGGCCACCAAGAAGAACCTCGGCCATCGAAAGTGCCTTTTCCCTTGACAACAAGTCCATTCACATTAGAGAATATAATCCATGCTTCTACCTGATTTCCTCCCCATCCCGATTTCACCGGTGCTATGATATTTCCCGAAACCTGACAAATTCTTGTGTGAGATGAATCGTATGGGATAATCTGAATTCAATATATATAAATATATTCACATGCTTGTTGGCCCCTTTTTTTTGTACTGTTTGACTAATTTTAACCGTATCATGGGAGAAAAATTCACCAACACGAATTAGGAAAAATATTTTTTTAAGAATATTATGATTATTTAAAGAAAATTTAACATAATCAACTAAAACACTAATTAAATGAATAATGAAAAGATCTGACTTGTAGGCTTATGACTCTGTCTGAATTATATATGTTTTAAAGCGAATTGAGGTCAAAATACCAAAATGAAGTCTTGTCTCATGTATAGGGCCGTTACACATCATATATCATAATATATATCATGTGAACTTGACTTAATTTTGTTGTATATATAGCCATACACACATATATATATATATATATATATATATATGTAGAGTAGTGATATAGAACCAACTATCTAATTTTTTATGGAATCAGATTAATGATGTGTCATGCCAATTCATCATCCACATAATTAATTTTATTTAAATAAATTATAGAATATTTTATAATTAATATACTATAACCTAAATCATGAACTCTAAACCCTAAATCATGAATCATTCAGTTCTGGGCCGGGTAAAAAAAAAAATTAAACTGAACTGAAAAAATAAAACTGAACTGAAAAAAATAAAAATTATCCGGCCCGACCCCAACCCGGCCAGAGCCGAATCCAGCCCGAGTAGTTCATGGTTCACCCAACCCGAATGGTTCATGATTTAGGGTTTAGGGTTCATGATTTAGGGTATAGTATATTAATTATAAAATATTCTATTATTAATTTAATTAGTATTAATTACGTGGATGATGAGTTGACATGACACCTCATTAATCTGGTTCCATAAAAAACCAGATAATTGGTTTTATATCACTACTCATATATATATATATATATTAGTTAGTATATATATATATATATATATATATTAGTTATCTTTTCCCGTAAAGGATGGGATATTTGTTGGAATTAACTTGCAACTAAAGTTAACAAAACTTTGAAAGCTGAACTTTAACATTCTCATATTCAAAAGTACACTATATAATTCAAAGGCTCGATCAGATTTTGTTCTGTGGATTAAAATACTCTCTTATTACATGGAGAACTGATCAAATATGTAATGTGTGTGCACATTTGCATTTCTACACAATTTTTTTTTTTTTTTTGAAATCTTGTATTTCTTTATATGATCCAGACAAACCAAAAAAATCTGAGATAAGAGAAAAGACATTACGAGCATATATATACGAGAAGATTTGCATGGGCCTCTGAATTCCAAGGGTTTCAAAAGGAATCTCCTGTTTGAAGGGACCAATATTGTAGGGATGTTCGATGTAGCCTTCCCTTGGCAGGCTGCATTCCATGCCATTAAAAATGCCTGAATTAATATACAATATGAATTATATCTTATGAGAAAAATTCAATTTTGATCTCAAGGAATGGAGGGAGTATATTATAGTAGAAAATGCTTGCTTTAAGAAAAAATTGATTTACATATCTTATGTGTAAAATTTAATTTTGGTCCCACATGACACGATACCTAAACGATTTTGATCTCAACACCCACTACTTTAGTCCCAAAATCATTTTTTCATACAATTTTGGTCCCACCATTACATTTTTCATTAAAGTCGGTTGTGGTTTTGGTCCCACGGGACAAGATTCGGGACTAAAAGTGCAGTTGTAAACGGATTTCATAACGGAAGCACCAAAACTGAATTAAAAAAAAAATTACGGGACCAAAGTGATGAGTATTGGGACCAAAATTAATCGTGAGATGTCGTGTCATGTGGGACCAAAATAATGGAAATGTCGTGTCATGTGGGACCAAAATGAATTTTACTCCTTATATTAGTACATGGTTTTGCATTAAAGGAAGAAATTTAAATAGCAAAAACACAATTCGTCTCAATATATATTATATGTGTGTGTATATATATATATATATATTTGTCAAGTGTGTGAGAGAGAGAGAGAGAGAGAATTACTTGCGAGTCATCGGTTATTCCATTTCCAACCGCTCCATAAGACATGACATTGAAAATGGTGGATGCTCCAAGTGCACAAGAAGCCATGCACAATACTAACAATATTATGGTGACATCCTGCATGCATCCAAACAATTTAATTTACTTTGTAATTAAAATGTATCTGTATATAAATAAATGGAACTCACCATTGTATTAACTAACTAGCCTTTTCCGTAAAATTGCTCGAACCTGGAAAACCCATGCATGTATATATAGGAGAGAGAAAAGGGGAAAAAATAACGTAATTTCTCGTGAATATTTAACTCTTTAATTCGTCTCAAATTATTATATGCTCTCGTTTCTTGCAAACTAATTAATGAAGGGGTTTCTTAGTGCAAATAAATTATATTTTTTATTTTATATACGTATGTCGTGGTGTATTGCATAAGTGGAATTTATAATCAAACATGAGTTGGTATGCTGTGAAATTTGGTCACCGTGAAATTGGTTTTTTTTTACAGACATATCATTTAGTAATATAAGTCACACCCTTTAGTAATATAAGTCACACACTTCAGTTATCACTATGACACTCTTTGCTATAATATAAGTCACACCCTTCACTTTTATGAAGAATACACTTTACAAAGAAAAAGTCACACACTTTACAGAAAAAGTCACACACTTTAGTAATATAAGTCACACTCCTTAACCAATTTCACCGTAAAACTTGTTCACACTATACTTTCTCATCAAACATAGATGGAGACATGGTGATTGATGTGAATTAGATTCATATTAACTAGAAATTCAAACATTAGAGTAATTTTTTTTTTAAAGTCGTACCTGGACCAAAATTCAAATTATGTATTTTATTCTTTGTAATATATAGCCAAAATAAAAAGTAATTAAAGACTTATACCTTAATTCTCGACCAAATTGGAAATAAAATAATAGTAGGCCACATGCAAACACATGGTACGAAGAGAATAATAATGCGTTTCGACCGAAGAAGTCGTTGTTTATGTTTGAAGTTAAAGCACGTTTTATGGCCTCGAAATCCGCTTCTTTCAGCTTATTTCTACTGTTATTTCGTGAATAGGCTGGTAGTATTTGTCCAGAATATGGATAACGCTTTACTTTGTTGGAGTTCAAAATTAGATATTATAGAAGTATTTAATATTTGTGGTCATCGATATATACAAATTAATTTTTATATATATTAAACTTTTTTTATGTTGTCAAATGAAAAAAGTATATACACTTATTTATTTATATCTGCTTATTTATTTTGGCGTAATCAGATCTAGATAACCAAAAACGTAGAACATAGAAAACTTAAAATTAGTACAAATTATATTTAAGTGTCTACATACAGCGTAGCTCTTGAGCATAGTAGTCCTTATTCTTCAAGATTAATTAAGACATAGGAGGGTACGTACGTACGTAGTCCTTATTCTTCAAAAGAAGACTCATTTGCATATACTTAATTAATTAAGACCAATTTATTTAAATTTGTAATTAAGATATCGATTTTAAAATTGAGGCTGACTCAATTTTGAAAAGGGCTAATGGTTCAAATTAAGTCAATGATCAAATATTTAAATTTCGAAGACAAAAACTGAAGGCCAATTTAATTATGGGATAAGGATCCAGATTGTCAAGATTGACAGCCTAGCCATGCTAAAAATTAGAAGGAATAGTTGTCAACCCCAATTCTAACCCCAACTCATTCAATATTATTAGGCCTTTTCTATTTTTTGATGTTATTCATCTTTCTATCTTTTTTTATCGTGGTGACTCGCCAAGCTTGGACAGACCACCAAACAAAATTGTGTCTTTATTACTACTAATCTCAAAATAGCAAAATCCCAACAACTAAGATGGAGCTCAACAAGGTTGACCCACAGGGCTTTCCTCGGACCGTAAAGAGTGATCTGGAATAGTCGATCATCTCAAGGATCGATAGTAGAATTAATCCCCCTTGTTTGTTTAATTGCACAAACATCCAGCAGAAGATTATTGTCTTTATATAATTTAACCCTCCTTGCTTCAACTCCAACCATTTAGATATCTACTTGCTCTTCATTAGATGTTGAATATTTAATATATTGATCAATAGATAAGATATAGTAGCAACACATGCTAGACACTTGGCACATTGTCTCATATTGAGAGGAGCATACAACTAATATTAATAAGCGTATAACTAAAATAACAATATAAATGTAATTTATGAGAAAAAATTTGAATCACAAAATAAACTACATATTAAAAAATTACACTTATAGAGTGTATCTAGTCCAAATAAATTTAGTCTCCACATAACTACTCATCGTGATTTTTTTAATTTATTCTAGATAGCTAGAAAATTTAGTCCCAATAACTTTAATAATGTCCAATTTTAATCCCGAAAAATTAGAAGGAATAGTTGTCAAGCAACCTATAGGGGCGAAAATCTGAAATCAGACATCGTTTTGCTAGTGATTTCAAGGTACCCAATGTCTTTCGAAGAGTGATCTGGAAGTCGAGTCAAAGTGCTCGTCCCCCCACACAAACATCCAGCACGGCCAAGTAACCAGTCTGGATACTTGCTCACCAAGTTATTGATCAATGATATAGTAGCAACAAATGCTAAATTCAATTTTTTTTTTACACAATTGGAATTTATTAGGCATACATATTAAAAAAAAAAAAATTAAATCAAGACCAAAACAAAATGACGACAGAATTGGTCAATGGACTTTGGAATTAAAATCAAAACCAAAATCAAATCCTTTTAGATATTTCATCACTATTCTACACTGGATTTTACAAACAAATAAATAAATATTATATTGAGTCTTAATTAGTGAATAACACAATTAATTATATTGTATGGGGTGTTTTCCTCCAATGTGTCAAAGATCATATACACTATAATGTATCACTACATATGCTGTAAAGTATCACCTCATATACTATAAAGTATCACTACAAACAACCAGAAAAAAAAACAGGGTAATATAAGGGGACTATATCTCACTACATATAACTAACTGTATAAATCACTAACAAATCCATCAAACCCATAATAGACATCCAAATTATTCAATAAATCAAAATATCCAATGTTCAAGAATGACACTCATCAAGACATCCAAATTCAAAACATCCAATTAATTAGTAAATCATCACATGATTGTGCCCCTGGCAAAAAGCAGCCCTAAAATGCTTCAATGTTCAAGAAGCATACAAAATAAGTAGAATCCGATGTTTTCTACCAAAGCAGCCCTAAAATGCTTTAATTGTGTTATATATTCACGAATTAAGACTCAATATAATATCTATTTATTTATTTGTTTGTGAAATCCAGTGTAGAAGTGTGATGAAATATCTAAAAAGATTTGATTTTGGTTTTGATTTTAATTCCAAAGTCCATTGACCAATTCTGCCGTCATCTTGTTTTGGTCTTGATTAATTTTTTTTAAAAAAAAAAAATTGTATACCTAATAAATTGCAGCCGTGTAAAAAAAAATTGAATTTACACGTTGCAGTGCGACGTGGCCGCCCAGTCAGCACATTCGCCGGAAATCCCCAGCAAAATGACGTCGTTTTCAGATTCCGGCTGATTTGGGACTAAAATTAGGGGGGTGTATTCAATTGAGATTTTATTGAATTTTTTTGGACTTTAAAAAGTCTGTGGATTTAGAAAATTCATAGACTCTATGCAGAGTTTGACGGACTTTTTTTATTGATTTACATGAATTTTCATAGACTTGACAGGATTGTGGAATACACTTTTTTTTATTGATTTACATGGATTTCCATAGACTCCGACGCTGAAACTATTGATGCAATTGTATATGGAACATACTTGTATATAAAAAAGTTATCCAAATTGTTTAGAAAAATACCAAAAATATATTAGTTCCAAAAAAAATACATTATTATTCATAATTATTATTCTCATCTTAACTCCCATCATCTTCATTTCCATCACCATTATACCTCGGCTTCATTTCCTACATAGCATTAGCAATACTCGTTCTCCATGCATTAGATTCCGTTCTTTGTTGTAGTTAGCTTCCGTACTTGTTTAAATGAAAAATATTACTTGTTTAAATAGAAAAATATTATTTGTTTAAATAGAAAAGTATTACTTGTTTAAAAGAAAAATATTACTTGTTTAAAAGAAAAGTATATCTTGTTTAGATGAGAAGTATAACTTGTTTAAATAGAAAAGTATTACTTGCTTAAATTGAAAAGTATTACTTGTTTAAGTAGAAAAATATTACTTGTTTAAATAGAAAAGTATTACTTGTTTAAAAGAAAAGTATAACTTGTTTAGATGAAAAGTATAACTTGTTTAAATAGAAAAATATTACTTGTTTAAATGAAAAGTATTATTTATTTAAATAGAAAAATATTACTTCTTTAATTAGAAAAGTATTACTTGTTTAAAAGAAAAATATAACTTGTTTAGATGAAAAGTATAACTTGTTTAAATAGAAAAGTATTACTTGTTTAAATGAAAAGTATTACTTGTTTAAATAGAAAAATATTACTTGTTTAGATAGAAAAATATTACTTGTTTAAATATAAAAGTATTATTTGTTTAAAAGAAAAGTATAACTTGTTTAGATGAAAAGTATAAATTGTTTAAATAAAAAAGTATTACTTGTTTAAAAGGAAAGTATACCTTGTTTAGATGAAAAGTATAAATTGTTTAAATAGAAAAGTATTACTTGTTTAAATGAAAAGTATTACGAAAGTTTTTCTTCTTCTGACCTTTCGTCTTCAGAGTCCTCTGAGAGAATACGTTGAAATCTCTGGTTGTTAGAAGAGATTTTGGAAAGTGAAATTTATTCATTTTTTTAAGAGAATCAAAGAAAATCCATAGAGTATTAAAATTCATAAACTGTTGAATACATAAAGATTTTTTAAGACTTTTTAAAATCCGTATTGAATACCTCAAGATTTTTAAAGACTTTTGAAAATCCAGATTGAATACCCCCAGACTCTGAAAGTCTAAAAAAATCCTACAGACTCTACAACCAATACACCCTCCTTAGACATTATCAAAGTTATTGGGACTAAATCGATGACAAAAATACTTATGTGACTAAATCTATTTAAGGCCTAAGTTATGATCATTTGTAATTCAAACTCTGGACATCTCCGCTAGACTTTGTAATATAAAAAGGGCAAAAATGCAATAAGAAAGGATTTTTTTTATCTAATTTAAAATATTACACTTATCCAAGAAATCCACACTAAATATTTTCCAACTCATTATGATTTACAAGATCTTGGTCAAAAATCAAACACTTGACTTTTTTTGTTAGTTGAAAAATAAAAAATCACATCATATCCAATTAATCCGACTAGCAACAATATACTTAAATTATAATTACTTTACGATAAAAACTCGTATCGTATGAGACAGTCTCATACATGAGACGAGGTACAACTTATCACAAATCAACCCATATATCCTTCCAAAAAGTTAAAGTTTTAATGTTCAAATTATACTATGTCTCATCGTGAGACGACCTCATGCAAATGTGTCTCCTATTTTATAACTATAAAAGAAGTCCATGGAGTTGCATGTTGATGTATGAAAACTAAAAAAACAATTAAATTAATATATACACATATAAAATTATTATCGCTCAATTAAAATCCATAATCCCAAGTGCATCGTGCAAAGCACGTCCTTTTTTCCAATCGGGACATCTCATGTCATATAATTAATTAATTAATTAATTAATAAATAGAATCCGAGCTATATTATTCCTATTAATGGATATCGCGTACAAGAAAATAAAGTCTTCCCTCTCATGATTTTGTATCTCTTGAGTTCCCATAAATCTTGAATCACATTTCTTGCTTCCTTCAAACCATAGATTCAAGATTAATCTTCCCATTGTGTAAGCTCCTCTCATCTCTTTAATGCATGTTTAATAAGGAGTATATCTCATTTTATATACTTTTCTACAACTAATACCTTTTAGTATTAGAAGTAATACTGTACATAAGTTATAAATATAGTAGGTCAGATTAGATTTCAGTTATCAAGTCATATTTTTAGTTTACCCTCGTTCATTGTAAACTCTCTCTATACTTCCAATAAGATGAATCTTTCTTCCTCGATCTTTATTCAATAAACATTCATAATGTTCAAACATGATCTTTTATATATTTTTGACATTCAAAGATATTTAATTTCTTCTTTCTTCTACTTTTAATGTGTTTATTTATATTATATAGGTGAAAAAGAATGGCACAGATGTTACTTCTTGGATCTCTTCATGCTACAATGTATGAAGTGGATAAGCTTCATAGGGGGGTGGAAATTTCTTAAGTAAGGTACGTATAGTTAGTTAATTTTGATCTGAAATTAGTCTTGAATAAGACCATAACATTGATGTGTTTGCCGGTTTTTATACTTTCTTTGTTCCCCCAAAAAATATGTTAAGAGGATTGAACAGGTTCTACGAAATCATAAATTAAGTCCATTTATGAATAACATAATTGATTGTGACCAAAATAGTGATAACTTGAATAATTAATTGATTGTTGAACGATAAAGATAAAAAAAATTATGTTCATACACATACTTAATCTACCTTTTCGTAAAATTGATAACTTGAATAATTAATTAATTGTAGGCCCACACTTAATTAAGACCCATTTTGAAATTCAATTAAGTTTTGCAGAAGTACTTCTTTTTTTAAAAAAGAAATTGTTAGACTCATTTAGTTTTTTTAAGTGCTTATATCATTTATTTGAATTTGCAAACAGACACTAAAACTCACATAGGCTCTTGGTTCTAGTCTATCACATTTTTGTTCAATATTTATTTAGTATTTTTAGTATATATGGGGTGTTTTGGAAATAATTATATAATTATTTAAAATTATGTGTAAAAACAATTTAAAGTGTTACGTTTCCCTTTTATTAAATTAAATAAATTATCAAAAGTGATAAGATAAAAGCTAAAAATGAGGCATTTTTGGCAGCTTACGAGTATTTTTAAATCCTATTAATTTTTTGTGTAAACATTATCAATTTTTCTTTAAATTTTTATTACAAATACTATTAATTTTTATTATTATTAATTTTCTTATAATCACTAATTTTAATTCATTTTTAAATAATAAAAAAAAATCAAACACTCCCGATGTGTGGTGTAGATAATAATAGCTCTATATTGATTCTAAAAATAACAATAATAATATCTCTATATCTGTGATGTTTGAATCCTTATCCAACATACCTAGGTTATGTTTAAGAATTAAGATAGATTATGTGAATTTGGAAACGGTTGAAGGTGTTTTTATGGAAAATTGTTGTTGCCCACGTAGACAACTTGTCATATTCTCAACAACCTATGTTAAAGGCCCCCACATGGATAAACATCATATTCTCTCGTAAAACTTGTTCATAATGTGAAATAAACATCATTATATTTATAATTTTATATCATTATAATTATAAATTAATATTAATAGTATTTAATGTTATAATTTTAGTTTATAAGTGTAATACTATCAATTGATAAGTGTAATAATATTAATTTATAAGTGTAATAATATAAATTTTATTTTATGAACAAGTTCACTAGAAACTTACTCTTTTTGTTTATATATATTTCATAAAAATATATATCAATTACTATAGTATTTAATTAGCAAAGTCTTGTATTCACTGGAAGCACCGTACAATTAAGATGTATTTTTTAAAACATGTACAATTTATTGAATATGAAGATGCGAAACAAGTTGCATGTGTTAATAAAACAAATTACATATCTAAAATTTTCATTTGAATTTCACGGTGCATCTGATGTAAACAAGACATACTTTATTTAATGCATTATATTGTTAAGTTTTCATTTTTTATTCTGTATGAAAATTACCCCATTTCTCAATTGGAGCATTCCCAATTGTTTTTGGTCATACATGCATCAGCTAAAGGTTTTGTTACTTATCCAGACTCTGCCATTTTAATATCAAGTCAATTTTCTCCATAATTTTTTTCTGCAAGTAAATGCTGACTTCAATTTCATAAAATTCACACACAAATCTTTAAACTGACACAATTACCTCCATTTCTTATTAGACTCCACCACCACCACCACCACCACCACCATGAACCACTTTTTTCCGGCGGAGCAGCTCAATCGCCACCCGGCGGTTGTTCAACGGCGTAAAGAAAACCGACCCACTTAAAAATTCTCGATTTTTTTGACGAATTGAGCGAAAATCTTGAAGAATCGTCATGGAAATCAATGGAGGGTCTGCTCAAAAGCCCTGCAAATTACGTCCCTTTATCTCCCATAAATTTTCTTGAAAGAGCTGCTAAGGTTTACAGAGATAGGACTTCGATTGTGTACGGTTCTGTGCAGTTCACGTGGGAGCAGACTCGGCTGAGGTGTGTCAAACTCGCGTCCGCGTTGACTCAGTTGGGCATTTCTCGTGGCGATGTGGTAATTTCATTTGGGCTATTTCTTTATTTTTAGCCCCTAACTTTGCTACCTTTTTTTAAGTATACATATAAACTGGATAAAAAGCTTAACTTTAATTAAAGAAAGGGTCAACTTGTTAGACAGGTGAGTAGATGTTAAATTTGGCGAAACTAAAGGGGTGTAAACGAGCCGAGTAGTGCTGAGTTCGAATTCGACTCGATTAGAATACTCGAAGCTCGAAACTTGGCTTGAATTCGATCGACCCCAAGCTCGAGCTCGATAAGAAACTCGACATACTCCAACTCGTCAGAGCTCGATTCGATTACCTATATAGTTTTATAAAATTAAATATATTAAAATATAACATACATAGAAAATAAAATTAATGGATAATAGTAATTACTGTGCAAGCTCGATAAGTCTCGCGAGCCTCTCGAGCTGATTATTTATGAACGAACTCGAACTCGATAGCTATTTGAGTAGCTCGAACTCGACTCGACTCGACTCAATTTCGGTCTTTTTATGAGTCGAATACGAGTAGCTCGGGAGCCGACTTGACGCGATTATACTCCTACTCACTCATAAGTTAAGTCGAAAACTTAATGATTAATAATGTAATATTTAAATTATCTCTACTTTTCTCAACATAAATATACTCCTACTAACTTTTATACAGATATTACAAACTGAGTAATTATTATGCAAGTAATTTAAGTTCCTCCCCCCATATTAATCTTGAGTTTGCTAAAACTTGAGCTGGACTTGTAGTAAACATTGATCAAAATTCTGACTTAATTTATTATGAATTATGGGATATTTTGTTTGTTAATAGTGCAATTCTTGTTATGTTATGCTTCATTTGTTTTCATTATAATGCACCAATAATGCAATTATACACAGATTGTTCCTCCCCCTGCCTAAGTTGTCTCTACTACGTTGTTCTCAAAGGTTATGCTATGCCTGATGTATGTAACAGATAGCAACATTGAGCCCCAACATACCAGCAATGCACGAGCTGCATTTCGCCGTCCCGATGGCCGGAGGCGTCATCTGCACATTGAACACACGCCACAACTCGAACATGATCTCGATCCTCCTCCAGCATTCGGACACCAAGATCATCTTCGTGGATCACCAGTTCCTCCACATTGCTCGAGGAGCATTCGACCTTCTAACACAAAACAAAATCGAACCACCAATCCTCGTCCTAATCCCAGAACACCCCACTCCACCCGTCCCCGAGACACACGACTACGAGACTCTCATAGCTAGTGGAGACTCTGAATACACCGCCAAACGGCCAATAACCGAGTGGGACCCTATAAGTATCAACTATACGTCTGGCACCACGTCCCGTCCCAAAGGGGTCGTTTATTGTTGGAAATATTAGAGAATCCAATAATCAAAATAAGACAAGGAAAAGATAAAATCGAAGATCAAAGGAAAACCACTTGAGGCGTGCTAGAAATGCACTGTCCTTAAGGATTTACACTTGGCAATTCCCCAGGATTCAACAAGTCTTCTAGGATAAACCTAGGATCAGGAGCAGCAGAATAATAAACCCAGCAAAAAGAATAGAAGAAGAAAAAGAATTTTTGCAGTGTTTTTTCTCTCGTCATCTGTTCTCAATAAACACTGTGATATATATATATATAAAAAGCTGCAAGTAAAACGGTTTTTGACCACCTTAAGAATAGGAACAGACTCATAGTGATTTTAATTAAAAGATAAGCACAGTTATTTCTGTTGAGAAGAAATAGGAAACAAACTTGGTGGATAAGTTTTGATAATTAATATATTTTTGAAATACTTAAATAATAAATTTACAACAATCTCCACCTATTTCAAAAATAATTTATAAAGTTTCGAGGAAGAAGATTTATAAAATGCCAAAATAAAATAAAATTAGCTGGGTATCACAAGACTATGTAATGCATCGAATCTGGTGTCTTTTGGATTATGAATCAGACCTAGAAGAGATAAGGTATAAATTATTAGGCATTGGTGAAGCATATAGCTTCTATGAACCAATAACTTATTGTTGTAACTTAAATTGTTTATCCATCACATTACATGTGTTTATTTTGTTGCTCAACGCGGTTATGCGCGAATAGGCCATGCGCGTGCCTGGTTATTCATGAGTGCTCTAGAGACTTTGCCACTGTCTCATAGGAGCGACCCCACTCCACACTCATATAGGTGAGTTCATCAAAATATATTCTGCAGATAATATACCACCCATAAGGGCTATGACTCATTAAAAGCTTTTAGCTTATCCTCCCAATTTGCAGTAAAGCACCACACTTATTTTAGAAATCATTTGCTTTAAAGCACTACACATTTAGGAAGGGATATAAATTAAGGTGCTAGCAGAACTAACAAGTGACTTGTTATTACCCATATGAACCTTATTCATGGGATCTCCAATCACAAAGGTTGGGTTCCCACCACTGTTAATTTTCAATTGGCTTGTCTCATTCGTCTTCAATTAAGACTAGTCAAATCATTTCATCTTCTACCAGCTGGTTAACCACTTCATTTCGTATACGAATATGTCTATTTTACCATTGAAAGTTTTATTCTTGAAAATGGTTATTGCTTCTTAGCAATCACAAAGCATCGACAACAGAGTGTCTGTTTCTCATCTAATTGAAATACAAGCTAAGCTATTTCTTAGCTTCATGGCCTCATTGCCAGACAATTTCAGAGTATAAAACTCTGACATCATAGTATGTTTAACAATTATAGTTTGTGCATCAAATTCTCAATAATTTGTGCAAACTCAAATTGAGCCACAAGATCACCTTGATATACAGAACTATCTTCTTCAAGAGAAGTAAAGTCGCTAGATAATAAACTTGATCATATCACTCATGCCACTTATATAAATCTCATAATCTAAATCTCTTTTTAAAAATTCTTTAGACGTCCATTTAATGAATAAAAGTTTTTTTTTTTTAAGAAGACAATTTAATTAAACCTTGAATGGACGAAATTATAGACATTTGTCAAGCAATGTCAAAAAGAATAAAAGTTTTATTTTGAATAAAACTATTTTGAAAATCCATTCACAACCAATATGTTTATAACCAGATGATAAATCATTTAAAAAACATGTCTGAAAATTGTTTAAATACTGGATTTTCAATAGAAATAATCTTGCAAAAAATTGAATCATTTGAAATAATATGATTTGAAAAATTTCGCGAATCCTTCTAAAACAAGGTAACTATAAAAAATCATTTGCAAATTTTTTTTTCACTCAATTAAATGATCAACTCTATTGTGGTGCATGAGAAATTAGCTCATCATTCAAAAGAAAACAAGTACAAATAATACTATTTGTATCAACAATAGTATTAACACCCAACACATCACTTCTCAACATTATAAATCTATAAGCGTACCAAGCTCAAGAAAACCAGTAAACATGGAATCATATATTTAGAGTTGGACATTCTCACACTTTTAAACATTAATTTCCTTTAATACTGGCATCAATAAATGAATATCCCATTTATATTGAATCACAAAGAGATTAACCCTCAACAAATAGAATGTACATGAAGTAATGTATAAATATTTATATATGACCACATTCACATGGAAAACCACATGCAATTTAAACATTTTATTTTTCGTGTACACACATATAAGTAGGAGGAGTCCTTAGACGCCAGTTTTCGATAGTAGGAAACGTATAAAAACAACATATAACATGTGAATGCTCAATTATATACAACAAAAACCAACACAATAGTATATGAATAACCCATCTTGACAAATAATATAAACCAACCAGATACACATAAACACATGCACATTTCAGAGGAAAATTTCTTTACGCGTGCTAAAGTTCAAGGCCATCACTCATTCACACGAGCACCTATTTTCAGAATAGCCTCCCAAATATTTTCATAATATAACACACATAGAGAGTAGGGTTTATGACCATACCAATTTTCTCTGCACTCATACTTGCCTATAATCGCGTCTCGAATTTTGAGATTTCGAACCATCTAATTACGAGTTGCACCTGCTTCCCGGGCCTCCCTTTAGCATCAAGGGATCGTCTGATTGATCCATAGAACGCAGAGTTCGAATTCGATTGAAGAAACTTTAACTTTTCCATGCAACCAAGGGAGGAGAATCTGAAGGAATCGAGGAGGCTCCAATCGCATACTTCGCAAGTGTTGGTGACGCCTTTTCCAGGCCTGGGATGCGGCCTCTCATTCAGGAAAACAACTTTAGCGCTGTTGATTATGTAGGTTTGAACAGAGCCAATATCCAAATACTTTTGAATCTCAGCAACTCTGATAACATCGTGGTACGACGACCTCCTTATCTGAATTACGCGGTGGTCTTTGTGAGAAGGAATACAGAGCGAACAGAGAGGTCCATTCGCACAATCCAAACAGTACATATTGCATTCCGTTTTGTGTGAATCGGAGTGAATTTTGGAGTGACCGAAGAATTTCTCAACATTGAGCAGAGGTTTCAGCCATGGCGGCCATCGATTGTTTTCTTCCTCAGGTCCCATGATTCTCCTGTTCTTCGGCTTGATTTCACGAACAACAGTTTCTTGATTATCGATCGCCAGCTTTAATCGCTTTGATAATACTGAAATGTAGAATGCAGAGAGAGAGTATTTTTGGAAATCCCTAATTTGAGTGTGAGTGTATTTTGTGATCGTAAATCCTTAAGATTGTTGAAAATATTAGAGAATCCAATAATCAAAATAAGACAAGGAAAAAATAAAATCGAAGATCAAAGGAAAACCACTTGAGGCGTGCTTGAAATGCACTGTCCTTAAGGATTTACACTTGGCAATCCCCCAGGATTCAACAAGTCTTCTAGGATAAACCTAGGATCAGGAGCAACAGAATAATAAACCCAGCAAAAAGAATAGAAGAAGAAAAATAATTTTTGCAGTGTTTTCTCTCTCGTCATCTGTTCTCAATAAACACTGTGATATATATATATAATAAAGCTGCAAGTAAAACGGTTTTTGACCACCTTAAGAATAGAAACAGACTCATAGTGATTTTAATTAAAAGATAAGCACAGTTATTTCTGTTGAGAAGAAATAGGAAACAAACTTGGTGGATAAGTTTTGATAATTAATATATTTTTGAAATACTTAAATAATAAATTTACAACAGTTTATAACCATAGAGGTGCGTACCTTAATGCCCTAGCAACGACATCTATGCACGGGATGAGCGTTGAGCCCGTCTACCTTTGGACTGTGCCGATGTTTCACTGCAACGGGTGGTGCCTCATTTGGGGGATAGCCGCGTTGGGTGGGACAAACGTGTGCCTTAGGCACGTCTCGCCTAAGGAAATCTTTGACAACATCGTCGTCAATGGTGTCACTAATATGGGAGGCGCTCCGACGGTCCTGAACAAGATCATAAACTCGAGTGATCGGAAGCCCCTGCCTCATAGGTACGGATTTAAACGAATCGAATCGAAGCGATTCGTTAAACTATTCGAATATTCGTACTCATTTTTAAATATGATCCCTATTCTATATTTGATTCTTTTACATCCCTACTAAGGGTAGACATAATGACAGGCGGTTCACCACCGCCTCCGTCGATCCTTTCCCAAATCGAGGAGCTCGGGTTCCGAGTATCGCACTTGTACGGGCTCACGGAAACGTACGGGCCAGGCACGTCGTGCGTGTGGAATCCCGAGTGGGACTCGTTGCCTCGCGAAGAGCAGTACAAGCTCAAGGCGAGGCAGGGGGTTGGAGCACTACGCGCTCGAGGAAGTCGATGTTATCGACCCCGTTTCGATGGAGAGTGTACCGGCGGACGGTGCAACAGTGGGTGAGATCATGTTCAGAGGAAACACTGTAATGAGTGGATACCTTAAAGATGTGAAAGCCACAGAGGAGGCTTTCAAAGGGGGTGGTTCAGAAGTGGTGATCTTGCTGTAAAACATGAGGATGGTTACATACAAGTGAAAGACAGATTGAAGGACATTGTGATTTCCGGTGGGGAAAACATAAGTACAGTCGAAGTGGAGACTGTTCTGTACGGTCACCCCGCGGTTCTTGAAGCTGCGGTCGTTGCAAGACCGGATGATCACTGGGGGCAGACGCCGTGCGCGTTTGTGAAGTTGAAGGACGGGTTCGAGGTTAGTTCCGAGGGGATAATAGACTTTTGTCGGGAGCGTTTGCCTCGTTACATGGCGCCTAAGACCGTCGTCTTTGAGGATTTGCCGAAGACCTCGACCGGAAAGATTCAGAAGTTCATCCTCAGGGACAAAGCAAAGGCCATGGGCAGTCTTTCTTGATGTATCATATGATGAACAAAATTTCTGTGACAGAGGATCTGTATTTTTTGGATAAAAAAATTCAAGTCTGTGATAAGAATTTGTCAAGATAAAAATGTCCAAAAACCAGGAAAATGCCACTAAAAAGCACAGACAAGTATCTATCCATCTTCTCCATGTTATTAGGTTTTCAACACTTGCAATTAGTGGTGCAAACGAGCCGAGTCGAGTAGTGTTGAGATCGAAATCGACTCGATTAGAATACTCGAAATTCGAAACTCAACTCGAACTCTATTGAGCCCAATTTTTTAAGCTCGAACTTGGCTCGAGCTCGACTAGATTACTTATATAATTTATAAAATTAAATATAAAATATATTATTCAAATATAAATATATATATAAATTAATTTGGCATAATTAATAGTAACTACTGTGCAAGCCTCTCGAGTTGAGTATTTATGAACTCGAACTCGATAATTACTCGAGTATTTAGCTATGGTTAATTGTGACACATCTCAATTTCAGGGATTTGAGTTCGTTTATCAACTTTGGGTGTCATTTGTTTGAAATAGAAAAAATGTACTAATTTTATGAAAAATATACATTTATTGAACAAACAAATCATACACATGTCAGCAATAATTATTGTTTAATTTTTAGATACATGCATATTAGTAATTTATACATGTATTTTATATACTTTGAAAGCGTATGTATTTATTTTAATCAAATTCATATTAATTAGATATGTGAATTTGTTAATAAATTTACATACATGTAGTAAAGAATTAATATCTTGATTAAGCACCCTTGTAAGTTGTGTCCAAGGATCAAAGTATTCACAAGTTCCACAAAATTTTGGTTTTTTAGGTACCTGGATATCCTTTGGAACGAGACCTTTTCTAAAATATAGGGAAATAAAGTTGTAAATGGAAAAAATGATTGTTATTAACGTGGATTCATGAGAGTGTAATAAATTTATATTATTAAATAATATTATGTTACAATAAAATTTAATAATTGACTCTGTGGCCCAATGGATAAGGCGCTGGTCTACGGAACCAGAGATTCTGGGTTCGATCCCCAGCAGAGTCGTATAACAATTTATTTTTTTCCAAATTGGTTTTGCTATTTTATAACTTACAAAAACAATCACATTCTTCAAATTGATTTTGCTTTTTTCAAATTGATTTTGCTATTTTTTAACTTACTAAAACAATCACATTCTCCAAACTGATTTTGCTATTTTTAACTTTACTAAAACAATCACATTCTAGATGACCATGACTCCATGAGAAGCTTCGAAGCTGCTTAAAACTTAATTTTATTGAGACAAGATTTGGTAGAAAAATTCAAATGGATTTTGCTAGTTTTAACTTACTAAAACAATCACATTCAAGCTGATTATGATAAGCTGCTTAAAACTGAATTTTATTGAATCAAGTCATCAACAATTGGTAAAAAAAAAATAAAAAATCTCAAACACTAACCACTTGCAAACACCTCCAAAATCCAAATTACTGATGAAAAAGCCACAAATTTATTCATCCAAATAAAATAGAAGCCAGTATAAATCCGAACTCAAATGCAAATTCTTTGATTCCCATAAATTGACTTCAAAATATGATAAATTCAATTAAGAAACATATTAATTAGGAAAAAATGGTAACCTGATTCCCATCGCCGGAAGCAAGACTGATACGATCACGTGTGTACAGAGGAGAATAGCAACTTCCCACATTCTGCTAATCATTATTTCAAAAATAAATAAAATACAAAAAACAAGATTTTTATCAAGAAATGCAAATTTCCACAAATAAAAAAAGGGAATTGTTACCTGGGTTGTGAGTGGAATTATGGATCTTGATTTTGCACAAGTGGATATGTGAGCAAGAATTAACACAACAAACACAGATCTCGTGATTATTAAAAGTTCTAATTTAAAAGTTCTTTTGTTATGGCATTTTGGATTTATTTTCTTGCTTGCTTACTTGTTAAGGCATAACATTCTTATTTGCTATTTTTGGCTTCTATATTATATTTAATTATTGACAGGTGGCTAGAATTGTAAACAGGCAGGGTAGGAGAGGATAAATGCTTGTTAAAAAAAGCAAAGATTTGAGGTAAAAAATATACTCCCTCGCTCGAATATTTAATGAAATTCTTATTCTTCATGAGAATCTTGTGATAAAGTATTGGACGTAAATAGAAAAACCAACTTTATTAAAAAGTAGAATAATATTTATTAAATATGATAAGTGATAAAATGTTGAGGGTATAAAAGAGTGGTATATAGTAAATAAGTGGGTGTTAATTTGAAGTGTGTGAGTTAAAATAAGTATTTTCATTTTAGAAAATGTTACATTAAATTTGGGACAAAAAAAAATTTGGAAAGAGTTTCATTAAATATGGAACGGAGGGAGTATTTTTTAAAAGAGTGATACTTGTGTGCAACAATTTCATAAGGAGTAATTGGATTCAATTTTAATTTTGATGAATCATGAACCCTAAATTTAAACTCTAAACCATGAACTTTAAACCCTAAACCATTAACCATTCGGGTCTGGTGAACCATGAATCACTTGGGCCGGGGTCGGATCGGGTCGGGGTTAGGTCCGAAACCGGGTAAAAAATAAAATTAAACCCATCCGAGTTGTGTGAACCATGAACCAGTCGGGCAGGGTCGGATTGGGTCCGTACCGGGTAAAAAACTGAAAAGAAAAGCTGAAAAAAATTGGAAAAAAAAGCTGAAAAAATAAAAATAAAAAATTCAATTGCACCAATTTTATATGAGACACACTTGCATGAGACAGTCTCACGATGAGACGGACATAAGTTGAGCTTTGGCCCTTTAACACTTTGGGAAGCGTGGGTGTGATTTGTGCTAAGTTGTACTACGTCTCATGCATGAGACCGTCTTATATGAGTTTTTGTCATTCTAAATTAATGCAAATGATGTTGGACAGTAGAATTTGAATTTTTAAAAATATTATTAAATGTTAATATTACTCTTTATGTAAAGAGTATTTATTTTCAACTTAAAAAGTGATAATGTATTTGGCTATTTGCTTCAAGGATACCCCTCGTCAAAATCTCACTTTGTAACTCAACGTATCACCACGGTCTCAAAGAAGAACAGTCTGTAACAAGAATCGAACCTTCGTTTATTTAAGTAAAAAGATATATACACTTTAATAACACCGAATTTTAAGAAATTGAGGGAACATTTTGCTCAAATTGCTAGTAAACATCACCAAATCAGAGTTATTTGAAGCACAATGTATGAGACGGTTTCACGGAGCATAATTTGAGCATAACGTTTTAACACTTTGAGAGGAATGTAAATTGATTTGCGTAGAATGTACCCCAACTTATATATAAGACCGTCTTATACGAGTTTTTATCGAATTATTTTAGTTAAATGATTTGCAAATTAACCTTCACTTTTTTTAAAGTGTTAAAACCTCATTCTCAAGTTATGTTCCGTTTTGCCATTGAACAGTTTCAGACAAAACGAACTTGGATCAATTACTATATATAATATATCATTTACTTCTCATTTCATCCTTGCCTATGTTTAATGTATTATTTTTAGAGAAATATCTAGATACTTATAATTATCTTGGAAAATGAATAGATATAAGGATAAAATAAGATAACAAAATAAAAAGTTAATCTTTTAACTATATGAAAAAGCATGTAAGCCAGAGGAATGAAGTATATAGTGTATACACACATCATAAAGCATCATCTGATGATAGTTTTGAATTTAGGTCCACCCTTAATTTGCACATGCTCCTATATATATACACACACCAATACAACTGTGTCTAGTAGTGCTTTAGCATGTTGTACCACATGTTTAATATGTTGTACATTACTTATACAATTACAAACTTCAAAAGTTGGCTCTGGAAAGCAACCCCAACACAGGAATTATAATCTCAAAGCACAATTAGCACAAAGTGTCCAAGTAAAAAAAAGTCATACTATAAATCAAGAAAGAGTTATTATTCTGATACAAGGACTGAAAAACCAAATAAACGAATAAATGATCCTCTTATTCGGTCGTGGCGTATAAGCACCCAACAAAAGTAAGCTTACTTTGATGCAGACTTAGCAGCTCTGGTGCCAGAACAGTAATTAAATCCATACCAAATATCACCAGGCATAGCTACATTGTAGTAGAATGAAACGGGGTTCGTATTATACCCTCGCACAGTTACATCGTACGGAACCCATCCATCGTAGCCACTTCTGTAGAGATACAGATAACATATCTGGTACGTACATGGCCCGTTTACTTGAAACGTATCAGTTGAGCACCTTTCAAATGTCTTTGAACGAGGATCATCCAAACGTGGTGCGTAAACCTATGGGTTGAAGTCAAGTGGCAAGCAATAAGTGGTAAAAGATAAACTTGTATACATAGGTGAAACGTGCAACTCAATTGTATCTGTAACTGGTATTAGTTTTTTTACTGACAAGTATTAGTTGTGTACAGTTGCACTGGGTAACTGGTGTAAAAGAGTGTTACTCAAGCGGTAAAAGTTAGCTTCATAAGAGGGCAGGAAGTTTAACAACACTAGCCAAGTTTATTTTTTCGGTTTCCAACAGAGAGATTGCTAATCCTTTTATGCAATTTCTCCTTTTCATTTTGGTTCTTAAGCTAAAAAATATGAGGATTTCCTAGACTTAAAACTTTTAATACGATCATATGCCAATGGTAAAATGCAGGAAAATATGAGTTCACTCTATAAGCATATCACGTAGCAGCATCGGATGCTTGATGCTGATGGTTGGTCCCAGACGAATACAGCAAAATAGCTTTCGGTGTTAATATAAGTTTGATCATCAGAAACTTTGATTAACAGCTACCGTTATATATAAAGTATAAACACACGATTCAATTCAACTTAAACGAAACTGAATATTCAAATGTCTTCGATATATATCCGTGGATACTTCCAACTCATCTATACGAAAAAATGGTCCGACTACTAAATGCAATTTCATCAATCTCCTCAACATAAACAGAGACAAGAAACCCATATTTTAAACATCACAGCAAGCAAGCGTGTTTAGTTCACACATCATATGAAGAAAGACATTTTGAATTTGAAGCAAATCCGAAACTGTTAGCACAATTCAATAAAACACAAACAATATTCATGCTAATCAGGGCTAATTCATCAACCAACTCCTAGGATCAAGATCAAGCTACATGCTTCTCTACTTCTGGGCTTTGAAATGCATTATGATAATTAATCATTTTTTAGGGCTTTTTTTGGGGGTATTACACTAGATTAAAATTTGCTTCCATGAACTTGAGCCTGAGTGAGGTGCTTCCAAATTAACCCCATAATTACCTCTAAAATACAATTAATCAACAAATATTAAATACCCACAAATTACTAATCCAAAAATCTGAAGCAGAAATCAAACCTGATTCCCATAAGCATCACCAAAGGAAAGACTGATATGATCCCGCGTGTATCGAGTCGAAGAACAGCTCGTCCTTATGCTTACTGAAAAAGAACAAGTTCCCGCATTCTGCAAACAACCCAAAAAGCTTTCGTTCAAGTGGGTCATCAATTTGAAGAAACAAAATAGCAACTTTCGACAATTTCACACCTGGGTTTTGTTGATTTTGACGGATGATAGAGGCATTGGGCGTGGAACTACCGATCTTGAATGGGCAGAACACAAGACGAAAGCAAGAATCAGGAGAAAAAACAGGGCCCTCATGATTATCAACGAACTCAGAAACCTCAAACTTGCTTTACGAAGAAGATGACCTAGAGGGTTCTAAAGATTTGATAATGAAACAGTAGGGTTCTTCTTTATATTCTTGATCGGTTAAAATTGTCCCTTATGGTAAAATCGATTATAGAGTAGGTGTCGACGCGTTCCGAGTTTGGAGGCGACTCGCGAGCAAACGTTCCTTATCCATTCACTTGGATTTTGGACTTATTTTCTATTTGATCCTCGTACATGAGATCGTCTTAAATGAGACTTGTTGATAGCGTTTTTGTTGGACTATATTGACTTATGTGGCTAATGAATGTGCCCGATTAACATTTATAAAAGAAATTTTGTCAAAGATATGTTCGTTTTGGGCTTACAATGGACGTGCAAAATTCGAAATCTTGATGAATAGTTAAGATGTATATTTGTTATGAGATTTTATAGGATATGATGTTCTTACAATGTAGGTTTATTCTTCATTAAATGTTGTTGTATTTCTTAATCTCCCTTTGCGAACCTTGGTCTTTTGTCGTCCAAGATGTCCTGAGGGTGTCACATCCATACGACAGATGGCCATCAACACGCCATTGTTGATTTTCTAGTCATTCGAAACGTGGACGTTAGGCGTGGGCTTCTCTTCAAGTCGATTCGTTCTCATTCGGCTCAATGAAACCTGCCTCCGTCGGACCGGGCTCATTTTCTCAGCCATTTACAAGACTTGCACTATTTATTTTGTGCTCACCAATATCTATATCAATACGAACTAAATCGGTAATGATACAGAGTCCATCGATGAACATTCATGTCCACCACTTTTGTGTCAATATATAAGAGGTGAAATTATATCAATAGATGAAAATATCATTAACTCTTTAAATTATTCCACCTCTTATTTTGTAATGCCTATGTGCAATATATCATTCTCCTATACCAAATTATATTATACTTCCCCCGTTCCATAGTTCATAACTTTCTTACCGTTCATAAGGATTTAGTAATAAAGTGTTGGATAGAAAAAATTATTTATTAGTATTTTATATGATAAAGTGATAAAACAATTTTATTATAAATTAAGGGACAAAAATAATGACAATTTTACCATAATTTATGAGAAAGAGGGAGTATTAAAAAATCTAACTTTTAAATTCAAAAAACAAGTATAGATAAAAAAAATTCCAAACCAAAATTGGGAAAACTCGACCTTTGGTTAAATAGACTGTAATCTTCGAAGAACGAACGGCCATAAAGCATAAACCCCCTAAAACCCAAAATGCTCCGATCAATCGCATCGCCGTCGACCGCCGCCCTTCCTTCTGCCCCTCCCATTCAATTCAACTCCAGAAAATCCGTATATCTCCGCAAATCCCTCAAACTCTACGAGCCCATAAGCACAATTTTAAAGAAACGATTCACCCCATCAAATTTGAGAGCCAGCAGCAGCACCAGTTTCAATTTCGCTACCCATTCCGAAAAACCCTCCGATAGCGACTGGGAATTGGGAGACGAAGAAATTGGAGAAGACGATGACGAGGGCTCGCCGTGGGAAGGCGCAATCATGTATAAAAGGAACGCGGCTATGTCGCATTTGGAGTATTGCACTACCCTTGAGAGATTGGGGTTAGGAAAGGTTTCGTCGGAGTTCTCGAGGAATAGGGCTTCGGAAATGGGTTTGCGCGTGTTGAAATCCGTGAAGGATTTTCCGGAGGGAACGCCGGTTTTGATCTCGGTGGATGTTACTAGGAGGAAGCAGAGCTTGCGGTTGGATGGAATTGTTAGAACCGTCATTTCTCTGAATTGCAATAGGTAACTCTATTTGATTTGTTTGTTGGCCTGATTGTGTGGTTTTTATGAGTTTTGCCATGGTTCTTTGCTCATTTGGGTTTTTAGTTTAGTTTCTTGTATGAGCTCCTGAAAGAAATTTAGTTGTGCTAGTAGCAATGTGTGTTTATGATGGGCAAATTGTTGCATTCTTCACGAGAATGTGTGTTCTTGTAGACATTCATTGAAATTCTATTCCATATATAGCTTGATTAGAGGGTTGAACAAAGAACTTGGAAGTTAATAAAAGAAAAGGAAATTGTGTGAAGATGAAAATACATTCATATTTCATCCCCTATTGCAAATCATTTGAAGGCAGAGAGGACCTCTGTTGTAGTCGGTTTAGGCCTAACTGCAGGCAGGCACTACTTGGACTTCTATACTAATGAGTTAAGAATAAATAAAATTTTATTTTATCATTTCGACCAGAATGTGTTGCTTATCATGGGGCATGTGGTAGGCATATTAAAAGTTGAGATATTCCATGTTTTTGACTTGAATTGCTCAACCTTTCGAAAATTATAGTGCCCTCTAATTGCAGAATTAATCATTTTCATACTTCCACTCCTCTCTGCATAAGTGTCTAAAAAATTCTTTTTTGCAGTATCTTTTAGTTATCTTCACCTAAGAGAGCTTTCAATTTCCATTGTGTTATTTTCTTAAAATATGTAGTGTTACTTTATCAAGTGTTGTACCTTGGGGTCATCTTGATATGATTCAATTCTGCAATACTTGTGCAAAATATTCAGCCATGTTCATTTGGCTGTTTTTCGATAAACTTTTTGAAGATGAGATTCGACTTATGAAATATAATTCAACATGAATTTCGTAGAATATATATTGGATAAATACATTGTTTATAGAATAAAGTTCCCTTAATATTAATGGTTCCTCAAACTAGGCAATGCTTGGATATGTTTTTTGAGTTTCGGAAAGTGTTCTGTGAAACATATTAGAGAGATTGTTGTATGCTTGGTTTTTATTTTAGATATGTGTTTCGGAGGGATGAGGATGGTATCTTGATATGTGTTGGCTTTTTTGGGGAATCAGGGATAACAAAAATATTTTTAGAGTGAATATGTTTTGAGGAATCTAATGTATGCTAATTTATATATCTTGGAGGAAGCATAATGGTTGAGAAATTTATAATTGTTGGGACGAGAAACACTTAGGGGGCGCTTGGTTGGAAATTCTTCAATGGGAATGGGAATGAGAATGAGTGTAGGGTAATTATGGTGGTTAATGAGAACAAAAGATGACCAACGACACTACTCCCCCTCCTAAATAAGGTAATATATCACCGAGTTTGATTAACCTCCTTCAATTCTACAATCACTTCTCCTCCATCATTCCTCTATGCCGCAGCCAACAACCTTTTTTTTTATCCCATTCTTTCCGAAACTAGAGCACAACACTAATGATATAACCACCATGGAGACAGTCATTACTCCACACCCGGGGGCATAGAGGGAAAAGAGATTTTCATTTTCATTCCCATTGAAGAACTTGAACCAAGCGCCACCTTAGTCATCTTAATCCAACATCTGTGACTTTTCATTCCAACAATTATGAATAAGCCCTTTTTACTTTAGAATTATTCGTTCTTATGCTTCAATGCAAGCATTTAAAATCATTTTTTTGTTCTGTACAAGAATGGCCATTTTGTGAGTCTACTCTTGTCTTGATCACAATTCAATTCTGTTCATTGTTGCTTTTGCCAATTTTGTCAGCCATCTAATTTTACCGCACTTGTATATACTTGACTTTTGACTTATCCGATATGAATTTCAACAATAATTATCTCAAGATTAACCATTCTTGCCTCAAACTTCGGAAATTCTTGGATCTGTTTTGAAGTTTTATGGAATTTTGGGGGTAATACATTGGACAAAACAATGTCTATCTTTCATTTTAGAAAATGTGTTTTGGAGGGAAAATTACAATATCTTGGAATGTTTTGGGTATTGATCTATACTTACATGTTCCTCTGTTTTTCATTCTTCGCCTTATGAACGCATAATTTGATTAATTTCTGGAGTAACACTTGGAGCTTATATTGTTCAATGAAAACAAAACTGTTCAGAGAAAACAGCTAGTACCAGTCAACTAATACATTTTAGTAAAACAACTAATACCATTTAACAATGCGATGGTGCAGGTGTGGCGATCCAGCTGCCCAGAACATCTACTCAGACTTCTCGATCTTATTATGTGACGAACCCCTCCCAGAAACAGAGACTATAACCATGGGTATGATCTTCGGAGAAGAAAAATCCAAAACGAACGAATCAATGGAAGACAGTGATGATGCTTCAATTGACATGGATGACCGGTTATTCTTCCCTCCAGCCGAAAAAATCATCGACATTTCAAAGAACATAAGAGATCTCATACATGTAGAGATCACAATCACTGCTCTCTGTGATCCCAACTGCAAAGGACTGTGTCTCAAATGTGGGAACAATCTCAATATTAGCAAATGCATATGTAAAAATCAAAAGGCTGAAGAAACTGGCTATGGACCCTTGCAAATTTAAGAAAACAAATGCAGCAAAAATGATGCTGATTTTTTTTTTTGGGCTCTTGTAGTGTAACTTAAATTTATTATTTGACTATAGTGCAAATTTTGTTAATTAGCATTAATTTGTTGACGGGTTCTTTGGGAAAATTATTGATAGATACAAATAAAATTGTATATATAGTTAAAGTTGCACGAGGAAGTGTAAATGAACCTATATATATATATATATATTATTTTTTGTACTTATTAGTAAGTTGATAATTTTGAAATGTACCTATCATTAAGTCGAGGGTTCTTTTAGATGTATGTGTAGGCGATTAGTATGGTTACCCACATAAATCATCATTTTGTAATGATTTAATTAATTTTTGTAATGATGTAATTATTAATTAATTTTGATAGTCTCGTAAGTAAATAGTTCATGTTTGTTTGATCTGATCGTAGGTTGCAAAGGAGAAGAAAGTAGATGCTTTAGTACAAGTAAATGAAAGTTAGTTCTCACATTCATTTTTAATAAAATTAATGAATTAGAAAGTTTGTGCAAATACAAGTACGAGTACACAATATTGTGTAGAATTTCTTGATTAATTGTAAACCTAATTCAACAATTAATACTCATGCATATTTAAGCCTATTAATAATATTGTTATAAGTAGGTCAAATTAATCACGTCGATTCATGTCCAAAATTATAAATTATAGTGTAGGTCAAATTTATAACTATGTCGAGTCATGTCATAAAATTACTAGTATAAATTATGGTGTACGTCTCGTACCACCGAACGATGGATGATTTTATGTTTTGTCATTTTACATTAAAAATATAAATATTTATTCATAAAATATTAAAATTATACTAATTTATAACTTATAAATCTTATATTAAAATTTACAATAGAGTTTGGAGACTAGAGATGATGACGTTGTGGATTAATTAATATGTAAAAATATAAGACGATAAAGAGATTAAAAACAAATTAATATTTCTAATGAATTTATTTGAGAGAAAATGATATTGAGATAAAAACAATAACATTATATAGAGAGGTTTAGAAAAAAAATAAAAAATAAAAAATCAAAAGTGATTTAATCAATAATAAAAAAAATCCCTAAAATATAAACCTAAACACAAATTCTCCGGTAAAATTTGTGTATCTTATATTCGAATTGATATCAACCGGGCGGTTATTAATTTTTGATAACATTATATTTATAAATTAATCACGTCGAGTCATGTCCAAAAATTATAAATTATAGTTTAGGTAAATTTATAACTATGTCGAGTCATGTCAACAATAAAATTTTAGTATAAATTAATAAATTTACGTCTATAACCACCGAACGATGGAAAATCCTATATATAATCAATTTAACGGATCTCATGATACACAACATATGTATTTCTCATTGTGTATTTATAAATGGATTGAACTTCTAATTTAATAACCTCCAATGATGCTGATTATAATTTATAGACTACTAGGTAAATAACTACTCTTCAACTATTGATCATATTGTTGGTGTTTCTTAACAACATAACCGAATGTAACTTACTAATGCACATACAAGCCAAAAATCAGGTATCTCAATGAAAAATTAATAAAATATAAAAATAAAAAAAATTTAAAAATTTCTATTTCAATTTAACTGTTAATTTTTAATATAAATTAAAAAAATCATTTAATACCTAATATTATTTGAATAAAATGATTAATATAAGTTTTTAAATATTATAGTAATTGATAATTATAACAATTTTTTATCATTATTAAAAATTTAAGAATAACTACGAACTCAAGAAAAAAAAAAATATTTTATAACTTGAAATCTTAAAAGCTACTGATACTTTGGAATACCTTTTTTTTTTTCTCATTGTGTATTTATAAATGGATTGAACTTTTATATTTAATAACCTCCAATATCTAATTTAATTTATAGATTACTAGATAAATAACTACTTTTCAACTATTGATCATAATTAATTGGGTTCAACCTTCAAACTAACCCTATGGCATTAGCTTTGGGACAATTGACTTTTGCCAAAAGTAATGTTGAAATAAATATAAAAGAGAAATTAGGTCAAAAGTCTTAACCTTTCTATTTCAATTTAACTGATAAAAGAAATATAAATTAAAAAAAATCATTTAATAATTTATTTATTTTTTGAATAAAATGATTAATATAATTTTTAATAACTATTAATTTATAAAATTGATGGAACTTCATCATCACTTATTTAAGAATCTGGCAAAAACGTATAAAGAAAAAAATTTTTTACTTTTTAAAGTCATCCAAATCAGAAGAAATATTATTTTATAGAGCTTATTAGTTTACCAAATACTATTAATTTAAATCATAAATATTGATATATGAATTTCCCTTTCATTATCTAATCCATTGAAAGTTGGATAAAGGGGTTATAACCCGATAAAAATTCAGGTTCAACTACCAAACTAAATTTTGGGCATTAACTTTGGGACTAATTCTCTTTTCTAAAATAATTATTGCAATAAATATAGTTTGACAAAATGAAATGTCATTGGTTTTGCAGCCCATTTTGTTGTCCTTTTTAATACTTTTTCTATTCTTTTTAAATTTTTTTACTTTAATTTTAAAATTGAAATTTTTTATTTTTTTGTCCCCAATCATTGGATTATAATTTTGAAACCATTTTATAAAATTGATGGAAATATGATTATGTTCTTCTAAATGGTGAAAAACGTATATTATTTTATTAAAATTAATGAATTTTTTTAATTCATCCAAATCAGAAGAAATATTATTTTATAGAGAATGGTCATTAGTTTTAGAATAATCAATTTAAATCATATTATCGGTTCCTTGAATTTCCATCCATACATGATAGTATTTGTTTTCTTATACTTTAACTTCTTTTAGTGCATTTTTTTAGTACTTTTAATCTTACTTGAATTTGATCTATATATTTTTATGCAAGAATTATGCATTTTAAGTTAGTATATATAAACTCCATTCCAACACTACGGTGAAAAATAAACTCCATTCCGCAAGCAATTTTGCATAAGGGCATATCATAAATCTTATTATGTAATATAGTTTTAAATTTGACCCATATATAACCATTTTTTCCTTAATAATAATGATTAAATGATGCCCCGACTCACAAACTCACTCCTTGAGAGTTGAGGCGGTCGGCGTTTGTGCCATTATGAGTATAGGTCTGTGTATGGGTTCCATGCATCCTTATACGTATGTGGGCAAAAAATACTTAAACGTATTAGGCAATATAATTTGACTTATTTTAATGAATTACAAACCTATAAAAAGAATAAAAATTAATTATATAAATAAAGAATATTAATTTTAGATGATGAGCAATATTAATATTTTTCAAGACAAACAAAATATATTATAAAGAAAAATAATGTTGATTGAAAATTTATAGATTAAAATTGCACCAATTATAACTAGGGGTTGAGGAAATACTGAAAATACCGGTATACCGCACTTACCGAACCGAAAAATATCGACTTTATCGAAATTTTAGGTACGGTATGGTGTCGTACCGAAAATTTTGGTACAATAACGATATGAAAATATAGAAAATTTCGATATACCGAAAAAATATATCGGTATACCGAACCGAAAATATTTCGGTAATACGGTATATACTGAAATTTCAGTACGGTATCAGTATGTAATATTGACATACCAAAAATTTCGGTATGTCGAAATTTCGGTATACCGAATTTTCGGTATGACATTTTTCGGTATCGAAAATTTCGGTACGGTAACGGTATGGCGAGAAAATTTTCGGTATGTCATACCGTCCACCCCTAATTATAACTACTATGCATAAATATTCGACATAATACATCAAAAGACCTCTGAACTATTTTTTTTTTTTAAAAAAACTCTTAAACTATATAATTTTATTTCATAAGACCCTTAAATTATTTTTTTGTTTGTTTAATAAGCCCTTAAACTATACTTTTATTGTCTCATATATAGTATTGAAATTGCACTGATGTAGCATACTTTAACGAAAAATAATAAGCTGACTAAGCAAAATCCATGAATTTTCATGAAACAAGAATCATATAATTTTAAGACTTTTTAAAATAAAAAAATAGTCCAGGACCTTTAACACTCGATCCTCCAGGATATTTTGGATTATCTATTTTCTAAGAAAATTTGATTGCAGAACATTTTCACTTTCACTATACAATGAATTCTTATTTTCAAAATTTTGATTAGAAAACTCTCCTTATCAATTTTATTTATAAAAATAAAAGTCATATGTAATGACATTAACTATCGTAGGTGCAATGGATTAATCAACAATAATTATAATTATTCACAGATGCCGTACTGACCAATATATTTATAAAAATAAATAAATAAACTCATAAAGGTTAATAACAATTGCATTTGATGATCTGATCTCATGCATCTCAACTTAAATCTGCCAGGGTACGTACACATATCTTTAGGTGGGAAGAAATTTTTCAAATAAAAAATAGTACTAACATTTTTTTTAAAAGAGAGTCATTTTTGTATTAGTATAAAATAATTTTCAGTACAAGAAAATAATTAATTGGCTAAAGAATAATTTGTAGACATAATCGCAATTATATAGGCCTTAACGAGAATGATTTGTATGGAATTTAATTTGCTCGTATGTTCTTTGTTTTCCTACAAAAATGTAATCTATAAATATATAAAAACAGCAAAGTCCAACAAAAAATCTTCTCACCCATTTTCTCCACACTTTCTCTCTACTCTTTACAACAATTATCATTCTATTTCTCTAACACTGATTCTTTATTATTTTTGTAGTGTTTTATAAAAAAAAGTAATACTTTTAAAATAAAATATTACTTTTAAATAAAAATATATTATCATAGATAACCTTCCGAAAGAATTTCATCTCATAATGGTATGAAATTAATTCTTTTTATTTATTTTTTTCCTTCTTAATAATCCCCCTAACTTGTAGATTGAATTCTTTTATTTCATCATTGGAAGGAGGTCTATCGAACCCAAGACATGAGCTTGAACCTTTTGACTTTGATACCATAAAATAATTTCATCTCGTATATAATTTTAAATTTGTAGAGAGACGTGAAATTAATTTATTTAATTTTCCAAAACACCTTCCCACAAAATATTTTGTGTCTTGTAAATTTTTAGGTTGGCTACAGTTTCAGAATAAACATATCAATATGTAAACTATGTTTTACTTTCTTTGACCAATAACACCTTCCTTACCATTTGTTGTGGTCAAAGATAGTACATAGCATAAATTACATGCTAAGATAAGCTCTGTTTTAAAAATCGGGTCCGACCGGCCGGTCGGATCGGTCGGACCGGTCGGACCTGTGAACCGCCCCCAAGCAGCCCAATAGAGGTGTATAGAACCGTTATTGGACCGCCCCCCTCAAAACCGGAAAAACCGTTCGAAAACCGGTGAAAACTGGGAACCGGTGAACCACCGGTTTTCACCGGTTTTCAACAAAAAAACCAAAAAATAAAAATAAAAATTAGGAGAAGCTGCGAAGAAGACGAATTCCTTGAGGATTTGACTCCCGTATGATCTCTCCAATCAATCTGCACTTTCTGGAATCTAAGAATCTGAGCTTCGATGAACAAGATGGACTACCCCACCCATGAACACAAGAAACCCGCGAAGGAAAAAAGAGGAAGAACTTCCTCTCGCTCCGCTCAGATCTCGGGCGGGCGGGTGGCAATGGAGGCGGTGGCTTTCCAGGATGAAAATTGGCATGTGGGAAAAATTGGGGATCTGTGTTGTTGATTGACTGTGGGATGAATTGAAGGGGATTTTGGGATGAGGAAGAAGGATGGCTGGATGGGGAAGGCGCCGATTGAAGAAACAAAAAATGAAGGGAGAGAGAGATAAGGTTTTAAGTTTTTTTTTTACCGGCCCTTTATGTTTCTTCTCAAATCTTAACCCAGCCCATTTATCTTTCTTTTTGCTTTAACAATTTCTCAACCCAGCCCATTTATCTTTCTTTTTTCTCAACCCAGTCCATTGATTTTTTTTTTTAATTTTGATTTTTATTTTAGATTATGCATATTATATATATATATATTTATTATGACGTCATATCGGCTCAATCCGGTCCGACCCCGGTCCAACCTTTTTTTGGGGTCGTCCGGCTCAACTTCCGGTTTCGGTTTTTAAAACATAGAAGATAAGCATACATTTAGCCTACAAATACAATTATGAAGCTAAAAATCAAAGGTAGAATTGATATCTGACCTACTTTTATAGGGCACCCCCCACTTGAAATGATTTAGGCCTTTGTTAAATACACATTGCAAATGAGATAGATTTGATCCAGATGAGAATGCATCACATGCCTTTCTTCCTCTATTTCTGGAAATTCTTCTAAATTTTTGAAAGCTCCAAATACCAATTTTTTTCAGCTTAGTGAATGACTTGAATTGATGACATTGAGTAGCTAACTTTAGTATTGCGACAAATTCTTGTACGAGATGATGTAATATCTAACGGGTTGTGAGACAGATTCAAATTAAATGTATATATTCATATACTAAACCATTAATTAACTAGGGTTTGAATTTTTTTCTTAATTTTTTTCGATTAATTAATTGATGAATTTAGATCTTTTCAAACACTACAAAAAAATTAAAAATTGACTAAGAAATTTTTCATTATGGCTACGGAATTTCTAATAAAAATAATTCCGTACTTAAATAATAAGAATTGGCTACGACTTGCCTACAATTTTTTTTAATTATATATGCATTCATTCCTCAAATTACCTACAAACACATTGTCTATGGAAAACTAATTTATAGATAAATTTGTTTGTAGGCAATTTCAAATTATAAATGTAATAGCCCAATAGAATTATTAAGTAATTTATTTTTTCCGTAAATATAGGCAATTTGTTCGTAATTAATTTGTTTGAGTATTAAAAATTTATAAGCAAATAAATTCTCACTATTTAAAAATCAAATTATTTTTATTGAAAAATACAATCATTTAAAATATGAGAGGTGCTAAATGGACAGATTCTGTCCAGGATAGAATCATTAAAAAGTTTTTACCCTCAATCAAATACACCCCAGAATATGCCATCAATCATGCCCACCAAGAATTACCCTTAAAATATTCCATAAAAAAAGCTTCATTTTCTTGCAATGATCATATGATATATGGGTTAATGAGAAAATATTCCTATGGTTAGTATTGTTTTTAATGGTGCCTAACTTTGTTTCCAAATATTACTATTTCAGTATATGTAATATTAAAGGCATCAAAATCTCACTTTTCCTTTGCTAAAAATATAATCTATTTGACATGACACTTTCAAGTGTGTATTCAGTTGGACATATTTAGCACATGCTTCTTCACCCTATATCTTGAGTTTATCATTATGGCACCTTGGTTATTCTTAATTCCAATTATGGTAATTATATTAGTGACAATAATATTACAAACATCTTTAATTAATCTGTATTTGTGTATGCTTTTAGCACTTAATGATACAGTGTAGTTTGCTTATCACGATCATGTTGGGATATTGGAAAAAGATATACTTTGGGAATAGGTTTGTTGAATTAGACATACATTATGTACTTTATCGATTTTTTTTATGCTACCCAGCGTTGTTTTAGCATGTTGTACTACATATTTAATATATTATACAATATAACACGTTAATACATGTAATACAATATATTAAAGTACTCTAATTAATATTAGACAGTGTCCAATAGTGTAACATGAAAATAACCTAGTTACTCAATTTCATTTTAGAAGTTAAATTTTATTCCAAATTCATTTATTATTTTAGCGATTTCTGCATTTCTTTCTAATTCACCTCATGTTATATAACTCAGTTCTACTAAAAATGATAATAATTATATATTGACCAATAAATTAAAGTACAATGATCCGATATAAATTAAAAATAGTTGAATCCAAACAAACTTTTTTTTCCTATTCTTTTAACTTCACAATGCCTAATGCGCACATGGATTGCCATAAAAATATGAAAATGGGACATAATTACAACAAAAATTAACTATAGCATCATTTGAAGAAGGGACATGAGATGCATATGCATTTAGGTATGCCTTTTATTTTAGCTACGACACCAAACTTGACTTCTTTTTTTGGAATTTACTTTTAAGGATGCATGTCTTCAATTTATATGGTGGCCTAAAAATGTACAAAATAAAGGTTAAGATCCTTTATTCTATTATTATTACTATTATTTAAAAAAAAATTTTGAGCAATGTAAAATGATTACTTTAAACACTTTAATTTGCAGTTTTGAGATAAAATTACAAATGATCTTTTAATTTTGTCTGCATCTTTTTATTTTATTAGTTTTAGTCTTTTTTTTGTCTCAATTTGATCATTTCACAAAAAAATTTTTTAAAAAAATTTGGCCGAAAAGTTACCGAAAATTTGTTGTAGTAATGGTAGGAGAAAAGTATCGAAACGATAGGTTAGTTGAAGGAAAAAGTTAGTATAGGACCTTGACAATCACCTCATCATAAATCAATCGAAATTAGTCAAGGGAACAAACAAAATTCTCAATTTTGAAGTTGCATTATATTCTTTGAGTAGGTATAATTAATCAAAAATTAAAATTGATTATGGGTTTTGCTTTCCAAATGAGAGTGATAATTAATGACAGTCAATGTGGAAAGAAAAATAAATTGGGCAATGTTGCCGGTTAAAATTTGATTTTTTATTTTATTTTATTTTTGACAAAATGGACTAAAACTAACATCAAAACGACTTAATAAACTAAAATTTTGTAGGACATATATTTATAGACAAAGTTACGTAACTCTTGCAACAGATCTAATTAGTCAGAAATTGTTGAACTGTTGAAATTAAATCCAAGCCATTAATAGCTAGCTAGGTTTCTTTTTTTAGGTCATATATAAACTCATAGCTGACTGCTCCCTCTTTCTTTCTTTTTTTTTAGCATATAGACTCGTAGCGGCTTCTCCCACCCAAGATAATTGTTCCTATCAATTAATTAATTGAATCTATAGTATTCAATTTAATAGTAAATAATTAAAGCAAAACTTGAATGATATTGTTAAATGAATATTGTACATAGTGCATCATAAAGAAAATAATTGGTACTCAATACAGTAAATATTTATGTTACCTTTTTCTCTTCACAATGAAATAATAATTAGAAAAAATATCAATTCAGGGCCTGAAAGATGATAAAATTATTAATTTAAGGTCTTAAAGATTTTTCCTATCAATTCAAGGCCTGGAAGATTAAAAACTATCGATCCAGGGCCTAAAAGATAAAAACTATCAATTTGAGGCTCACACATTTTAAGGTCATGTTTGACACTTATATTTCATATCCTTGTTTCATGTTCTTATTTTTTTTTCATTTTTAGAGTTTACGATTCAAGGTTTACGGTTCAGGGGGTTTAGGGTTCATGGTTCAAGGTTTAGGGTTCATCGTTTAGGGTTTAGGGTTTTAGTGCCAAACATAACCTTAAATTTTATAAGCCTCGAATTGATAGTTTCTATCTTTCAGGCCCTGAATTGATAGTTTTATATCTTTCAGGCCTTGAATCGATAGGAAAAATCTTTCAGGCCTTAAATTGATAGTTTTACTATCTTTCAGACTCTGAATTGATAAAATTCCTAATAATTATAGGCGCGCGATTAGTAAAGTTTTTTTCTCTTTCGGGTAAATTAAAAAAAAAAAAATCTCCATATTTGTCAGAATTACTAATATGTAGACCATTTTGAAATAATTATCAAAATGATGGACTAAATAATTCGTCTGACTGACCAATAAAATTTCACAATCAATAAATAATTAACCGATTGGTGCAAATAGGAGGACAGTAGAGTGCATACATGTCCGGTCAACAAAATATGTTTCGTATTACAACATAAAAGTTGTCGCTTTTTTTAATAAAGGAGTATCAATTTGAGGATAATATCGTTAATATTTTTCTCATAAATAATTTTATACCATTTTATAAATTAAGTGATTCAGTTTGCCTCATGCATAAATAAGGACGGAGTGACATTGAGTACATGGGGCACAATTCTGGACTCTTATGAAATTATATATATATATATATATATATATATATATATATATATATTATATATATATATATATGGATTTTGATATCAAGATCAATTCACCCTATGAAAGCTCAATTGATGATTTGACTTTCCACCTCAAACATTACCTAATTAAATAATTTAAATTAATTTTAAAAAATCCTACACCCTAAAACCTAAATCATGAACCCTAAATCATGACCCATTCGGGCCGGGTGAACCATGAACCACTCGGGTCGGGTTTGGATCCCTAATTTAATTTAAATTATTTAATTAGTGCAAAGTGATATTTTTTTCAAAATTTAATTTAAATTATTTAAATGAGTAAATTAAATTACGGATCCAAACCCGACCCGAATGGTTCATGGTTTATGGTTCACTCTGCCCGAGTGGTTCATGGTTCACCCGGCCTGAATGGGTCATGGTTTAGGGTTCATGATTTAGATTTTAAGTTGTAGGATTTTTTTTCAAAATTAATTTAAATTATTTAATTAGATAATAAGCTGAGGTGGAAAGCCAAATCATCAATTGTGCTCCATAAGGTGACCACTCGTGGTTTCCATATCAAAACTATATATATATATATATATATATATATTTAAATTCTCTTCTATTCTTAATATATAGTGTTGTCAAATTAGTTAGTGTCTCCTTATTAACGTTCATCTGTTAATCATAGATTAGGTTTCTATTTTTATTAGTCAACCTTTTTTTTCTTTTAGATTGGGTTTAGATTTAATTATGTTGGTCATAGATTGATCTATATATTTTTTTCTTTTCCTTCTTTTAGTACAATCATAAACTAGGTTGTGATCTCTATCACAATTTTTATTGAAATTACGATTATTAATAATTTAACTTACACACATTTTGTGAATAATATTTACTAAATTAACGTCATTTTATTTGATGATTCAATTTATATATAGAGAGTTTTTCTTAGACAATGAGATCAATAATATTTTAATTATTATGATGTAACAATACTAATTAAATGAATTCTAATATAATAAAATTGATTTTTAACTTTATATACATATAGTTTAAAAATATTTTTTAATTTTTTTTCTATTAAATTGGCTTCCTAATTAAAATTATTGGCTCCGTCATTGGCAATAACTCTTTTTTTATATATAAAGAAAACCTTTTCACATTTTCAGAGAATGTGGTCTATGAGACAGTCTCATAAAGAAGACAAAAACTTGTATGCAATATTGCATACAAGTCATATGTGCAATTTCAGCCCAATTTACGTTGGTCAGATCAGGCCCATGTAATCCACTCTTCCACCTTCTTCCTCACACAGGGTTCTTCTTTTTTCACGGCGCTTCCTAATTTTTCTTCCTACCAGATTTACAGCGGTGAGTTAAGGTCCTTCTGTTATTTTTCCTCACGATTTTGATGATGTAGTTTTTCAGATCCTTCTGCACTCTTCTCTCGTTATTTTTTAAATCTGTAATTTTGGACTGAAGATTTTTTTTTCGCGCTTGTACTGATTTTTATTCTATAGTAACACTTTTTTGTTCATATGGTAACACTCTTTTGATTAATATAGTAACACATCAAGTTGTTCTTTAAATCTATAATTTTTTACTGAGGATTTCTTTTCGGGCTTGTACTGATTTTGTTCACGTGGTAACACGTTTTTATTCATAGGGTAACATTTTTTGTTCATGCAGTAACACATATTTTTTAAATAATATGTAACACTGTACACATGACGTCGTAATACTAAATGAATACTCATGTGTTACCATATAAATAACAATGTGTTACTATATGATAATGTATTTTTTTTAAATGATAATGTAATTTTTATTTCACATAGTAACACATTTCGTTTCTATAAGTATCACTTTTTTTTTTCATGTAGTAACACATAAAAAATATATTTTAAAAATTATGTGCTCAATAGGAATTGAACCTACAACCACATACATTAACAACAGACCTGAACCACTAGGTTACAACACATATTTAATAAAGATATCCTTCTATAAATATATATCCACTCGTGCCAACTCACAACCCACAACCCTGACCCGCCCACGACCTGCGCCTGACCCGCGAATTTAAAAAAAAAATTAATTATAGTATATTGCACATATCAATAGGGTGCAATATTTCTGCATCCTATTTCAAATGAGTCCTACTCCATAAAGAATTGTACTTCTTTTTTATTTAAAAGATTTAGAGGAAAGAACTCTTTTACAATGAGACATTTGCATTAAATGGTCTCACGATGAGATGGAGCATAATTTGGACATTGACGATTTAACACTTTAAAATAAATAAATGTTGATTTGTGCTAGTGTGTATGTAGTCGGTTCATACGACTTTCTGTCTTTTACAATCTATATATCTAAAATGGGCGCAGCTATCCATACTTGGACATTTGCTCAATATATAGATATGTAATAAAAATTTTAGTACAACCATCATATAGCACTGTAAAATATGTTGAATTGAGCATGAATAATTTTTATGCGACACTGTCTCATATATATATACTTTATACGTATCACTATTCTAAGATTTTGGTCATACAAACCTTTAAACCATGATTAACATAGGGCTTCATAAACCCATGGATTAAACAAACATCGAAATTTCAATAGCGCCGCACCCACCTTTAATACGAATTTCAGAGCAAAATTATATAGTAATATATTAATAAAATCAGATAAAGATATTAAACTAATTAAAAAGAACACAACAATTGTTATTTCTTTTGTTAATAATACATTCGCATAGATTCAAAAGCATTGTGGTCGATGACTCGATGTAAAGGTCGATTTTTATGAGCTATATATTCATCTTAAATGATATATTCATATTACTCATAAATTCTCTTTTTACTCCAAAAATTTAGAGAAACTGAATTATTTTTATTAAATCATAAGAAAAACAGTATAACATTAGATATATGTCAACGCACCAATTCAAATTAACCAACCACTAAATACTTTTTTTTTTCAAATAATTAATGGATTCTAATCAGCCATATTAATGTTTTCAAAATTCTCGTAAAATTTAAATAAACACAGAAGATAAAAGAAGTGGAAATTAAAATTAAAATCAACAGTAACGTAACACTATTGGCTTATTGAGATACTGTGACAGCAACAAAAACAAATTATTATCCAGAAAGAAACAAAAATGTAGCTCACATGCAAAACAGAAAGCGTTAATTTCATATAGAAAATATCCGATCCAAAATTAACTTTAATTGTTCATAAATGTTAATAATTTAAGATAGGACCACAATCACATTATGTGTTCAAATGTGCAACACACTTTCATATACACAATTGACAGTTCATGCCTAAACCCCTATTTATGTCATAGGAATTGAAAGCCAACCCATAACACAATTCCCTTTATATAAATATATATAAGGAAAAAAAATGCACCATTAATACATATATCCACCTTAAAAGTATATATATCAAATTTTTATGAATCAATCAACCCCTTTTCCACACCCAATACATAAGAAATTTGTTTATGAAAATAAAACTAATTATCTTTAATGAAACATGCATGCACATATATGTATATATAGGAATATTAATTAACTCTTAGCAATTAATTAATTAATTTCTGTTGAGAAGTTCTTCAATCATCTGCAATGCAATTCTCTCCTCCTCATCTATCCCATCCCTCACCTGCATTGCGGCTTCCACCGCGGCGGCCGCTGGCGGAGCAGGGTTTTCCTGCGCGGCCAGTTCCGCCGCGGGGTTCTGATCGCCGTCCTTCTTCCTTTTCCCGAGCTCGATCGTCATGACCCAGCTCGATTCGGACCTCGACCCGGCCCGTTTCTGCCACACGCCGATGTGGGAGCTCTCGGTGTCGAGCCTGAGGCACGTCAGGGAAGGGGACGGCGATTTGCAGCATTTCCGAAGCTTCGCGCTCAGAATCGAGGACAGAGAAGCCGCTCGCGAACTATTTGAGGATGATGTTGACGATGGTGATATATTATTATTATTTTTTTTATTCTCATTCCCATTTCCATTATCATTCCCATTTTCCTGGTTCGCAGGAACCGGGAAATTGGTCTTTGCATTTCTCCCACTCAATAAAATCGCCGCCTCGTCGTACGCCCGTGCTGCCTCCTCCGCCGTCTCGAATGTTCCAAGCCACACCCTACTCTTCCTAAAAAAAAAAAAAACCCATTATTCAAGAACTAGGGTTTCTTTCTTTCTTTCTTCATGCAAAATATATATACATGTATACATACATATATATATATATATATATATATATAAAATAATAAAGAATTCAAAGAATATTACAAGAGAGGGTGACGAATCTCTGACACCCAAGAACCCCAATGGCGCTGTCTCACACCTCGAAATTTCTTCGTTTGTACCATGGTTGAGAAAAGGTTCAAAAACTCTGACACTTGAGATTATAATCAAGTGTAAGTGATGATGATTTATATATAAATAAAGGGAGAGGGATGATGATATATGTGAGAATTTGAAGTATAATTTATAGTAGTTAAAAGGTGGGAGGGGTGTTTTGTTTTGCAAATTACAAGAATAAAGGAAGTTGTAAGTTTTAGGGTACAGTGGTCCTAATAGAAGCCCTAAATGTGGGCCACCAGCAAGGCCTTGTTTTAGGGTGGGGCACCTGTTTTTGCTCAATGTGATGTGTTTGTTTAAGTACTGGGAGAGTCGGGGGAGGGTGTGGAATATAGGAGCACCATTTTTGTATGTGCATACATCAATCCATGTGAATATACTATTCTCAATCATGTGCGTCAGTTGCACCGTGAAACAGTGTGAAACGTGCAAGCAAATATAAGTAAAACGTGCATGTTAGATTTTGATTGAAAACGTGAAATGAAATGTGGAGAGTGATATAATTGAAATGTGGCGAGCGCATAAGTCTAAAACCCGTGCACCAAGTGTGTATGAGGTTAATGAAAGAATTCAATCTCATTTAAAAGTCTGAAGTTATAGAGAGATGTGAAATTAATTCAATTATATATATGTATATATATAATTCTCTAAACTCTCCCTCACTTGTGGATTGAATTATTCTTTGGGCTGTCAACTCCATCATGTGAAGGACTGAGGAGGCCCAATAAATATATAATTATATGGGTAGAGATAATGTCAGTGGGTATGTGGGCTATCATGAAAGAATTTATTTCATCTTATCTAAAGTTCGAATTTGTAAAAAGATGTTAAATTAATTTATTTATATAGTTCCATAATTAGAGCATCCAAGTAACGTTTTGTGTGCAGGTTAAAATATTTTTGATCCCGTAACTTTCACCATAATTTAAAAATAACTTTATCTATTGCCCACCCTCACATTCATTTTTTTGTAAAACAACGTCGTTTTGGCTCAAAATGGTGTCCCATGAACAAAGGCACACATGGTCATTGGAAGAAAAGAGAGAAGACAATTTACATTGCATTTTCATCCATTTAATTTATTGGTTTATAGTGTTTCAAGTTTCTAGGGTTCACTAATTCTTTTTAAGAAAATTATTAATAGGTACATATTTTAAATAAAAATTATAAATAGATACAAATACAATTACATATATATATATATATATACATATATGTTATCATTTTGATATATAGTGTTTGGGGATGATTTTTTTGATTTTGGAGGATAATCTGTGATTTTGGGTAAAAAGAAAACAAAATTGATGTATAAATGTTAAATTTGCAGGGTCCACTTGCAACTATCACAAACTTTTATTAAAGACAAAAACTTGTATTAGATAATTTCATACAAGAGATGGAATATAAACTAACACAAAAAACAACAATTATTATTTTTTAAGTATTAAAGCGTCATGTTTAAGTTATATCTCGTCTCACGCAAGTAATGTCTCTTCACTAAAAACAGGTCGCGCGCTTCAACTTTTTTCTTTTAGCACTAAATTGATAAGTAGGTATCAAATCTCAAATATGGGTGGATAAGTTAATATTTAGTAGAATACAATTAAAGTCGATATCTTTCTTCAAGGTTTCAAGGTTTTAAATATAACTATTTACAAGTTTTAAAAAAAAAAATTATTTTAATTAAAGAACAAAATATAATAAAATTTAATCAGAAAAAGGGGAGGTCAAACCGGACTTGAAAAAGTAAAAACTAAAAATTCGATGACTTGATGGGCCCATTTCTTGGAAGATAAATTCGTGTGTGACATGGTGCATTCAATTTAAATTTGAATGTGATCATTTGCCTTCAAATTCTCACAATTTTTTTCCCAATTTATTGATTAACTTTGATAGTCTAGCTCATGGTAGAAAATAAATCTCTTTCTAGGAATATTCTGATTATACAATATATAGCTATTGTAGCTAAAACTCATCTATCATAAAATTGATTCCCATAAAATGCATTCAATCAAACTAAAGTCAATTTAAAAAATTTATTGATCATATAAATGAATTTCATTTTCATGTAGTGAGTAATGGACCAGAGTGGTGGAAAAATTGAAATCAAAGTGGTCCTATAATTAGAGAATTATTAAATGCATATATCTAGATTAATAATGAGGCTGTTTTACTGTCAAATGACCATATGTATTATTGGGTCCATAATTGGAGAGGGTAAGTTTGATTTAGTTGTATAGCTACTGCTAAGTTGTAAATGAAAACCCCTAGTAACTGTGACTGAATTAGTTCCTAGTATGTGCTAATGATTTTTAGTAGGTATAAACCTAGTGTGTTTTCTAAAATTTATTTAATTAATTTATGTGTAAGCTAGTCACATGACAAGTCTTTAAATGTTAAAGAGCTTTCCATTTTCTCTACTATAGTTCAATTTTTTAAAAATAAATTATGTGCATTTTTTAATTATTAATAATAATGCAATTATAACAAATAAATAAGTATGGACATATATAGCTATTGTGGTAACTAGGTAGAAGATAATTATTTAAATGATACATCTATGATCAGTACATACACATTTCTTATTTATTTAATTAATAATTATGCACATATTTTTTAATAGGTAGAAATACATGACAGTGTTAATTAGATTTATGTTACTTTAATTTTATATACATTTTATTTTGTTGATAAAATAAAAATGGATTAAAAAAAGTATCTCACCTCTTATCGCATTTAATATATTATATAGATATTACATGTATACAACGCAATTTGAGAAACAATACTTAATTGATACTACTAAAACTAAGATGTCTTTTGGTTCGCGGAATTGATCAGGATAGGTCGTGATTAACAATTTACTCCACATAATCGGTTGTTTGATTTGTGGATGAGGGCCGGAACAAAAAAAAAGTGTTTAAATCTTAACACGAAGGGATATCATGTCTATTTTATCTGGAAGGTGAAATTCATGATCGATCGAAATTAATATTTTAATTTCTATATTAATTTTTCACTACATAATTAAAAATTACAATTCTATATATAATTCAAATACATATTTTGATTCAAACAATTTATCATAACTAGTCGACCTCCATTGAACTAAACTGTGGCCTAAATGTAGATGAACAAGAGAAGCTAAAGGGAGTCATCCTAGTCGGATTATAGACATAAGGTCAAAATAATAGACTCTACTCATAAGGTTTAATTATCAATGGTCAAAGACTTTTAGTTATAGGAATTATTATTTTTGTCAATCAATTCTAATTCCTAAGTAGTAAATATTTTTCGAAATAATATTACACGGTCTTTTTCTGATCTTATAATTTTTTGGTTTAAAATGTCAGCATATATATACTCTCTCTTGTATATTTCTTTTGACAAGAGATTGCAACAATGTGATCTAAATAAGGATGTAAACTGTTTTCAGCGCCATTTATTTGTCTATTAAAAATTTAAAATTTCGTAGGTAATTTTTACTATTCATGGACTGAATTATATTTATTGAACATTTTTGTAGTATTTAAAAATAATTATTGACAATTCTTTATTTTCTTATAGTGAAACTGTAAGTTTGCGAAATTATTACTAATCATCGTACAACAATTAGAAAAAATAATAAAAAATGGTTATGTAACTTTTTCAGTGTCAATTTTTGTCCTTTTGGCCGAAAAATGATCGAAAAAATATTTTATCATATAAAATGGCATGAAAAAAGTATTGAAGTGACGGGTTCAGTGAGAAGAAAAAAATTGTATAGTCTCGACACTCGCCTCAACGTAAATCACTCGAAATTAGCTACGGGAATGAATGAAATCCGTGATTTTGAAGTTATGATACACGAGGAAGGAATAATTAAATTATGAAATTGAAGGAGGATTTTGCTTTCTCAATGACAGACAGTTCTAATGAAAGTGATGACAATCGTCGTTGTGATCAAAATAAAAGGTTATTATGTCAATTTTCCAATCAAAATTTCAATTTATCAATGTAAAAGGGCTAAAATTAATCCAAAATGATCAAAACTGATAATAAAATATAAAATTTCAAAACTATTTGTGGACACTAACCAATATTTGAATTTTTTTTTTCAAAGAATTATATTATTCTCCATTTATAAATAATTACAAACACGACACATTCTACTATAGTTGTAATAGAGTGAAAATGTAAAGTTTAAAAATATTTTTTATTATGTCAAGACTCAAACATTCATTTCATACAAAATATTATTTTAATATGTTAATCTTAATACTCCCTCCGTCCCACTCATAATGACATTTTTACTGTTCATAAAGGTTTAGTGGAATAGTGATAAAATGATAAAATGGTGGGGTAAGAAGAGTTGATAAAGTGATGAGTAATTGAGATTAAAAAGTGTTGTTTATTAATATTTTATGTTATAAAATAATAAAGTAATAAAATGTGTAAGTAACTTTATCATTATGATTGAGACGAAAATATGGGGTACTTTACCATTATTGGTAAACCTAATTCAGTCTATGTGGCGAAACCACATCAATTTGAGCAAAGCCCAATTTCATCAGATTATTTCGTTTTAAAATCTTGCACTCTCATTAAAAGTTATTTAAATTAAAATTTTAATCTTATCATATTTATTTATTAAGATATATGCCACGGTTTTTTTTCTGACACAAGGATATATGCCACGCCTATGACTATGATATATGCTATGCTTATATATGAATATATATTTATATATATCTTCACGCACATGAAGTTAAATTTTTTGTCTTATAATATTTATTTTTTAAGATATATATGTTACGCTTATAATATATGATACGCTTATTTATAATAAATATATATTAATATCTTCACGCCCATGTATTTTATATGAGTCACAAATCACGTAATGCTCAATCAAATTTTATGAATGGTTTAGCATTTTATTAATAGATTATTGAGGTAATTAATTTAAATTTTAAATTAGTTGTGGAGGAGTTTCTTCTAATCTGTTCATAGCGATTAATATTCACGTTTTATATATATTGCATGGAATATTGAGGTAAGTAATTTGAGTTAACATTCGTTTTGCAACTATGTAATTATTTTATATATTACAAGGAGTTTTTTTATATTGCATGGAGTATTGAGGTAAGTAATACTTGATGTAATTTGAGTTATGAATTCGTTATAAATGTTTATTGTAATGGTACAATTATATTGTATATTGCAAGGAATTTTTTATATTGCACGGAGTATTGAGGTGAGTGTTGAATTAGATGTTGATGATATTCTTCTAATTTATTTATAACGATTAATATTCACGTTTTGTATATATTGCAAGGAGTATTGAGATAATTAATTTGAGTTATGAATTCATTCTAATTTTATGAATTTTTAATCTAATTTTGCGTTGTATATTTAATTTGATTTTATTATTTTATATTGCATGAAGTATTGAGATAAGTAATTTGAGTTATGAAGGTTATGAATGTCTACTGTTATTGTATAATTATTTTGTATATTGCAGGGAATTTCGTTATATTGCACAAAGTAATGAGGTAAGTAATTTGAGTATCGAATTAATCGTGAAGGTGTTTCTTTTAATATGTTCTATTTAATTTGATTTTATTATTTTATATTGTAGGGAGTATTGAGGTAAGTAATATATTACTTGGAATATTAAAGTAAGTAATTTGAGTTATGAATGTTAAATTATTTTTTATATTGCGGGCATTTTTTTTATATTACACTGACAATTGAGGTAAGTAATTTGAGTGTTGAATTAGTTGAAGAAGAATTTTTTCTAATCTGTTCATAGCGATTAATATTCACGATTGTATGTATCGCAAGGGGTATTGAGGTAGGTAATTTGAGTTATGAATTCGTTATGAATATTAATTCGTAGATTTCTCTGAGTGAACGTGGCAGAAACTTACCAAAACCTCTTGCGACTTTGATGACCGTATTAAAGTTTTATCTTCATGTGATAATATTTTCTACTTATAATATTGAAGTAATTTTACAAATTTCCAAGTACATCATTTTTGCATGAGGATATAATTTTTATGATTAATACAAATTAATTAATAAAATAATTAAAATTTTCAAAGATAAAATTATATATTAAATCTCGGGTAAATATGATTAGTTATAACTCTTTAAAATTATTCAAAAAATAAAATTTTCTAGAGATTTTGTAAAATATACAATAATTAAATTTTATTTTCAACGATTTTGTATAATAAATATTTAAAAATATATGTATCAAATTTTACGTAGTTATGATTAGTTGTAAAAATCTTTAAAATCTTTCAAACAACTAAATTTTTCAAAATATCTTAATAATAAATATTTGTCATTCATGATAGAAAAAAATTAATCAGTCTTTTCGAATTGTGAAATTTTTCATAATAATAAATAAAATATTAGATTTTTTTTTAATAACATCAAAATTATTTCAACTTCGTGTAATACGCGGGTATATGAACTATATATATATATATATGTATATATATATATATATATATATATATGTGTGTGTGTGAGCAAAGCATGCCATAACGATTTGCAAGCTAGATTTTTACGTGATGAGTTGTCACGAATATTAATGTTAATTAGTTGTGGCACTTTTTTAGATTTTTACGTGATGAGTTGTCACGAATATTAATGTTAATTAGTTGTGGCACTTTTTTATTATATTTAAAGTGTGGTTAATACACAATATATACTAACAAAAGTAATAATATATGATATAAACAAAATTAGATTGATTCGCCAATTATATCGTCATCATCATAATTGTGTTTTACACTTCCATAAATTAAGAAATTTATTATAATGCAATATTAATATGGTCATTGTCGTCAGGTGGGGTTTTCCTCCGCTGTGACGGAGGACCAGGTGGTTGAATAGTCACCAACTATAACTCGATGCACCTTTACAAAAATTCATGTCACCCAATTTATAATTTTGTAAGTCTCATATGTATTTTGATGCACCGTGCACTTATAATGTATTTTAAAAATATATAATTTATTAAATTGAAAAATGTAATTTGTTTATATTGTACTGTGCAATTACTTTTTCATATTAATAATTACACGATACAGTGTAAATAAGTTACATATTTAATATAATAAGCTGCATAATTCTAAAGTGCACTGCAAATGCACGCTACACCTGGATGCATACAAGATTTAGCAATAATTAAGTGTGAATGTAAGATTTTTGAAAGAATTTCATCTCATCTAAAAGTCTGAACTTTTATAAAGGTGTGAAATTAGTTCGTTTATTTAATTTTCTCAACATTCCCCCTCACTCGTGGACTGAATTCTCTTACTCTATCATTGGGAGGAGGGCAATTGAGTGAACAATTTAATATGGTGGGGTTGCTTTCAGCGAGAATCGAACTTAGAACGTGGGCGTGAGCCTGAAGTCTCTGATGCAATAAAAAATTTTCATCTCATCTAAAAGTCTAAACTTTTAAAGATGTGCGGAATTAATTCGTTTATTTAATTTTCTTAATAACATTTAATTTTAAATGATACTCCTTGTATTTTTTCGTAAGTTTAATCTTTATGGAACGTAATGAGTATTTTTGTTGAAGGAAACACATTTTCTGTAATGACTCGCACAATACCTATTTTATGAATTGCAAGTCGAAATGAAAATTTTCTCGACAAAAACTAATTGTGTGCAAACTGATGAATAGGTATATTGTGCGTCAAAGTGTATCATACAATTTAAAATGCATTTTCAAAACATGCACTTTATTTTATTGAAATATTTAATTTATTTACACTAAAATATGTAATTTGATTTCATATATAAATAAGTTGCATATTTTAATATAAATAAATTGAACGTAAATTGCATGTTCTAAAAATGCATTTAAATTGTAAGGTCAAAAAGGTGTACTTGGTGTATCCAAACTTCTTTTTTTCTTAAATTAATCCTGGATCACTAGCAAAAAGGGAAATATATATATATATATATATATATAGCCACAAATTAATTAAGTACACGACCAAATTAAGTTATGAAATCAATTTTTGCTGTTAAGAAAACAATTAAGTACACGACCAAACACAATAATGACCATATAATTAGTTCTTGATCAAACTACCTTATCAGATAAATTTCTTTCTCTATATCCAAATTGCCTCTAACTTAAATCTTTGTGCAGTAAATTGAGAATTAATGGATGTTTTGACCATTTAAAACTTGATACAATTAAATAAGATGGTCCATCCTTTTGCGATAGAGATAAGGACATTTTTGTTCTCTGAGTATTCAAATAATTATTCTGAATTTGTTTAATATTTCATTTGGATGTTTGCAAATGACATGATGCGTTTGTTTCGAAATTCAAATAACAAAGCATAAGTATTTATTTTTTAAAAAAATTTTATTTAACATCTTTAAAAATTAATATATTTTTAATGTATTTTTTAGAGTTTTAAAACAGACATGATGTATGATATTGATAAAGGGAGGGAGTCGTAATGAAACCAAAGAATATCGTTGAATTGATCTTTTTTAAACGAATCAATTCAAACCCATTACCAAAATTAGTGAGTAGGTCTTTTGTGAAACTTGTTCAACGAGAATCTTATTTTATATTTACAGACATGACCTTTCAGTTATCACGAGTAATTTTGTAATGTATGTCATACCCTTCAGTTATCACTATTAATACTCATATTGTAATATAAGTCACACTATTTAGTGTTATAAATAATACTCTTTATGTAATAAAAAGAACACTTCAATTATCACAACTAGTAACCTTTAATAATATAAGTCAATTCATTAACCAGTTTCACAAATTCTTGTGTAAACTTGTTAATCTATACGTACTTTGTCAAACTAGATCCTATCGATATTAGATAATTTGATTATTTTATTTTCATTGTAATTCTTTACGGGTATCTCTTATGCCCGATTTCTCATTAATAATTTTTTTTTACCGATAAGAAAAATGATTGTTTTTTATATATAACAATATCTAATTTACTCATAATTTTTTTTGGATTAATTACGTCCACATAATCTAAAAATACATGATACTAAAATTAATTGTTCTAGAATTTAACGAAGATCTAATAATTTGCATGACACCAATATTTGTGAAAGTATTTCATCTCATCTAAAAGTCCGAACTTTTATAGAGCGTCGGGAATCAATTCATTTATTTAATTTTCCTCAACACTCCCCTCACTCGTGGGTCGAATCATTGTCTCTGTCATTTGGGGAGGAGGCCAATGAGTGGACAGTTGAAATGGGTGGAGTGCTTCCACGGGAATCGAACTCAAGATTTAGGTTGAGTCAAAGGCTATGATACCATGAAAGAATTTTGTCTTATCTAAAAACTCAAACTTTTGGAGAGAATGGGGAATCAATTCATTTATTTAATTTCCTTCAACAATTTGAAACATTTCTTGTTACTAAAACTCAAAGGGAAAAATAGTCTTCTAAAAAAATATTTATCACAATCTTAGTAATTTAATCTCTTCAATTAAGAAACTCATATTGTGATTAATGAACCCCACATTAAAGTCTCGAAAATAAAGTGGAGGTAGGAAAGACTACATTTTCCTCGTCATGTGAGATAAAGAACTCGATAAAGTAGGAAAAATTAAATACATTTACCATTTTGATGCAAAATTTTTAATGTAATAAATGAATCACAAATATAAAGTGGAGTTAGGAAGTGACCACATTTACTTCATCATCTAAGAAAAAATATTCAAGGGAGCAAGTTCAAGACTTAAGAGAGATTATTACATGTTGTATATATAAACTTAATTAGGCTAGATATGGCTAGTTATCAATGCAATAATATAAAAAAAAATTGTCTACGAAAATTTTCAAATAAATTACGAAGAATTAGTGAGAATTCTCTACAATTTGCTTACGAATTTTTAAAATTTTAACAAACAAATAAATTACATATAAACAAAGTGTCTACACATTTTATAATACCCGTACACAAACTTGTGCACACAAATAATTCCTTAGACACACAATTTACATTTTCGTAGGCCATTTAGGTTGAGCTCTCAACGGTTGAGGTAAAGTTTCTGGACTAAAAATTTGAGTTATGATCTCAACCGCTGAAGAAGTGATCAGTCCACAATTGTGGTGTCAACAACTTAAAATCTAGAAAGCAGGATCTCATTTATGTGGGACTATTGTTAGAGATATTCTAGATTTGGTGATCAAGTTCGATAGTGTGTCCTTTGTTTGGACGAGGAGAGCTGGGAATTCAGTGTCTCATAAGCTGACTCTGTTTTTTTTTTTTTTTTTGTGTGTTTTTCTTCTTTCTTTTCGATCTGTATTTCGGATCATATTGTTGCTATTGTGGATGTCGAGCTATTGGCAACCTAATATCTATGTATTTTCTTTTCCAAAAAAAAGAAAAAAAAACTTATAATCTGGCAGCTAATAAAACATTACATATGTTTGTTAAGAAATTACAAGTTATATTTAGTTACGTAAAAGGCGGTTATACTTTCAATTGACAACATGAGATTTATAAGCACATTAAATTGTAACAGTTAATGATTCATAAGAGATGTATAATTCATATTTATGAATCATTGATTGTTTCTTGTCTAATAGCGTGGCTAGAGAAAAATACAAAATTCAGTTTCTGAAAAGCAAGCAAAATGCATTCAACATATTGTTTGAATGTTTGAGTAAGTGATCACTTGTGTATGCATCATTTTTTACCGAAAATTAATAAAATCTCCAAAATTTCCGTGGATGTAGATTAATTTGATCGAACCACGTAAATTCTTGATGTTGTTCTTGTTTGCAGGTTCTTAAATTTGATTTATTACTTGGTTAATCTTAATCATCTTATTGTTGATCACTTAGTATATTGTTTGAGCCCGAAATCACAACATTAATTAATTGATATATTATTCGTTGAAATGTGAAAAAAAATCATCTTATTTAAAAATTTGAAAAAAACACTCATCTTATTTTTAATAAAACAATTTGATGCTTGTAATTTTTTATTGGAAACAACCCGGGATCTGAAATTTGAGCCAAAAGTCTACGATCACCATAAAAGAATTTCATCCCATCAAAAAATGCGAACTTGAATCACAAACTCTCCTATGAAACATGTTTATAGTACGAAACTCATACCATTACACATATAAAGTGATATCACTACTCTTATAAATTAGTACTTATAACATTTAATACTATGATCTCAGTTTATAAATGTAATGGTATTAATTGATAAGTATAATGTTATTAATTTGTAAGTATAGTGGTATAAATTTCATATTATATATGAATAAGTTTCACCAAATATCTACTCTTATAGAATTAATTCTTTTTATATTAGTTTTTCCAACTAAATGAAAATTTTCATAATCGAACTCGCCTTCTTTACTAATTCGTGGCCTAGTCTTGGATGGACTTAACTATAACTATGTACACCTTTTTATTGCGATGATAAAGTCTACTTTAGAAATTGTGTTTTTTTACATTACAATAGCGTAATATTTATAAATTTTAATTATTTTTTAAAAATGGTTGACGGAATAACTTTCTTAGAATTGCTGATGACATAAGGCAGCAGTGATGATTAGTTATGTTTTTTTTCCAAAAGAAGAATATTAATTATGAAGCTTTAGGACAACAAAGGAAATTGTCGACATGGTTGAAAATTTACAAATATGCATCATATGATATTCCAAACAATGAATTAGGTTAGTTGCCAAATCACATGGGGTGCTACATGTGGTAATTAAAAAACCCTCACCAACTCATTTATTAAAGAAATTAATTCTATATAGAATAAAATACATTATAATAAAGTGGATCTTATGCGCATCCATATGTAATGTATATTCATAGTGTATTTAAGAACCGTGCAACTTGTTATACTGAATTATGCAACTTATTTATGTATTTTTCAGTACAACAAATTACACGATTTTTAAATGCACTGTGAATGCACGGTGCATCTGGGTGCATACAAGAATGAGTCATTATAATAAGTGGTGCGTCATGCGTGTGTCTACTTGTTATAATCCTTTTTTTTTTTTTTTTTTTGAAAAATACTTGTTATAATCCTAATTACCACAAATATGATGAAATTTGTCGTTTACAAATGCCTGATCAATATCCATTTTTACTTCATAAAATTATTATATAGACAAGCCACTATTCTGATTTCAGGACTGATTTATAAAATAAAATTACATGTAAATAACAAATATATATATATATGTAACATTTTTTTTGTCTAATGTATGAAATAAAGTTTGATGATACTCAAAGTGAAAATAATAATAATAATAATAAAATCGAATAATTTAAAATTTACTCCATCTCATTCTTTTTAAGAGCATGTTTATAATAACTATTCTAAGAATAGAAGCATTTCTATTTTGAAAAAATGAGTCACACCTGTTTTTTATAAATAAGTGCTTCAACATTTTTATGATGAGGTTGCAATTATTACATAAATGTCATTTTAATATTTTAAAATATTTATATAATAAATGTCGTTCTGACATTTTCTTATCTCATATTAAACTTACTCCCTCCCTAACACTGTCAATTAAATTTTTAGATTTCTTATAAATTTGTTGTTTAAAAATTTATTGTTAAAAGTATTTAATCGCTATCTATTAAGGTTAATTTTGATATAAAAAAATATATTTATTATCTGAAAGAATTCAAAATGACATCTAAAAAGAATATGAGGGAGTTAAGTTAGCTGAAAGATTAATTTAAGTTGAGAACAAATACATTACTACAAAATGATATCATTTGTTTAATTTCAAGTGTTCCACTTTATATTCCATATTGTGGAATAGAATTGAAAGATTTGGAACATGAAAAATGGCACAGGGCAATGAAACTTCATTACTAGCTCTGCTTTGTAATAAATGTCATTTTAACATTTTTTAGCAAAATTAAGAAAGGTGTGCATTGACAAATTTACCCTTTTTAATGACTGTTCTTTTTACCAACTTCCATGATATTTGCTAATTACCATAAAATAAAAATTTCACACATCTCCACAGTTGAAAATTCCAAGTTATAAATTAGGAGTATTTTTTAAAGTTAAAATAAGGGCAAATTTGGGAGAAATGGTGTAAAAACACTAAAAGAAAATAATAAATTGTCTACGAAATTTTCTAAATTCCTACTAAATTTTCCAACAAAAATTATTCGATCCTTAAATAGTGATGATTGCCTATTACTTGTCTACGAATTTTTAAAATTTTAGTAGATAAACAAATTATTTACGAATAATCTGTCTACACATTTGTAATTTTCGTAGGCAAACTTACATGTACAAATAATTTTCTAGACAATTTACATTCCATAGACAATTATATTGTAGTTTAGAAATGATCTATATAATAGAAAATTTTATAGGTAAATTGTACTATTTAAGGACATAATTATTTTTGTTGAAATTTTAATAGGCATCTAAAATTTTTTGTAGATAATACATTATTTTCCTGTAGTGAAAAAGCTAAAAGTTCATTTAATAATGGACAAGCAAGCTAAAAATATCTAAAAGGGTGATTATTACAAAACTGGCAACTCAGAAACTTGTATGTAAAGAATCAATGTTAATGAATTTAAAAATGTGTAGTTAAATAAGTTAGTATAAAATAACTACACATTTTTTATCAAAATACTTTTGCTTATTTTTTAGAATAAATTTAAGGGTTAATTCTAAATAAATACACGAGCTTTAGACCAAATATTAATTTAATCACGACCTTTAAAATTATTGTATAAAAGCTCAACTTTTGATGTTGTTGCAAATTAATACACGTTTTTTTCCATTGACCATGAAGAGACGTTGTGACTCACTGAAACTAGTATTTTTGTTATGTCAGACTACATATATGATGAAATGTCTAAATCATAAATATAAAAAGTATTTAAAAAGTGAATTAAAAACAAAATAAAATAAATAAAATCTAAAAAAATAAAATAAATTATTTAAATCTAAATTCCAAACCTTAAAAACTAATTCTCGTCGTCAATGTTTCAAAATTAAATATATTCCCATGTTTCAAAATTAAATGTAATCCCTTAGTTTCTCTTCCCCCATTCAATTAATCTATTATCTATTGTCACTCCCTCAACCCCTCACTTGTTGTTCTTATTGCAGTCAACCTCCTTAAACTAAATTTGTGAATTATTTATTGAAATTCGATCAATTTTTTAAAATGGATATAAATTTTATTTTTTATTTATATATTAATTTTATTTTTTAGATTTTAACTTCTTTTAATTATTATTTTTTGTTTTAATTTATTAAAAAAATGTGTAATATTATGTGGAGTAATTTAAAAAATATTATTTAATATATCATTCTAACTGGTAAGTATATACGTGCTTCGATGAGCCATGTCACCTTTTTCTGCCGGAGAAAAAAAAACGTGTACCAATTTGCAACAATATCAAAGGTTGGACTTTAATACAAAAATCTTGAAGATCGTGATTAAATTGATATTTGGCCAAAAGATCGTGTATTTATTTAGAATTAACCCTAAATTTAATAGAATAATAATAATTAAATTGAATTAAAATTAACATAATAAGAAACTCAACAGTCGAGCATTGTAATTAAAGTACAAACATCGTTTGGATGGAATGTGTTAAACGGTTTGGATTGAGCAATGTTCTTATATCCAATCCGAAGATAAGCCTACTCCATTTTAGTAGATTTATCAAAGGAAATAATGGGAGGATAATTATGATTTGCTTATAATAGTGCATCATCTGGACCTTATGGAAAACTCGTAAAACTATCCCCTTTCGAAAAGAGAAATACAAAAAGCAAAGATATTGTGGACGAAATCAAAGCTAAAAATTGAAGTTGGTTAAATGAAAAAGGAACTTGAAGACAAAGATTAATCTTTAACGAGTGGAATATTAATCCTAATACTGTTCTTGATTAGATTATGGTATATTTTAGAACTTGATATTTTGTTAATTTTTATTTTTTTTGGGTATATCCTGCCGGAGTCATTATACTCTCTGGGTACTTCTTATGCCCGTTTTAATCGATGATGAGTTCTTTTCTGGAAAAAAAAAATTGAAGTAGCGAGCACAAATTTTTCGGTGGAATATAAATTTCTTGAAGTATACATATATAACTATATATTATTATTATTATTATCCTTTCACTATTAGATCAAGTACTGATTAATAGTAATGTAGGCTATGTAGTTATATAGCTAGGGGTTTTATTAGTTTCAAATCTTGTAAGATAGTGTGCTATAGTGAAGTAGTGTTACGAAACAACAAAAGTAATTGTGACCTAAAGTTTGTATCATAGTAGCCAACATATATTAATGGTACTCAAAAAGCCATTTCATACAAAATAAATAACAAAACTACTACTTTTACAAAGAATGTTTTTTTGGAAAACATTTTATAAAGAATGTTAAGTTATCAAGATTCATAGTACTCTATTTTTCAAAAAAAAAAAAAATCATAGTATTAATTACATTTTCATAATTTTTATTCAAATATTAAGTTTATTTAATTTTTTTTATAATTATTTATCATAAATAAAAATTACAAATTGCTTAAAAATTTATAATTTTGTAATTTATAAACAAATTCACGATATATTAGATGGTGTTAATAACTCTCTAATCTATCACGATTGAGATGAGGTAGTTCATTACGTAAAATATTTTTTAGAGCTCTCTGTTCCGTTATGATTGATTTTAGAGGTCAAATTTTGAACTTTGATCTTTAAAAAAGATGTTATATTACATTTCACAAAACATAATTCATTAAATCATCAAACAAGTTTCATTTTTTTTCTTTTTTATAATTTTAAAACCTCACTGAATTATATTTAACAATAACATTTGCAAATCCCAATATTTGAAGACAAAAACTTACATGAGACGATCTCATACGTATAGACTAACACAAATCAACATTCATTTCTTTTAACGAGTTAAAGTTTCACATGCTTAAAGTATGTTCCATTTTATTGTGAGACCGTCTCACGCAAATGTGTCTCATATTTGAATGGTCTCGAAAGCGACAACGTAACTGGTAGCTAGTACAATATATGTTTTTTTCAGTCCAAATTATGTTTGATTTGAGACTACATAACTAATTTCCATTACATCAGTCCCGATCCATTATTAACATGCTTAATACACAATAAATTACTTGTACCAAACACAGGAAAAAAGTCCCAAAATCGTCAAATTTACGTTTGTAGGGATACCATTTTACTCCTTTTTAAAATGTATTTAGTTTTTCTTTTAAAGGAGGATGTCCTTTGGGTTCCCTAACGTCTGATTAAGATGGTAGGAATACCAAGTCTTACACATAAATATGAGGAAAATGCAAAATAAAAAGTTACAGAAATTTGTACGAAGCGATTTTATATATAAAACGTGACATATTACCCTTATTATTGTACAACAATAGAGTCATTAGTCATTACTACTCAATAAAAATAAAATAAATATCATAATTGGTCTGACATATATTTTTTATAGTACAATTTTAAATACATATATATTAACTTTTGTGGGTAGACTCATGACTGAGGTATGTAACTCTTAATATTATTAGTATATTCTAGTGGGCCGAAGCCCAAAATTTGTTGATGGGCTGAACCACAAAATGCTTATGACTGTGTTGATCAAAATCCACGGAGATTGGACTATATAGTATTAGTTGGAGGCAAGCCCAAACCTTCTATTGGGCCGGCAAATGACACTTTCAAATCAAGTTAAAATATATACAAATTTTAAAGGGTTGATTTTTTTTTAATTCCTTATATATGAGTATATGAAATAGATGAAACATAAACAATGAAGCAAAGAATGTCTTTTAATATACTAATCCATCAATAGTTGATGTGATTTATTACTCTCTTAAACTTGCGAAACATAATACTTTATTTTTTAAAACCTTTTTGAGAAAGGAATTTGAAAAGAAATGATTTAGCAAAAGTCTTCTTTCACCAATTTGATTTCAAAATTTACTCCAAAAGTCTAGTCACCACAAGATCATTTTCATATCCCTCAATAGGCAATTATTAATTGATTATTATTGTGATTTTCACCCATTTTAAAACTCACAATTTAAATATATTCTTCATTGTTGAATTTTGATTTCAAACACAGTTGATTTATAATATATTCGAAATTTCTTGGAAAAAAAAGTAATAGACGGCAATCAATTAACCAATAATAGGTGTGCAAATCACGTGACCTTTTGAGTCATTGGATTGCGCCTTTAATCAACTACTCCACATGATCTCCGATAAATAGTCAATATTTTTGTCGGCAGCTTATTTCCTTTTATTTTTACTTTTAATTTACCCAAAAGTACTTTTTTTAACTATAAGAAAATCATGCAAGGTTGATGGACATTCATATAACATATATTTTTATATTAACATTATTTAAAAATTTCAATTTAGTAATAAACTTAAGTTTTGTTTGATATACAGTATTTTAAAATTGGGTCTAATTTTTGCAAGCAACGAATTTATTTCTTGTGAAACAATTAACATATATTAATAAGATAATAAATAAAGTGGGGGTAATAATTAATGAGAAGATAATTAGGTAGATGAAACACATACAATCAAGATAATTAGTCTAACATTACATAAGGGGATCGTTGAAAATAAATGTAGGACCCACTTAATATCGACGAGGTAGTAAACACTGAATAAACACGTAAAGCGCATTCATTTTCATATTTATAAAAGTGGATAATGGGCCTCCATACCTCCAACTCACGACAAAATACATATTTCAAGACACGGAACATAATCTCAGTAAGACAGTTTAACATTTTAAAAATGATGAGTGTGTAGCTATCTCAGCGCTATCAACACTATAATCCATATTTTTGTATAATTTTTTGAAAATATGAAGATAAATTGCATATAGAGGAAGAGAGTAAGAGATGAAGATTTGAAGATTTGAAGAAATTGGGAGAGAGAATTAGATAGGAAGAGAGATAGTTAGAGGAGAGAGAATAGTTGTAAATTTTATGATATCTCATTCATCGGCCGTTGGCCATATTTCTAACAAACAGTGGGGTCCACATACAGATAGATATTTCTTAGGTAATTTAAATACAGAATTAAAAATAGATAATAGAGATTCTAGATCATTCTCAGTGTTTGGGCCCAACACTGAAAAGCCCAACATTTCCTCGTTCAGATAAATACGATCAGGCGGATTTGGCTCAGGTGGATTTGGCTCAGGCAGATAAATTCACTCAGGTGGATTTTGGCTCAGGTGGATTTGGCTCAGTAGAAAATCCCTCAGGCTCAGACGGAAACCCCACCTGAGGCTCAGTAGAAAACCCCTCAGGCTCAGATGCAAACCCCACCTGAGGCTCCTGAGGCTCAGTAGAAAATCCCTCAAGCTCAGATGCAAACCCCACCTGAGGCTCAGTAGAAAGGCCCTCAGGAAACCCCACCTGAGGCTCAGTAGAAAACCCCTCCGGCTCAGATGGATTTGGCTCAGGCGAATTCTGCTCATTCAGATAAATCCACTCAGGTGGATTCTGAGACTCAGGTCCCTCGTTCAGATAATTACACTCAGGCGTATCCTGAGACTCAGGCGCATTCTCCTCGCTCAGATAATCCTGAGCGCCCGACTCTTCAGCATCCTTTAACCTGAGCGAGCCCTCCCCATTCAGACTAACCTGAGCGCCGACTCTTCAACTTCCTCTAACCTGAGCGAGCCCATAATTAAATCCTCAAGCCCACTATAAATGAAATGGGCCAAGCCCTGAAGAATATAATAGATCATCAATTTTCCATATTTCATGCTCATTTGTGCTGATTTATAAATTGTTATATTTAATTAGTTTAAGTATAATTTCTAAGTTTTTGAGTGTAATCTATTATTTAGTACAATTCATTTAAGTATTAAAGGACAGTGTACAGCAAAGCGGCATAGATAAAACATACTCTCTCTGTTCTAATTTTAATTGTCCATTTTTCATAAATAGTCGTCCTAATTTTATTTGATAATTTCCTGAAAAGGAAATAAAACAACTTTTAATATTATTATTTATCTCTATCAAACTCACTTTACACAATTTAATAATATTATTTTTCTCCATCAAACTTCATTTTATACCATTTGATACTATTTTTTTTTATTTTTTTTAATCTTCGTGTCTATAGTATTTGATCAACGGGGGAGTACAAATTACCCCAAAAAACAAGTATAGATATTATTTATCAAATCATACCGGAATTTTAGTTGGAATCCTAAAGTTATTTTATAAGTCAACTTCTTATGAGACGTGTTTTGTAAAAAGGCAAAGATATATTTAAAAAGAATCTTGAAGATATAAAATACTAGTAATATTCTGACAACAATATAAAATACTTCCGAATCATAAAATTTATCGATTTTGAATTTATTTTTTATTTTAAAATGTTTTTCATTTTATTTTCTTTTTTAATATTTCTCATTATTTTACTCATATACTATCATCCATCGTACCTTTCAATTTTGCATTTCCTAAAATTAATTTTAATTTCGCACCCATTCTTTTATTTAAAAATTAATTAAGAAGAATAAATATAATAAAAATTAATTGATTTTCTATATTTCACTATCTAATTGAAAAGGTGTATTTTTTTTTCAAATTTTATGAAACGAGTGAAAAAAATGTCTATATCACTTTCAATATATCTAAACGAAATAACATTCCTAAAACGGTTTTAATTTTAAAAATTAACTCTGTCATTATCTAATTTACCCTTATTTTAATCATATTACAAATATCGTAAAGATCGGGTCCTACAATAAAATAATTAGAAAAGCAGTACCCATCCACGTTGATATCAGCCTTCTTAAATGAGTTGCTGATTTCTCGCTTCTCTCTCGTTGAAACTGCGAAGATCCGATCACATTCTACTTCGATTCTCGAGTCAAAGCCTTCAATAATTTTCGAATTCTGTAAGTTCTTCCGATCTCTCTGCTTTTCTAGATTTCTGGTAACTGTTTGATGTTCCAGACACTGTAATTTCTGTTTAAAGTTCATTTTGGTGGTTTAATTTTAGTGATTATGAACTTGTGAAATGATTGTGGAGTTAAAATCGTTCAATTGTGTCGTAGGTAGAGAGTAATGGCGCAGATCTTGCTTCATGGAACCCTTCATGTCACGATCTATGAAGTGGATAGGCTTCACGTTGGAAAGGGTGGGAATTTCTTCAGTAAGGTATGAGTTTGATCGGAAGTCAAATTTTGTTTGTTGAATTTTACTGAAATTAGTCGTTGATTATTGCTAAGTGGCTAGATTTTGTTCTGCTAAATATTAGACTTCGAATCCTGTTTAGTGAAGAGAGGTGCCTCTGTTTTAGTGCTTGAATCTGGTTGAAATGCGTCATTTTGCACGCTTTGTAGAATGGTTGAGGCGCCGTGTTAGTATGTGAAGTTGGTATAATTCTTCTTATCATGTTTGATTTCACTTTCAGTAAATCAAATCTTAGTAGTCTTCGATCGGTCATCATGATGTTATATAGCTTTTTATCTATGATCTCTGTTGTGATTGTTTTGTTGACTGGATCTGCTCATTGTTTACTGCTTATCTGACTTACTTGAGTTTAATTCAAAGAAAATTGTGAAATCAATATGAAGTGTTTTGGGGGAAAAGTTTCTTGCTTGCTAACTGTTATTGCACATGTTTTCGTGATGTTATAAACCAAATTAAATTTGTTAGCATCTGTAATCAAACGGTTCACTGCATCAATTGCATAATGTCCTTGGTTGATGGCGTCTCATGAGCTATTTATGTAGTGTTTTATGCTAGATATAAGTTTAAGATGGTTATTTTGGCATCTTCAAGAGTTCAGTTGTTTATTTCCCTTGTTGTATATGACTGGGGAGCATTTAAATTTCTGAATAAACTTGCCTTGGATGTCAAAAATTGCAATATCAGGTGCGCTTTACACTATTACCATACACCTTTTTCCTTATAAAATGTTATCGCATAGGTGCAGAAAGTATTGTTTAGCATTTATATGCTTACTTTGATTTGCTACCATGCCGTCTATTTAATACTCTTGATTGGTTTATTTCAACTCTTGTACGTCTTTATTGATCTTCTCATCGGTGGAACATTCTTCTAGGTGATGGGGAACATTGAGGAGAAAGTTGGTTTCGGCAAAGGAACTCCCAAAATTTATGCAACTATTGATTTAGAAAAGGCTAGAGTTGGGAGAACGAGAATAATTGAGGAAGAACCTGACAATCCTAGGTGGTACGAATCTTTTCACATTTACTGTGCTCACTCGGCATCAAATGTAATCTTCACAGTGAAAGATGATAATCCCATTGGTGCCACTTTAATCGGAAGAGCTTATGTTCCTGTAAACGAACTGCTAGAAGGGGAAGAAATTGATAGGTGGGTCGAGATTCTTGATGAAGATCAGAAGCCGATACGTGACGAATCTAAAATCCATGTGAAGCTTCAGTACTTTGATGTCTCTAGAGACCGCAATTGGGCTCGAGGAATTAAAAGTTCCAAGTATCCTGGGGTTCCATATACATTCTTTACCCAAAGAACAGGGTGCCGGGTTTCACTATACCAGGATGCTCATGTACCCGATGGATTTATTCCCAAAATACCCCTATCCGGTGGTAAGTACTACGAGCCCCACAGATGTTGGGAAGATATATTTGATGCAATAACGAATGCGAAGCACTTCATTTACATCACTGGTTGGTCTGTTTATACCGAATTCGCTTTGATAAGGGACTCCAGGAGGCCCAAACCAGGAGGTGATATTACACTCGGTGAGCTCCTTAAGAAGAAAGCCAGCGAAGGTGTTCGGGTTCTTATGCTTGTTTGGGACGATCGAACCTCTGTGAATTTACTAAAAAAAGATGGTTTGATGGCCACCCATGATGAAGAAACCGAAGCCTACTTCCAAGGTTCAGAAGTTCACTGCGTGTTGTGCCCCCGGAATCCCGATGATGGTGGAAGCTTTATCCAGGATTTACAAATTTCCACCATGTTTACCCATCATCAGAAAATCGTGGTGGTGGATAGCGATTTGCCTAGTGGGGAACAGGATAGAAAGAGAATCGTGAGTTTCGTTGGAGGTATCGATCTTTGTGATGGGAGATACGATACTCCGTTCCATTCACTCTTTCGCACATTGGATACGGCCCACCACGACGACTTTCATCAGCCTAACTTTACTGGAGCTGCCATCACCAAGGGGGGCCCGCGGGAGCCTTGGCACGACATCCACTCTCGATTGGAAGGCCAAATCGCGTGGGACGTATTATTTAATTTCGAGCAGAGGTGGAAGAAGCAAGGTGGAAAGGATGTATTACTCAATTTGAGAGATCTCGATGTCATCATTCCTCCGTCTCCAGTCACATTCCATGACGACCAAGAGACATGGAACGTGCAGTTGTTCAGGTCGATCGACGGTGGGGCCGCCTTTGGATTCCCCGAGACACCCGAAGAGGCTGCCAAAGCTGGGCTTGTTAGTGGGAAGGACAATATAATCGATCGAAGCATTCAAGATGCGTATATTCATGCTATACGAAGAGCCAAAGATTTCATCTATATTGAGAATCAGTATTTCCTTGGGGGTTGTTTTGGCTGGGATTGCGATGATATTAAGGTCGAGGACATCGGAGCTGTACATCTCATACCTAAGGAACTCTCATTGAAGATTGTTAGCAAGATTGAAGCTGGGGAAAGATTCACTGTTTACGTCGTGGTCCCCATGTGGCCGGAGGGGATTCCTGAGAGTGCATCAGTACAGGCTATATTGGACTGGCAGAGGAGAACAATGGAAATGATGTATAAGGACATCATACAGGCCCTTAAAGCTAATGGCATCGAGGAGGACCCGAGAAACTACTTGACATTCTTCTGCCTTGGGAATAGAGAAGTAAAGAAGGATGGAGAGTATGAGCCTTCGGAACAACCCGAACCTGATTCCGACTATCTGAAAGCTCAGGAGGCTCGTCGTTTTATGATCTACGTCCATGCCAAAATGATGATAGGTAACTCGCTTTTGAAATTTTTTTATACTCCATGCCCCGCAACTATTACCTCAGGTGCAAGGATGCCCTAGTGTAACTTTTGGTGCATATAAACCATTAGTTAAAATTGAACAAATTCGACCTTAATGTATTTTGTTGGTGCAAATAAATCATTCTTCCTCTTAAAATCAAATAAAAAATGCACTTCTACTAATTATAAGTAAAGATTCATTTTCTTAATTGTATACCACCAAATTTGGCATTAGTTTATCTGTTAATGAATGTGTTTCTTGAATTTTTTGTATGTTTCCCATAGAAAAATATTAAATTTTATGTGCTTTTAATTTAATGTAGGCTTTGATTTTTCTGAAATTAGTTTTTATTATATTTTTTTCAACAACAATAGTTGAACAGAACAGATTATTTTTTTCAACAACAATAGTTTCTCCTTTTCATTTTACAAGGAATATAACCCTGTACAAGGATAACAACCCTTATGCAACAATTCTTTCATTTAAATTTGCTATAAAGTTTAAGTTCATGAGAATTTTTTTCATTTAATGTTGCAGTTGATGATGAATACATCATAGTTGGATCAGCCAACATCAACCAAAGATCGATGGACGGCGCAAGGGACTCTGAGATAGCCATGGGAGCCTACCAACCCCATCACTTAGCAACGAGGCAACCAGCCAATGGCCAGATCCACGGTTTCAGGATGGCGTTGTGGTACGAACACCTCGGCATGCTCGACGAAACATTCATCCACCCCGCTAGCGAAGAGTGCGCGACGAAAGTGAACGAGATAGCCGATAAGTACTGGGATCTCTACTCCAGCGAAGAGCTGGAGCGGGACCTACCGGGTCACTTGCTCCGTTACCCCATCGCCATTGCTAGCGAAGGTGATATTACGGAGCTACCGGGGATGGAATTCTTCCCCGATACCAATGCGCGTATTCTTGGCACTAAATCCGACTACCTCCCGCCCATCCTTACAACCTAAGGTATATTCCCACTGTGCTATGTTGAAAGGAATAAGCTCGTGTTTTTACGACATTTGAGATACTGTGTTTGTGTTGGATTTTTAGATTTTTTAAGAGTGGTTTGCTGCTTACTGCTGATGATGGACTTGTTAATTAGTTTGCTTATTTTGTGTTTGATATGACACTCACTCAGTTTTCTATATATTTAAAAGTTTTCGTGCTTTGAAAAGTAATTTCTTGTTTGATGATTTTGGGACTTTGAATAATGTTGTATATTATTATATTCCTAAAATATAGGATATCTTCTCTTTCTTATTGAAATGTAATTGTATATGTGTTTGCAAACTCAACTAAGTTGGTATTTCCAACTAGTGATGGGTCCAGAAATCAAACTAAGTTGGTATTTCCAACTAGTGACGGGTCCAGAAATTAAATTTTAGGGAGGCGAGAGTATAATAAACACGAGTTTTAAGTCTATTTAATAAGGTTTCAACACTTAAATGTTTGATATAATTATATATAAACACACATAAATCAAAATAAGAAGGATAAACATACATATTAATATAATTATACATATACACATATATATATAGAGCTAAAAAATATAGGGGATAGTAGCCCTAACTTCCACCCCCTCCCATCCCCCTGTTTCCAACCGAAACTAGAACACAGGAGGTATATTCTTAAAAAAAGAAAAGAAAAATTAGATCACACCTACTTCAAGAAGATCCCTTCTACACAATTGAGGAGTTGAAAACAACAAGCCCTTAAAAGGGAAGAATCACTTATTTTCAAAAGTTTCTCCTTGCAACTTTTGAAAATAAATAATTCTAAAAGTTGATTTTATAGTTTATAAACACACACCCTTTGATGAAGAGTGGTCCGTCACCCTCGAAAATGAGATCTTCGGCCCATGTTAAATAATTAGTCGTTATTGAGCCAAATTCATAATGAATGCATTACTAAAAATCCAAGCTCATGGACAAGCCCCAATAAACAATGATACCTTAATTGTATCTAAATGACAATATTACCTTCATGGTATGTATGAAGTATATATAGCAAAAAGAACTCTTTTTTACTCATTTTCTCTGTCTCTTAACTAATATTTTTTTCCTCTAACACTGATACTTTACACTATAAAATGAGATCGAAACTGACTTGAGCGTTGAAATCCCCGCACCAGGGGCTCCCTCGCCATGTTATTTTTCAGGCTCAATGGATCGATCAAGCCTGATTCGATGGAGAAGATGAAGACTCGAAAAGCCGAAGTTAGTCCCCATCAACCTTATTTAGAGGTTATTGTTCTACACACTTTTGGTGAGCACTTTGGTGGGTGGAGGATAACATGTCATAATCTTTTAACAAGTTGTGTCATAAATTGTTGAAATAAAAAGACAATTAATGTATGTATATGTAATAACTTGAAACTGAAGTAGTGATGTGAATTGTGAAATCAAAACTCAGAAATGGCCCATAAGAGTTTGAAATGGTTACGTCTTATTTTGTTGACTCCTCATTTGGAAATTGGAATAATGCCTCCTAATTCGTCCATATTTCATATGTAATAACTTGTCCGACTCTAATTTCATGACGTCTGTCACTAAATGTCACATCCTAAAACTTATGTCTCAAATTCTTGTGTGTATATGTGATAGGTTTTTAATAGGCTAAAGACTGTATATTTTTGTAAACAAGTCACGTCTAGAGGTTGTTTAAAGTTTTTCTAAACTCATTTTAATTTATATATTCAAAGTTAAAAGTAATTATTTAATATCGTAATTATAATATTTGTTATTTTGTTATACTTTTAATGAGTTTTAGAGTCTATTGATAATTAAATTATATTATTCAATTTTTTTTTACCAAATTACAATCAACACTTTAACACATTGCAAAACCAGATAAATGTTTTTTCTCTAAAAAAATATCTATCACTCTTGAAATACATTTCACAATCTGTTTTATCATTATTCCACTGCGAGGACAGTACTGGAAGCTACATGAACCATTTGATTTTTAACACAAATTGGTCAAATTTTGATTTTAGATGTTAAATTATTATAAATCACAAGTTTTAGAAGGTAAACTACTATTTTTCAATATCTAATTTTAACTACATATACTATATTTACTCAATTATTTGATGAATACAGCACCTCTTTTAAAGAGTGTCATCATATTTAATTCAATAATAAGTAACAAAAAATTGATCATTATTTGAAGAAGTCGAATCAAACACTTGCAACACACGCATGGTACGAGCATGACACGTACTATATAAATCACACTTAAACACAAACTTTGAGCACGATATAATAATTATAACAATATCACAAGTAAAGATAGAGGCTTGAGAATGCTCGATTTTTTTGTATCTTTGTCAATTTGCCATACAATTTCTTACACCCCTTCAAAGGCTTGGGACACGTGGTATACTCCATCCCGTTCAATTTTTCTGTTTTATTTTTCGTATTTTATTAATATATATTTTATCATATTGAAATTTTAACACATGAACCCAAATAAAATGTATCGTTAAATATTTTTTATTATTCTACGTATCACACGTTTATATTATGAAATATAACGTGAAACACTAATTATGAAACAAGTGTTCTCATCCCTACTCCATCCACTAAAAAATTTTAATCTCACTTTATTTTCATTAATTTGCATAGCATTTGTAGCAAAGTTTTGACTCCCCAATCAACTTTCATCTAAGTTTTGAAGCTTTAATTAACTCAATAATTCGTACTCCCTCCATTCAATAAATAAAGATAGTCCAACTTTTTTTTAAATTTGAAATCATTTTATATTTAAAGGGTTTAAATTATTCAAATTGTCTTTATTTAATTAATACCTCTTTTTATATTATCATTGTTAGTATGTTTATATAAATAGAGATATATCAAGAATTTTATAGTTTAAATATAAAATTACATGTATAGTAAATGGTATTTTAATGGACAGTGTAAAATCTTAAACATGACTATTTTTGTGGGATGAAAAGAGTATAACAAGATTGATGTTTTTTTTTTGGGTAAAAAACAATGGTCATACAAAAATTTGGAATGAACACAAGTTATATCACATATACTCCCTTCATCCGGTTCTTATTTGAATATTTACTATTTGCAAGGGTTTTTAATGTAGAAGTTATTTATTATTAAAAGTGATAAAGTTTCTTTTCATGGAGATTAAATAGTACTAAAATAATGGCATTTGTGTAGAGAGATAAAATTAATTTTAGTATGAAAAAAGTAATGACATGGGATGTAATATTGAGATGTTTGAGGGATATATATAAAAGAAAAAAAATTACTTTATTATTATTTATAGAAATGTTCAATTAAATTTGAGACAGGTCTTTTTGACAATGATCAAATAAAAATGGGATCGATGAGGGGGTATATAAGTACGAATGCATAAAATGTTGGAAATTTAATATGATTAAACATTCATGTTTGACCAAAATGTTGGAGAATCAAAACTTTAATTTCTAGAAAATTAAACGTGATAAGTCGTTCTACTTGCGGAGTAGATGATCGTGGTATATTTAAAATCTCAAAATAAAATTTTGGTAAGTGAGAAATTAATATGAGAAGATGATACGTCATAACCTCTAGTGGGAGGATTTCTAGTGGGTGAAGAAAAACTAAGTGTATTTTTTCTCACTTGGGCCACATAGAAAATATGGAAGGAAAGTTTTTTGTATATATATGGGAGTAAGTTCATGTTCTTCAAAATATGTGCATGGGAACCCTAATCCATGGATCACACGCGCATGCATGCCCGAGCTCGGGCCGTGGCAATTGGATATTGGGTGGGCTTTAGGGCCCATCTAATTTTTTGGAGACCAAAAAATTCTACAGACCCAATTTTTGCATTGATCGGATGGGTTGATCCATTTGTACTTTGTCTGACTTAGAAGTGATTTGAACTTATCCAATGTGCGAAGAGACGAGGTCAATACTAATCCGAGACTTGAGATTGACGTTTCGTAACTCTCAAGCAGAGAACGTGCTGTCAAAACCGTCCACGAAGATCGCACGGTCAAAACTTTTCCTCCAATTCTTTCCCCACAAGCGATCGTCTATAGATTGACATTAAACACTATTTCCAACATCATTTTTGCATAACACTGAAAACCATCTGCATATTTCGAAACTTTCTACATCCATCACTTTAGAGTTCGTTTGGATCATATTTCGTTTTCGTTCGCCGAAACTTTCTTTTCAGGATTGCTACTGAAATTAAAGCGTGAAATCGTTTTTATCTTAAGAGAGACTACGTATATCCTGCGAGGACTAACCATGACTTATTTGTCTGATAGGAAAAGAATTTTTCTTAACTCGATTTCTTATTTGTGCTTTCCTACATGCATTTTCATTGCAGTGTATCCCCGTAACTAACAAAAAATACTAAGAATGAAACTTGGCCGAAATCAACACCTTGGAACATGTTTATCGTGTAGGACTCGAATGGGAACAAAATCATAGACCAAGATAATTTTATCCTCCTATGAGAGGCACATTTAACTAAATTTATTTAATTTTTTATAAATTCCAACACTTTAGATATTATACAAAAAATTATAAGATATAATGTTTCAAGAATTTATAAAATTGTTGAAGTACTTTGTAAGATATAATGTTTCAAGAATTTATAGAATTTTTAAACAATAAGTCTTTGGATAATAATTAATTTTTTTATAAAGCTATTATATTTTAGTTTTTGCTAACAAATTATTTTCGGAGCATTGGAAAATCAACGCTGGACCGTGTTACTCCTCCACGTGGATGAGTTTGGATTTATTTGGGAGATGAAGGGTGGGTATTCTTTTTATAGTTTATTTTTAAAAAAAATTAAGTTATTATTGTTTTTGGAATTCATAAGCTCTAAAAATTTGTTTTAAAACCCGAATTATACCCCCGTTAATCAGGTCTATACATGAACTACTCTATCATTATAAGGTATAAAAATTATTACTGTTATACACAATAAATTTCACTATTCGAAAATATAAAATATTTATTAAACCGTGATAGTTTTTATGAATAACAATAATGTTTTTAATATATAATAGTGATAGTTTTTTATATAACAATGATACTAAAAAAATCGAATTCACAGTGAACTTTGATTCGCACAAGTTTTTATCTTAAAACCTCATAAATTGATTTTAATTTTTTTTAATATCTAAATATTTTATAAGTTCGGTCAAACTGTGTTATGAGAAGTTAGAACAATACACAATAATACAAGATACATGTATTTGTATTATTCCAACCGTTGGATCCACCGATCAAGGGCTCTCATTGAATCTCACGCCCACAATCCAACTTGTAAATAGAATGGGGACCTCAATTTCTATTATTCAGTTTTTTCCTCCCAACAAAATCACATTTTGTGTCGCAAACAATTTAAATTAGATCCTTTCAAAATAGTGATAAAAAAATATTATTATTTTAAAATTGGATAGTTTCAATAAAGAGGACAGAGTATATATACTTACATGTTTATCTTTAGAATCTCGCGTCAATAATCTATAGGAAGATAAAAACTAGTGGATTAGAATTTAGAAGAGGCGACAACATGTATTTTATAGTAGATATATAATATTTTTTTTTGCGTAAACTCGAATTTACGATAATTTTTTTAATATTATTGTCATGTACTATTAATTTTATACATAATAAAATATTTTTAAATAATTATAGCGCGTAAACATAAAAACCGTGCACTAGTGCATGTAGTATGTGGTAATTTAAAAAGTGTAACACCAATTATTAAATAGAAAATCTTGTATGCATAGTGCATGGTTTAAAATTTTAAATTGTATTTTTGAAACTTAAAAATTTGTTTTTATTAAAAGTGTAAGTATTTCAGTAAAACAATTTGTATATTTAAATATACATTTGAATTTGCACACTGAAGCATACAAAAATTTAATAATAAATCCATTCAAGGTTTGACTCATTTGAAACTTGTTTATAATGTGAAATTAATATAATTTTATTTATAAATTAATATTATAAAAATTGTCAAGTGATATTATTCCATTTATAAACTAATATCATAGCATTTATGTGTGTGTAAATGTTATGATATTAGTTTATAAGAGTTGGTATCAACAAATGAATGTATATGTATTAGTATGGAACCAATTTCATATTTTCAAGCTCTGAATAAATTTTGTCAAAAAATGGTGTGGAATCGAGTTCACGGGGAACACTATTTCTTCAAGTATCACTATATATATACGCATTAACACTGTTATGTATTATTTTTTTAAACAGTGAAAATGCATAAACTAATAATGATGATGTCTATGCATAACAGTAACAGAGCTCATCATGAATTCAGGTTCACATGAAATTTACTGTGTCAATACATTGATGAGTTGGGCCAAGAAAATTTCAGCCTGTTAAGAGGCGGCCCGGCCGCGGGTTTTGGCGTGGTGGGGGCCGGCCAGCCTCCTAAACTATTATCTCTCTATTTCTTTTTTTACATTTAACAATTATTATATTATTTTTTGGGATATTACGTAAACTTTATGTTTATGGATGATAAATTTAACTTGTAGAAGACTATATATATATAAATTATTATTGTTGATTAATGTTGAACTTCAAAGTGTAGGAAGTTAAATTTGCAATTAATGAGTGACAAACTTTATTTGTGAGAAAAAAATTATTTTTAATTTTTTTATAGTGATAGAAACCAATATAAATAATTATATTTGATTTGATGAGATTAATGTATTAATTTATTAGAGCTTTTAAAATGTATAATTCTAATTAAAAAATATATATATATATTTTAAAAAATAATAGTGGATTTACCTGCCTAAACCTGTGGCCCACCAATTAATGGACTTGATTGATGTTTTGAAATCCGCCAATTTTTTTGGCCCATCCCGCCCCGCCAAAAAGCGAGTTTTTGCGTGTTTTGACTCGTCCCGCCAGCCCGTCTCGACAGCTCTAAATTATACGGTTTTATGATGTATTTATTTCAATACAGTACATCATTATATTGTGTAAATAAAATTTATGTCATAAACCTATACTATCTTATAACACAAGACAAAATCCAAATCCCAAAATTTGTCATTCAAAAGAAAAGAAAAAACTCATTTAATAAATTACTACCGAATTCAAAATAGATTTTACCCCTTCTTTCCCTAGATAATTCCACAATAAATAACATAATCCCAAATATTATATCCACTTGTCCATACCCCAAAAAAATAAAAATAAATTAAATAAAAACCTCCCTAACAACCCCACCAAATTCCCAATTCAGAAATCAATATATACATATAAATACAAACACCCCCCCAAAATCGCAAATTTCTTCAAATCAAATTCTGATTCTGTCTCCAATGTTGACTTCTCAAGGTCTGGTCGTCGCCACCGCCATGGCCGACTCCGCCGGGACTGTAATCCTCTTCGATCTTTTCCGGCAGAACGTTTTCCCCCCCGCCGCACAAATTGACCAAAACCCCCCTCCCCCCCTCCCCCAGTCCTCAAATCCTGTTTATCTTCAGGTAAATTTTGGATAAATCGTTTCTCGAATTGTAATTTGAGTACTAATTCGTGATCTTGAACTAATTATTGAATTGTTAATTCAGGAAGCGGAAAATCGAAGAAGAGAGTGAAATTCGCGGAGGATGTGAGGGATTCGAAAGGGGGTGGAGAATTGTACAGAAAATGATACAGAAAAACAGGAGAAATTCAGAGGAAAAGCTGCGGGAGTGAAGTACCGAAAATGCCCCCGAATCGCGCGGCGTTGTATAGCGGGATTCTCAGGGATCGCGTGCACAGGGTTCAGTGTTCTTATTGATTTTTTTTTTAAAAAAATAAAAAATATTATTGATTTGATTGTGATAATGTTCTGGATTTTGTTTTTCTGTTTTTAATTGGAAATATTTGTAAATACGACGACGAGTTTTTATTTGAAGAATCTTTTTAGTTTTGTGAATCTGAATATTTTGCAGAATTGTTTCTGGCCTCAATTTTTGCGGTCCTCCACTGATGGGACAAAATTAATTTCTTGCAGAAAGACCCTCCAAGTTTCATTAATTATAATCGTCGCCCTCCTTCCTCTTGAATTTTTTTTTCTCATCTCATAATATTGTCACTTTTTCACTTTGCTCCTTTTAATTTTTAAAAATTAATAGGAAAATAAAAAAAATAGTGACAGTTATAGGCAAAAAAAAAAATTATAAATAAAAAATTATATTTGTATACATCTTTAAAAGATAAATTAAAAACTTGAATTGTCATTTCCACTTCTTTGTACATATCTTTTGTGTCTAATGAACTGGATTTGGGCTTTTTGCTTACTTTCAACTAATTTTCTTGAGAACGTGCGTCACGCCTCTTATGCACTAGATGCATCATACAATTTAAATATCTTTTTAAAATATAATTTATTTTTTATAAACGTTCAATCTATTTACACTGCAATTTAAGTGCGTTTATTATACACAATTTATTAAACAAGGTAAACATTACAGAAAAATAAGTTGAAACATTTTATAAAATTAAAGAGGACAATTTTTTATATGAAACATTTCACAATTTGAGTATCCCTTAAATTAAAGAGGACATTTTTTTATATGAAACATTTCACAATTTGAGTATCCCTTAAATATGATTCAGTGGGTCAAAATGAGAAGCACATAACACTGAGTGAAAAATTCATAAATTATGTGCGGGTTGAGTTGGACCAAATAGGTATTTTTTTAAAAAATTTGTGCAAATGCAGAACACCAAAACCCTCTTTGAGATCTGTGTTACTCCCATAAGGACAAACATTTGTTACTATAAGAGAATTCGTAAAACATGACCTGTGGGTCAGAAAGAAAACGCATAAACAAAAAACGGAAAAATTCACGAATCCTATGCGGGTTGAATTGGATAAAATAAACTTTTTCTATAAAATTCAAGTAAAGAGAAAACAACAGATTTTGTTCCAAGTTTTGTGTTACTATAAGAGCAAATGTATGTTACTGGAAGTATGTGTATATATTACTATAAAGATAAAAAGACACTCCTTTTATTTCCATCTGCTTCTCCATCTATTTTTTATATGTTTCTCCTTTGAACTTGTAACCAACTGTCTTAAGTAAAGACCCAAACCATCGGAGTATATCATTGAATTTGTAAAAATATCTTCTTCTTCTTTTCTATCATCATGTAGTAACACATAATTGTCTTTATATTGTCTTTATAGAACACAGATTAGGAGCAAATTTTCCTGCTCTAAATATCCGCTTGACCCAATTCGACCCGCGCATGATTCGTGAATTTTCAACTCCTTTCCATTTTAATTAATATTTCACAATGAAATATTTCAAACGAAAGTCCCTATTAAATATAGGCTAAGTAATTAATAGAATGTTATTTAATTCTTAAAATTGTAATGTAGAAAATATATACAATAATATATACTTCTTTTGTCCACAAAAAGTATGCTCAGAGGATAAAAACATATTTTACGGAAACCTAGATTAAGTCCATGAATAAATAATATAATTGATTTTGAGTAGAGTATAATGATAACTTGAGTAATTATGTGATTATTGGACGATGAAATAAAAAATATTGTGTCTATAAATATACTTAATATACCTTTTCGCAAAATCTATTTCAGTTCTCTTAAGCACGCTTTTAGTGTACAAGGGAGTAATTATATATAGAACTCTAATGTTCTTATTGTTTTTCTTTTCAATTAAAAAAAAATGAACGTCAAATAACTTCCATTCTCATAACCGTGTTTGGGAAACTGCAAGAGAGAAATAAACTACATTTAATAAACCATATATGACATTCAATAGACTCAACTCAATTTTTTGAACCCTGTTTTTCAATTTTTATTTGCGATCACATGCTAACTTGAACACTTCATAAGGTTATCCCTAGGCATTTCTATAAAAAAAAAAAAAAGGTAGTTCTGTCTTTGGTTATTCGAAATGTACGGAAAATGCAAAAGCCATCAAAGATATCCTTCGGAATTTCGAACTGTTGGCTGGTCTCAAGCTATGTTTTAAAAATCGAATCGAAGTTAAGCCGGACGACCCCCAAAAAAGGTTGGACCAAGGTCGGATCGGTTGGGTCGGATTGAGCCGGTGTAACGTCATAATAAATATTATATATATATATAGTATGCATGATTTAAAAAAAAATTCAAAATATAGAGTATGATAAGTGGTATAAAACATTTAAAGTCACTTCAAACTTAAATTTCTAAACATAATAGAAATGCCCATTAATATAAATAGTTTCAATTTTCAAGTTTCAACTCCCAAGCATAATAGAAATGTCATCAACAATACAAAAATTACAAAAAAATCCTTTTTTTTTTTTTTTTTTGGTGAAAACCGGTGAAAACCGGTGAAAACCGTCAGGTTCCCCGGCCACCCTATTTTTTCTATTCAGTTTTTTTTGGGGCGCTCAATAGCGGTTCTAGGCACCCCTATTGAGCCGGCCAGCACTGGTTCTCTGGTCCGACCTGCCGGTCGGACCCGAATTTTAAAACATAGGTCTCAAGGTTAACTTTACAAATGCTGCAACCAGGTGGCTTAGCCCACTTGGCCACTGGACTCCTCAATTGAGTGGGAGACTCAGGTTCGATTTCCTTTGGGAACGAATTGGAGTATGGGAATTATAAGGTGGCTTGATGAATTTGTGGAGTGTTTGAGTGCTTGGTGTACTAACTACTAACAACTAACTTTGTCCGATAAAATTTAAAAAAAATAAAAATTAACAAATGTTGCATCCTGGGGATCAATGATTCTTCGGAGTTGACGAATGAAATGGCGAGGCTACTGAGATGTGAGGTGAGTAAGCTTCCGATGGAGTATCTCGGACTCAATGTTGGCATCAAGCATAAAAAATCAGCCTCATGGAAAAGATTAGTTGACAGGATAAAGAGAAGATTGGCGATGTGGAATGACAAAAACATATCCTTCGGTGGTCGTATTACCTTGGTTCAAGCGGTACTTTCAGCGGTTCATGCCTATTGTCTATCCTTTTACAAAATTCCTAAAAACGTAATTTGTGAGATTATCAGGTTATAACGTACCTTTCTCTGGGGGGGGGGGGGGAAGATAAAAGAAAGATTCCATGGGTCAGCTGGAACATTATTTGCAATCAAAAGGGGCTCGGGGGGTTGGGTATTCGGGATTTGGGAATTTTTAATTCTGCTCTTTTGGGAAAATGAGTTTGGCGTTTTCTTAATGAACTGAATAGATATGTCAAAATATGGAGGATTTGGGGATGATACTGGGGGAAGTGTGTTTAGCAGGTAGGATAGGTCTAGGAGGGGTATTATTCGGTCAAGTTGGTCGGGTTGGTGGTCTGAGACTTGTAAACTATATTGGGGAAGTGGTGGTGAGGGTTTGAATCTAGAAATCATTAAGAAGGTGGAGAATGGGGAGAACACGAAGTTCTGGTCAGATTTATGGGTAGGTGAAACAACACTAAAAGCACTTTTCAATCGTCTTTTTAGGATCTGTGAGCAGAGGGAAGCATTGGTGTGTGAGATGGGACATTGGGATAAACATGAGTGGGTGTGGGAGTTTAGGAGGAGGGGGGAGTTGAGCGGGAGAGATGTGTCGTGGTTTGACGAGTTACTTTCTTGCATTAAGAGGGTAAAAATTTCACAGGTTACGGCTGATTGCTGGAGCTAGATTCACTTGAAAATGGAATATACTCGACAAAGGAAGCATATACTCACATCACGACTCCACCGACAATCCACAATTCTAATCTACAGGTTAACAAGGCGTTCAAACATTTTTTAAAAAGCTATGCACCCCGAAGGACTCAAGCAATTGCATGGAAACTTCTTCATCAATGTCTACCCACTAAAGATCTCCTACTGGCGATGAATATCTCAGTGGCAAATGGCGACCTCCTGTGTGCACTTTGTGGCGAAGCTGATGAAAATATATCACACATTTTCTCTGAATGCAGGATCGTGGCCCAAATCTGGAATGGAATCAACCGCTGGCTAAATATCTCTTTGCTAATCAATCATCTCCAGCCCTTCACCTTTCTCGGTTTAACTCCCAGTTTGGCTCAGGTACGTTGAAAAGAATTGGGTCGACCGTTTGGATTGGAGTTGTTTGGTCTATTTGAAAACTTAGAAATGATAGAATTTTTAAAGGCATCATGCCAATTTTGGATCGGGTGATAGACGAAATTCAAAGCCTAACTTTGGTCATTGCTGGTTATAAAAATTCCGAATTGTAGATCTTATAAATTTGCGGATTGGCTGTCGAATCCTTTTGAGTGCTGTGGCGCGAATTCTGCTGTGTAAATTAGCTACAATATTAGAAAGTTAGTGAGGCGATTGGTGTATCTTGTAATATTTGTAATTTGTATGGGTTGAGTACCCCATGTACTCATTCTAATACATACCTTTTTTTTCCGATAAAAAAAAGTATGTAGATATAGTGATATACAAGATAATGTGTTATATATCTTAATTATCTGAAAAATAATCTTTTTAGGTAATAGTTAATAATACACTATTATTTTCCCAATTTTACTGAATCGTGTTCTCGTGTAATTAGCAACTATTCAATCGTGTAATTTTATTTGAAATGGGTCAGTCCATACAAAGTTTAGCTCTGACTTGAAGTGGTGGGTGGGGTCGCCAGTGAATAGTGGATTCTGGTACCACGGATCAGTCGGTCCTTGGACCGAATATCGAGTTATAAAAAAAACATAATAGTAATAACTAATAATACAAAGATTAGAAAAGAGAGATGACTGAAGAAGAAGAATAACATGAACATTCAACACTACAACAACATGGGCCCAGTTTGGTGCCTAAGATGGCCCAATAAGGTTAAACTGAGGTGGTTGGCAGCCGCTCAGGCCCATTATAGATTTCTAGTCGTTATTGATTACAACACAAAACAACTATAGCAATACTTTATTTATCTATTTTGCCTCTAAATATCTGTAAAAAATAATAATATAATTTTGCCTCTAAATATTAAAATGAATCAATTAATTAAAAATATAAAATTGAATTAGTGGTAAGTAGAAAATACATTTCACATCTATTTATCTCTTTAACTCATCCGAACAAATAACAAGATCAGCATGATTTGTTAAATATCAAATGAAATGTATGATACTTTTGCTAAAATTAATATCGAATGAGCTTTGAAATAAACTCAAATTAAATGCATGCATACAAACGCTGAGTCTTATATATATCTAGATGAATCGTGCACTCATAATACATTTTAAAATCACAAAATATATTATATTAAAAGATACAATTTATTTAGACTGAACCGTTCAATTATTAATATGAAAAAATAGTTGCACGGTTCAGTGTAAATAAGTTGCATCTTTCAATATAACAAATTGTATTATTCTAAAATATACTATGAATGCATGGTGCATCTGCATGCATATGAGACCCACTTGCATACAAAAACTTAGATGAGACATGATGTGTTTGCTCAAAAAACAAACGAGAACATCACGTCTGGTACGAGTTTTTATCAAAATTAAGTTATATAAATAATGGAAATTTTAAATTGAGATTCATATAAATAAATAAATAAGACAATTTCATAATAAAGTTGGAAAAATGAAATACAAACTGTTCTTTTTTTCCTTATTTTATTTATTTATGTTGGCAAGTGAATTTCTAACTTGTATTTATAAGAAAAGCTCCCAATTCAACGCATTTCACCGAGAAGCATCGATTTCAGGGAGGAAATCAAATTGCAGGAAATTGCAAAACGAATTTCTCTCTCAGGTTCAATTCATTGTCATTCATAATTTACGATAACTCGAGATTCGTTGATTCATATTTACAATTAGTTATGGGATTTTGTTAGGCTTTTATGAGATAAGCCATTCAATTAAACCTTCCTGTTATCGATGTTTTTGGTGGGAGCCTTTCTGCGGTTCGGGTCGATTGCTGCTTGGATATTTGATATCATTGCTCGCGTGGGGTATGCAATTCTGATTAGCTTATTTTCTGTATTTCTGATATTTGTTCCTCAATTGTTATTCTTTAATAATTTGTAATTCAATTTGAAATGAGAGTTTTTGTCGCATTTCTTTATGTTTTGGTTTGGAAAATTACGAAGAGTTTTTGTCGCATTTCTTTATGTTTTGGTTTGGAAAATTACGAAGAGTTTTTGTTGCTTTTCAATTTTTTGTTGTTTTTTTGTCTTTCTACCTATGGTTATTCCCGCATTACATACAATTATAGTAGAAGATTGGAATTTTTAACAGATGAACTGTGTTTTCTATTTTTCAATAAGTGTGGTTCCTTTTGATGTCAATGTCAATCTTCTGTTTCATGTAAAAATATGAAGCTCTAATTGTATATTTCATCTTAGAGTCTATGCTATTTATGATGTAAATTGTATTAGCTCTGTTTATGTTTCTATCTTTTTTTTTTTAATTTGCTTATAAGATGAGTCAATGACAAGGTTTCACCAAAATAGAGTAACATTAAATGTGTCAAATTATTATGCTCTCTCAAGATACTTATCCCAATTTATAAAGGACCTTTGCGCATTTGATTAGCTTCGTTCAAGTCAATTTCAGATCAACATTTCAGTTTCACCAATACTTGTCTACCAAACCTGAAGTTTTGATATTTGTGGCTACCATATTTTCATCGCTACAATTTTTATATGTTCTATCTTTCCTTGGCACAGTTTATCCGAATGAATGTAAGTATATTACATGCTTGGTGAATATTGTTCTCATATTTATGAAACTCAATTTTTTTCAATATCGGTACTATTAGTTTTGACAGATTTAGTATTTTCGTATGGTAAATTTATACTGTTCTTAGTTTCTTTTATTATTTTCAGTTTGATACCTAGCTGTCCTTGATAGGCTAGCTTTCTTATAGATTTTTCAGTTGCACCTGCAGCTTGTGATTTTGCTAAATGATTCTGAAGCTGTTTTATTATGTCCTTCAGACATTCAGCAATCAGTATGCATCTAATTTAAATTGCCTGAGGATTCAAGTTGATTGTTTAAACATGCATTACTTATTGCTATGGTACTAACACTTCTTTTCCATAAATGGAATGATTAGTAATTTAGTACACTACGTCCTGTTTTCAAATTTATTCTCTCCCTTCTCTCCCTTTGAGTGTCATGTTTGGTGGTGTTGAACATTTGAATTGTGAATTGGGGCGCACATAAACTAATTCATCTCCTGCTAACCTGTTGTATGAGCTCAACATGATTGCTTCTTCGTATTCTAAGCAGACACATTTCGAAGAATTTCCTATCTGATCCATTTATGGACAGTTAGATCATTACAACTGTTATTTTTGTGTACCCAAAAGTCTATGTAGTCAATTAGCTTTACTTCCATCTGAAGATAAACCTAGTCATCTTCTTTTGTTATGAAACATCTTTTGCTAAACAATTGAAGTATATTATATTTAATGTATTCTGATATTCTAAACCTCATATTGTTAACAGAGCGGTGGCTGTCTTGGGATTGATTGTAAGACCAAACTGATTTCCTTCGTTTAATAAGCTGGTGAAAGAGAAGAATAACCACTCATAAAGTATGGGCCGGAAACTACCATATTGGTGGATTTGTTCGGCCAGCACTTGAAAGATGAAATATAAAAGAACGCGAGTATGTGGGAGCAAGTCATCAATAAACGTGATGACTTATATGCGTGGCGCTCATGGTGCTTGCAAGTCAAAAGGAAATACTGAATTTGTAAATAATGGTAAGTTGATTACTGATATTAATGGCTGCTCTCAAATTATTGAATTCAAAAAATCATATTAGAGTTGTTATAATTTGGTTTATGTTTTTTGCATTATCTTTCACTTTTGCATAGAATTGGTTGGTGGGTGGGTGGGTTTAGCACTGCTGTGGTGTACTGTTGGGCATTTTTTATAGCTGTTCATCATAGACTGCTTAAAATGATAAGGAATAAAATTATATAAATGTTCGTTTGGTGCTCCAATACCCGTTACAATGCCATCAAACAACCTTCTCATCATTAGAGAGCGTGTTTCTAGTTTTGTGATATGCTACTGCAATTTTAAGGGGAAAATGTTTTATCTTCGAATTAGACCTTTAGGAGTTTATATCTTGATGTATCGTTGTAAACTTTGTACCTAATGCATCTTTGAGCTGTTACTACTATACTCCTGTCTCCCAATGCGAACTTTTTCCTCATAATTTTTTTTTTTTTTAAATTCATCTCCATGCTTACGCTTTTATTTACGGTAAATGGAAATCTTATTTGGAGAGGCTGTGGCTGTAGGTCTTCTTCTCTGGAATCAAGGTAGGCAGAAATGGATAGGAAGTAGAAATACTGTGCACCGGTCTCGACTGTTTCGTGTTCCTAAGTTAAGGTGAGAAATTTTCACAAACAATATCATGAGAACTGAATATAAACTAATTTAATGATGAATAATACAATGCTGGCTATTCACTGTATTGTCAGGAAATGGTCTCCGTGCATGACTAAAAGGTTTTGGATTTGCTGTGTAAATACGCCCGACAAGAGGTGCCTCAAAACCGGCATTCCATTTCCCAAACCCATCCCACTTGGTGTATGTTTCTTCCCTCTTGATTTCTTGTTTATAAACGTCTACTTAGATAAGGCTATAGCTACCATGATCCGTTCCTGACTATTTTTGATAATTATGACAGGAAATGGTAAACTTTCTCGTTGATGTTTGGGAGCAGGAAGGGATGGAAGGTTGAGAAACTGAACAAGCATGTGATACAGCAACGGTTAGTTGCTTCAAAATTGTGCAATTAAACCACCACTGGCTCTTATTGAACAAGAAGTGTGTTGTAAATACGAGTTAGGACTAGCGTAAAGTTTGCTACCACCTTTTTCTTTTTCGGATTTGTAAACTTCTTTCTTAAGTATTTCGCCCAATTTCCGATTTTCCATCGTTTGTTTACTTTTGTTGCGTTGTTTTGCGTGGCAAAGGCATCTCCAACCCAATGTTCAAATAGATTTTCTGGGAAAATTTGATATATTTGAAGTCATACCTGGAGTTGGGTTGGAGAGAGCCAAATCCGTATTTGTTTATTAAAAAGGCAGAGTGAAACCTTATTAGGTTAGGTTGCAGGTTCCTTATATAAAACAAGTGTTATTAGTGACCTGAATCCTGATACCTTGTACCTTTAACAATCTGAATACCGTTGAAAAATAAATTAGTTGAAGTTACCTGAGGAAAAAAATAAAGTGTAAGTTTCGGTGAAATTTGTTCATAGTTTGAAATATCATTATATTTATAAACTAATGTCGTTATACTTATCAATTGATACTATTACATTTATACATAAAAATTATAGTATTAAATGTTATTAATATTAATTTATAGTAACATTAATTTATAAGTGTAATGATATCAATTTCATATAGTGAATAAATTTTACAGTAGGATTAAAGTTACTATTATATTTGACATAAGTGAAAATATATTAGTGAGATTTCACATGAACTGGTTATATATTCGTTCATTTATATATGAATACCTAATATTTATAATAATTATGTACAGTAAAAAAACTAAATTATAGTACCAAAAATATGTAGTCATATATATACTACTAATATATAGTAATTTTGTTAAAATAGAAATGGTCTAAAATATAGTTTTTTTTTTTTCAAAGAGAAGTAGAATAAAATTTGCATTAGTTATATGAAATATAATAATCATTTAATAAAAGATTTGGTACGCGCGTGCATGCGTGGATGCACACTTAGGCAGGAATGGATCATGTAGCTAGCTAGCCAAAACCCACCTCAATTTTCATTGCGAAATACTATATATATTTTTAAAAAAATTTAAAATATCATAAATAATTTCAAAATTATAAAAAAATAGAGATTTTTCTACATAATTTTTCAATATACCTAAAAAATTTTCAACAAAAATAACTTCATTCTTAAATAGTGAGGATTGCCTATATCTTGTCTATAAATTCTTCTAATCATATAGCTACCTACAAACAATTTACCAACTAAATGTAATTCGTACATAAATTTACTTATAGGCAATTTCAAATAGACAAAGTCTAGTATGAAAATTTTCATACATGAAAAAACTTTAATTTACAATCAAATTTTGTAATTGGTGAAGGTAAGACAAAATTGAGTGGTTCATGGTTCACTCTGCTCAAGTGGTTCATGGTTCACCCGGCCCGAATAGGTCATAATTTAGGGTTAATTATTTAGTGTTTAGGGTGTAGATGGTTGATTTAGGACAATTTTATAGATTTTCATATATGAAAATTTTCACACTAGACCTACTCTTTCAAATACTCTAAATTACAAATGTAACTGCCTACTAAATTGTTAATATGTGTAGTAGTTTGCTTTTAGAATCCGTAGGAAAATTGTAGACAATACTTTTGCTTACTATATTTTTTCTTTATCGGGCAAATGGTGACTGAACTCATATATTTAAGGACGATTTAGTTGGTTAAGAGTATAGTAAGCAATATTGAGCATTGGTTATTCCACAAAATAATTGCGTCCTTAAATATTTGTCGGGCAAATTATTCCACTTCGTCACTTTTGCATATTATAATATTAAAAAGTCGTAGCCAATGCTCAATATTTAAGGACGAAATTATTTTGTTGGATGATTTGTAATCATATTAGAAAATTTCATAGTTAAAACTTTATTTTCTTGTAATGTAAAAATTAAATATAGTGACGGATGGATAAATGATAATTCAGCAAACTATCGTAATCAATTGTAATTTAAAGTATTAATTAATTATAAATTATTTTATATTTTTTATCTATTTTTTTTTACCCTGATTGGACCTACATTCCTGCGTCCGCTCGTGTGCGGCGTCCATATTGGGAAAAGAGATTATAATGCATATAACACTGTTGCACCATTTCTAGGGTTTAGCTAAGCTAGCTAAGAATTCAGAAGTTCTTGAAATATGGAGAAATTATTTAATAGAAGAATGTGGACACAAATTAATTTTTGGTACGTCGGTGTAATAAAATGAGTGATCATATATACTAAATAATACTATATAATATAATAATAACATTGTTACACCATTTCTAGGGTTTTAGCTGGCTAGCTAGCTAGAATTCAATGTAGTAATGCACACATTATAGATTGTTTTAATTTGCTCTAAATATGGCAAAGTATCAAACATGATTCTTTTCTAACGAGAATCCACGTACATTGGTTATTTATAACGTGTATTATCAACTTAATTTTATTCGCAGAAAACAATACTAATATAATAGTGACATGTAATTCAATAAAATGCCAAATTTTAATGTAAAAATTAATAAGCTAAACCTTTTTTTTCAAATAGATGATTTTAAATTAATGATCCCATAAATTTTTTATTTATATTAATTTCGATCATTTTGGCACAATCTTTGTCCAATCCAGGGGATAATTTTGAATTTTTGGCTGAAGAATATCTGAAAATATGTTGTAGCATACAAAAGAACACGAAAAATATATCGAAATGACGGATTTAGAGAAGAAGAAAACAATATAGTTCTCGACCTTCAGTTCAACGTAAATCACTTGAAATTTATCACGGGAATGAATGAAATTTGTGATTTATGGCGAGATGTAATCAAAAAATGAAACTTATTGAGGGTTTTCCTGCCTCGATGAGAGATAGTTCAAATTGAAAATGGTGATGACTGTCAACGTGAATTGAGTAAATAATTATGTATACTTTCATATCAAATTTTTAATTTTTTCTGTTAAAAGGACTAAAAATGACACCAAAATGTCCAAAATTGATAAAACGAAAACTTACAAGACCGTTTGTGGACACGAGCAAATTAATATGATCATTTGTTATTTTTTTTTCCAGCTTTAACATTATTACTTTTCACACTGCAACATTAAATTTAAATAATATTTTTGGGGGTGAAATAGTGCATTCACTATTGGGTATAAGATGGAGACATTAATGAAAGGAGAAGTTGGTGGTAGGAGTGCAGGGTGGCCCCTCTAATTTCTGATCAATTCTCAAAATCCAAATAAATATATATATATATAAAAAAAAAAAGAAATGCCAAATATAGGCCAAATTAAGAAAATAGTGATGAAGACTTTTTGAAGTAAGGAGAATGAGTTTGCTCAGAAATGGAAAGTGGGGTTGAAAGATATATATTCATAAAGTGTTTTTCTACAGTTATCAAATTGCTCGACCAGAAAAAAAGTCGCATCATGTGGGACTTCTTTAATTAATTATTGGAGTAATTATAATTTGCATTCATGTTCATCGTGCACTCATAGTGTATTTTAAAATTATGCAATTTATTATACTGAAAGATGCAATTTATTTACACTAAATCGTACAACTATTTTTTTTTAAAATTAATCGTAGTGTAAACAAGTTACATATTTTAGTATAACAAATTACATAATTTTAAGATGCACTATAAGTGCACGGTTCATCTGAATACATACAATACATAGCCTAATTAATGTAACTACTTAATGTAACGCTTCTTCATCCACATGCCACCTCTCAGTGACAACTATATACTTTAGGCCTATGTTTTGTTGACCAAATTGGAGCAAATTCTGTTTTATAAACTATTACTTTTTAGTATATAAACTGATATTTTTTAGCATATAATTAAGATTTGACGTTTTAAAATTAGTTTAAATCACAAATAGTCTCAAAATTTTTAGCATCAAATAGATGTAGCTCGTATTTTTTTTATCGTTTAATTTATTTAGTCTCAATACCATTGATAATGTTCAATTTTAGACCTAAGTCAATCAAAAAATTCAAACTACGTTTTTCTGCAAATTGAATTTAGGGCTTTTAGGCTGCGGTGTAACTAGCCTACCACATGTAATTTTTTAATTTTTTTTTACATATAAAATTACATGTCATAGAATTTTTTTTAAAAAATTGATTTGATTATATGAATTGTAATTTCAAGTTTAAAAAATAAAATAAAATTACATGTGGCAGTCTAGTCACACCGGAGACCGAAAAACACCAAATGCAATCAGCGAAACGACGTAATTTTAAAATTTTCGACGGACTTGAGACTAAAATTGGACATTATCAAAGATATTGACACTAAATCGACAACAAAAAAAATTACTCGCTCCGTCCTTATTTTGATTGTCCATGTACTGTAGATCCGGAGTTTAAGAAAAGTGGGAAATAATAATATTACATGGTGTAAAGTGAGTTTGATGGAGGGGTATGAATGTCAATTCAATTTTTTTTTTTTAAAAAAGTGTTGTATATTAGTGTAAATGATATAAAGTGGATTTAGTGTGTATAGTAGAGTGACACGTGATGTAATTAAATAAGTGTTGTTTGTAAGATGTATTGTTTTGTAAAGAAATTTATTTTATTTCTTTTTTAGGAAATTGTCAATCTATATTAGGATACTTATTTACGGAAAGTGGTTAATCTAAATTAGAACGGAGGAAGTATGAGACTATTTGTGATTCTAACTCTTTTAAAAATGTTTGATTTCATGAGTTATTCTTCTTTAATTTAAAAATCACTGAAATATATTAATTTGTATGTTAAAAGGTATTAACGTGTATATCTAAAGGGTATTAGTGAGTTCACTGTAAATTTTTTTTTATGTGTATCAAATGCATGGAAGTTTTACTGCAAACTCACTAATACCCTTTGAATATATATAATAATACCTTTTAGCATTTAAAAAATGAATTTTATCTTTTGAGAAGAATTAATAATATATTAAATTAAACTTTTTTAAAATGTCAAACCTTATATGCTAAAAATATTATTTTATAAAAGAGAGTTCATGCGAACTTGATGGAGAAGATCACTTTATATATGTGTATGGCAATAGTACATTTTATATAAAAGAAAAATACTATTTAACATGTGAAAGTATTACGTTTGAGTGATTTTAAAAAGAATATGAAAGAATTCTATTTCATCTAAAAATTCGAACTCGTAGAGAGGTGAGAAATTAATTCTTTTATATATAGTTTCCATAATATAATACATACCACACAAGAAAAGAAGAAATTAATATTTTTTAGCATATATATATGCATCAATATATATTATTCATTTAATTAGTTTGTTTCTCCCCCCTTTTTATTTTTATTTCCACAGTGGAAAAAAGTTAGTAATAATGGTGTATAACTTTTTTGAAGCGTCAGTGCACGTTATATCAGAAAATCCTTACAACAATATTAATGAATGACCAAACAATACTTCTGTTTATGATGTACTAAAACTACTGTATTCTATACTGTGGATTTACCATTGGATTCTTCCATCCTAGCAAACTTGTACTCCACATTTTATTAATTGTTTTCTACACAATTGTTACCTTTTCTGCTTCAATTACTTTTAACAGCTGAATTTAATAAAACAAATAAATTGTTTTTTTTTAATGAAAAAGGAATGTATTGTAGAATGTGCCCTTATGGGCAAGGGGGGTCCCTGCAATTTGAAGGACATGTATAATTAAGTTGCAATAATGGGAAATATTCCCGCTTTGTTTTCTTGAATTTGGATTAAAAAACCCCCTAAATTAAATTGGGGCTAGCTATCAATATTTATCAGTATATTTATTTATGAGTGAGTCTCATGTACACCCAAGTGCATCGTGCGTTTATAGAGTATTTTAGAATCATGCAAGTATAACTTTAGAATCGTACAATTTGTTTACACTGAATCGTGTTACTACTTTTTCATATTAATAGTTGCACAGTTCAGTATAAATAAATTGCATTTTTCAGTATAATAAGTTGGACTTTTCTAAAAATGCATTATGAATGCACAGTATACCTGAATGCTTAATGGGTAAGTCTTGTATGCATTCAGGTGCAATATGCATTTATAATGGATTTTAGTACATGCAACTTGTTATACTGAAATATGCAATTTATTTATAATGAATTGTAAAAAATATTTTTCCATACTAATAGTTCCATGGTTCATTGTTGAGATAAGCTGCAAATTAAGTCCATACTGGTCTAGGCTTGGCAGCGGGGCGGGAATCCCTTCTCCGCGGGGATCCGCCCCGATCGGAACGGGGAATCCCCACGAAAATTTCCCGTGGGGCGGGGATGGGGAATTTTTTTCCCCCGAAGGCCGAGGCGGGGCGGGGCCGGGATAGCATTCCCCGCCCCTCGGGGATCCCCGCCTTTTTCCCCCGGGGCCCCGAATTTTTATAATTTAAATTAATATATATATATAATTATATATACATATATATAATTAAATAATATATTTTAAAATTCTAAACTTTAATCTTGAAATCATAGTTTACTAACATATATAATATTGAAATTATTTATATTTTTTTAAGGAGAAGCTTGATAGGGATGCACGTGAAACGGAAATTTGAAGTTGTTTAACTATGAGAGAGAACAAATGAGATGAACAATATATTATTTTTAATTTTTATTTATGTTGTATGCTTAATTTTATATTTCAAATTTTTGTTGATGCTAAACTTTATTTAATTTTTATTTTAAATTTTTATATTCGTATTTAAATTGTGAAAATTCAATTTTTATAAAAAAAAAAAAAAAAAGGAAAGGCGGGCGGAGATTCCCGAATCCTCATGATTTAAATTCCCGGTTAGGCGGGGAACGCAATTTTTTTCCCCAAATGATTCGTGGGGATTCCCCGCCCTGAATTTCGCGGGGACGGGAATGGGGAGTTCCCCGCCCCATTGCCAAGCCTATGCTGGTCCAACATTTCCAGGAAATTAAGTTTGCTCATTTTCCAAGAGCTAAATTATGAAGTCAAAATAGTCAAATTATTAGTGGATTATTGGCATCTGATCTGTTGGCATGAACCTAGGAATCACACTCTTTCATTAATTACTTGCACTGTACAAAAACACACTTGCATTGCCATTGTACTTATCATATAGCTATAGCTAGGTATCACATGTATTCAAAGAAAATCATAACTGAAATTGACTATAACGCCCCCAAAATATGCTATACTACTATATTATAAAACCATACTTAAGAATTATGTATGACGGTCAAGTGTAAAGAATTAAATAGATACATCAGCGTCTGAATAACCCTTAAATTGATGGTATGTCGAATTGCATGCAACAAGTATTAATGTAAGTAAAGTTCTTCTTTTTTTCTTCAATCAAAACAGTGTTTATGATTTTACCAACAATTAAGTCTCTATATATATACACATATATGATAGACAAGGACGAATTCAAAATTTTATCCGGATATAGAGATATTTATTGTATTATAATATCATGCATAGTTAAAAAAATTCAAGAGATATAACTAATATAAATTTAAAAATAAATAATATTTTCTAGTATATAGTAATTTTTTAATCTAAGGTTTGGGGTTGGGGGTGGGTTGAGTGCACCCCAATCTGTCCTTGTATAATGAGTGAAAGAATTCGTACTAGTGTGTAAACTATATAATAGTATTCGATATGTGATAATATACAATACACATATGCTTACAATTCTATGTAATATCTTAATAATGAATATGCAATAGTTGTACCATGCAATTTGATACATGGGGTGAAAACGTGACGAGTGCACGATTCAAATGGTGATGTATGATGCATGTAAACAATTGCTCAATGTATAGAGAAAGAGAGAGTGGGGGAGGGGGATATATATAAATAAAATTTATTTTTGATCCCACAAAACACGATACCTAACCATTTTGGTCTCAATACCCACCACTTTGGTCCCAAAACTATTTTTTCATTTAGATTTGGTCTCACCGTTACGTTTTCCGTTAAAGTCAGCTGCAATTTTGATTCCACGGGGTAAGGTAAGGAATCAAAAGTGCAGTTGAACTTAACGAATTCCATAACGAATGACCAAAATTGCACAAATTTTTTTTTATAGAACCAAAGTTATAAGTATTGAGATCAAAATCATGAGATATCGTGTCATGAGTCACTAAAAATGAATTTTACTCGAATATATATATTTAAAAAAGAAAAGATATATATATATAGATAGACAGTGTGAATAGTAAATCCCTAGTTAGAGTTGCAGCAAGATTCCCAAATGGTCACTTCCACCTTTCATATCATCACCCCACTCATATTCAAACACAACATTTTCCAAAAACGAGAAAACCAAACCATTTTTTTCCGTGTAACATGTCTTAATTATTTTGCAAAATAACCCTACCGTATCTCTACACCCTAAACTATCTTGTCCCTTTTTTTGCAAACACTACTCTATCTTGTCTTCAAATACACATAATTCTTCCCTAATTTCCAATATTTTTCTCCCTCTTTTTCAAACACCAAATCAACTTCCCACAAAATATCCACCCACCCCCACAATATATTTAACCTCAACTTCTTCTTATTGTGATTCACTTATAATAAACTTATGGCTCTATCAAGAAACTACATCATTTTTGCAGTCATAGCTATCTTCCTTTCTTCCCTCACTTTGTTACCTCCTATTTCAGGTAAAGAATAATCATCTTCTGATCCCAGATATTAGGGTTTCAATATTTTAGCATGTTAGGACTTATTTGAGTTAATATCATCCCTCGTTGTCCCGTAAGTTAGGTTATGTCCAATTTCAGTCCTGTATTTTGTTCATTTTTCAATCTTGGTCTCTTCGGTGTCAAAATTGATCATTTTGGTGTCAGTTCTGTATTTCTTTATCTTTTTTCAATTTTGAGCCTTTTGTATCAATTTTAACCATTTTTTGTGTCAGATTTTTCAAATTTGATCTTTTTGGTGTCAATTTTAGTCCAAAAGGACCAATACTGAAAATAAAAAATATACAGAATTAAAATTGGACACGGCAAAAGTTACAAGATGATTTTTAATTAATATTAAATCCAGCTTATTTATGGTCTTGTAAATGTTAATTACAAGTAGTTATATGTAAATTGTTTGGACTAGAATATTTAATAAAATATTTTTTGCATGTAGGGGGGATTGAGGGGTATGATGATGAATTGAGGAAGATGGTGTTGGGATCAAGGCCACCTGGTTGTGTGAACAAGTGCATGAATTGCAGACCATGCGAGGCTACTTTGGTAATTCCACCTCATGACCAGCATAGTATCAAATGGGTTGAAATTCATGAATATAAAGAATCATCTCATAGAGAAGATGATAGCTATTATCTTCTTTCATGGAAATGCAGGTGTGGGAATAAGCTTTATCAACCTTGAGAATCAAATGTTTCATCACACATATATATTTATGTATATTAAATTAGTCATTGATGATGTCACGTGTGTATAAATCTTCATCTTTATATCATCAATATAATGCTTGTGTGAGAGAATTCCGTCTCATCTAAAAGCTCGAGCTTGTAGAGAGGGTCGGGAATAATCTATTTACTTAATTTCCCTCAACACTCCCCTCACTCGTGGGCCGAATCATTGTCTCTGCTCTCTGGAGAGGAGGCCCAACAGAGTGGACAATTTAAATGGATGGAGTGCTTCCACGAGAATCGAACCCACAACCTGGGCTCTGATACCATGAGAGAATTTAGTCTCATCTAAAAGCTCGAGCTTGTAGAGAGGGTCGAGAATAATCTATTTACTTAATTTCCCTCAACATTGTGTTTATTTGACTATGCTAAATGTAAATAATTAAGGTTTGAAACTTCGACTAATTTGGTATTGTTATACATAATTTTATCTTCTACTAATTGGGGAAATTTCAAAAATAGTTCTGTGATTTAGGTGATTTCACTTTTAGTTCTACAATTTATTTTTCAATTTTAATTCTAAAAGTATTAATTTTAATCTTTTTGCACGAAGAATTCGAATTTTGTAAAAAAATTAGCATGTGACGCGAACGTAAACTCCTTCAAGATTGAGGATTTTTAATTTATCGATAACTTCACAGTTCACACGTGTAGAGTGTCACCCAACACAAAAAGGGGCGAATCGAGTTTAATTTTGAGCGGGTCAGTTAGTGGTGATGTGACACCCTATTTGGGTTAAGAAACACTTCGTGTGTGAATTGACCGAAAAATAAAAAAATTCAAAATATTAAAGGGGACACATTCTGATTTCAGCAAATATTCAAATTTTCGGAGCAAAAATTAGTTTGAAAACTGAAGTCGAAATCAATTATTCTAAGTTACATGACTAGTCTTAAAAAAATCCTCCATTAATTACTCTAATTTAAACATGGAGATGATGGTAATTGGTAATATATACCCCCACAGTTGTATATATACAGAAATTTTAAACATTTTTTCAAAAATCATCCTTTCATTTGTCGTTTTTTGTTGTTTTTATGGCGTCCTGGGTCAGGTGGGGGGCCTCAGAATTCAACGATTTTGATATGATTGGACATCTCACCAAATTGAATCACTTTTCTTTTGACATACAAGGCTCGTCAGAAATGCATAATAAATTAAAATTGAACCAAACATGGTGCATGATGTGATGTCCTTTCCTTTCAGCCTTCAATTATATCGACAAATCATCCTTTCAAAAAATAAAAAATAAATAAAATTATATCGACAAATCTTTTATTGAAGATCCAAGATTTTATTCAGACATGAATTTTAGGGGCAAGTTAATTAATTCATTTTTATATGTATACGATGAGATGAAAGATACGAAGACACAAGTGTATTGACAAAAAATATAGTCAACGAATAAAATTGTGAAAACACATATAATTGAAGTGAAACAAAATGAGTACTCTAACGCTCCATCTGCTTTACCCTCGCGATTACCGCATCAACCTTAATGCTTCCGTTCATCACCTGATTCTATCAACTCAGTTCACGGTCGCCTATTGACATGGTAATAGAATTTTGAAATTTGATGAGAACCACGATTTGGGAACACGATAAATTCGTCGCTCTGGCTCACGCCAACAGGAGAAAAGTAATTTTATTGATAATCAAGAAGAAAAAACGTTCACGGGTATTTAAAGACAAAAAAGACTAACCCTAATCGAAAAATGATCAAATCTACCAAATCTCTCTGGCCAACTCGATAACTATGAATTTAAAGGACAAAAATCGAAAATTAAATAAATAAATAAATAATAAATCTAGAACAATCTTGCAATTCCTGCGATATCTTGACAAATCTTGCGAATCTTGAAATATTTTTGGGACAAATCCAATCTCGAATCTTTCCGACGGCCGTTTTCCACTATTGGGCTTGGGCCGATACCCCCACCCCCCCCCCACCCCAAAACAAATTTTTAGTTCCTATTATATATATGTATGTAATGTTTCATTAGTAGATTTTTTTAGATTGGTTTATAGTGCAAGGTATAGTTCTTTCTCTTTTAATAAACCTAGTCTCGATTCCTGCTGAGATCATTTCATCATCAATTTTTTTCAGTGTTCTATATATTATTATTAGTCTATTTTAATGGATCGATGTTTTGCATTGATTTTTTATCTCTTGCAAGTACATACTTTTTCTAATACCGAATTACGGAATAATAGTGAGCATAAATATTGTGTCCACCGCTTATGTGCTAGCCTATGTTTTAATTTCACCTTATATATAAGATATGTTTCGACATAGGTTTGAATATATCTTTTAGATTTTAATACCACAAATCTAATTTATTTTTTCAAATAATAAGAAAAACATTTCATAAAATCGTCATCGGCTTCGATAGGCCTCTAATCATGCAAAGCCAGCCACCATCATCATCATCATCATCATCTCTTATGAATTCTAACACATAATCTCAGTATTCTTGACTCTTTACCCGAATTAAGTTTTCAATAATAGAACTAATCGATAGTACTCTTTTTTCTTTTTCTTTTCTGTACTGAACGGTGAATGGGAATGAATGATATATATGCCCATTTAGCATATTTTTTTGCATCTGAGATTAGCTTTTACCGATGAAAATAAATCACTGGATTTTGGAAAAAGAAAGAACAGAGAGAGAGAGGATGGAGGAGAACGTAATAACAGGATTATGAATGAATTTTCCTATTAGTTTGGGAAGAAATAATTCTAAAAGATATGTTGAAATCTAACCTAAAAAAATATATAAGATGAGAAAGGAAGATTATTATGTGGCACTGCCACATGGGCGGTTGGGCTCTATATCATTTCCTTACTGAATTAATCATAGATTATAAATGTAATAATGCACATTGTTATAATTATATATATTAATATATTAATAATACTAATGTGAATTAAATCTATACATGAACTAAATTATTATTATGCACAAAGATTCTTATTTCTTAAAAAATAATTTATACATAATAGTGATAGTACCAAGTTTACAGTGAACTCGGGTTCACACAAATTTTTCTTAATATATTTGTTGTTAAAAGAAGTAATATCATATATTTATAATTATATAATAAATATTTAATTATTCGCTTGTTAAAATTTGGCCCCTCTTCGATTCAATTCTGGCTCCGTCCCTAGGTGGGACTCTTCAACTCATTTGTATTATATATCAGTATTTTATTTTAGGCTCATGTTACTCACACCTACACATTTAGTAAATACACTTTTATTTTAAAAAATAAATGGACATATAAAATGTCAAAATTACACTTTCCTTTGGTTTACATAGGGGCGAAGGAAATACCAAAAATATTGGTACCGCACTTACCGTACCGAAAAATATCAATTTTATCGAAATCTTCGATATATCAAAAATTTTGGTACGGTATGGTACCGTACTGAAAATTTAGGTACGATAACAGTATGAAAATATAGAAAATTTCGGTATACCGAAATTTTTTGGTATACCGGAAATTTCCAGATATATATAAAATTTCTCCAAAATATATCTCCGAATATCGGAATAATTTTCGGATACCCTTTGTAGGTAGAAATATTGACATACCGAAAATTTTGGTATGCAAAAATTTTGGTATATCAAATTTTCGTAACAACGGTTTTTTTTTTTACATTTTTAACTATATGATGATTTGAAAATTTTCAATCTTAAATCGCCTCTGCTCCTACCCCTAGGTTTACATGTGAAATATTGATCATACTATTCGGAAATATTTTTAAAATTTTTATAGTAAGTTCAAGAAAATTTTCCGAATTCATGTACATAATTCAAAAAGTTTATCCGAAATTTTACATGTGAAAAAATGATCATTCTGGTTGGAAATATTTTTCGAAATTTTTCATGTTATTTGAGAAATATTTTCGAATTATTGTACTAACTTAAAAAAAAAAAATTCCGTCAATTTATATATGAAATATTGATTCTACTATTCGGAAATATTTTTCAAATTTTTTTAGTAAATTCGAGAAAAAATTTCAAATTCATTTATATTATTCGATTTTTTTTTTTCAAAATTTTACATTGCGACGGCGGATCGGGAGGGACGTAGTTGTCTTGCTCGCCTCACAATTTGGGTGGAGGTGTATCAAGATTTTTTTAAAAAAAATTGAATATATAGGAGGATGCATGGATAAGAATAATGTAGATTGAGATATTTTGAGAAAATTAGAAGGAGTTTATTTATCGTGCGAGTGATGTATAATTCAAACCTGAGCCTTTATTTTATTTTATTTTATTGATTAAGATTGTGCTTTCATTATATAATTTAAGTAAGTCCATAATAAAACCCCACTCTAGCAGGTTTATTAAGTCCACATTTTATATTAAACTATTTATAATTTTTTTTAAGGGAATATTAAACTATTTATAATTGGGCTTCAGGTTACGTTGGGCCTTATTTTGTTTTAAAGCATATAAATTTCACCGGGCCCAGTATGGCTGGCGAAACCTAGTTCGGCACAATTTTTATGGAAGGTTATAATCTGGGCTTTACTTTTGATTTAAAAAACTAGGTTTAGTACTTTATTATCGGGCGAACAAATCAAAGAAACACTCCTACGAATCAGGTCTATACATGAAGTTTATTAATACTATGTAAAAAAATTATCATTGTTTCGAAAATGCTTGATTTTATAAATAGTAATAGTTATTTTTGTATATAACATTAATAAGTGATATTTTTTATATATAACAATGCTATTAAAAAATAAAGTTAACCGTGAACTCGGTTCACACAAATTTTTGTCCAAATAAAAACATCATCATACTTTAATGCTATCCAAAATATATATTAAATCTCATTTCTACAATGCACCTTATATTAAAATTTGCGAGTACTTAATAGAAATTCATAAAAATAATAAATAAAGTATTGAATAAAAAATATATATACATAGTTACTCTATAAAATACAACTATATTATGAGTTGGTATGCTGTGAAACTTGTTCACCGTGGAACTGGTTTATTTTTACACTTTAGTTATCACGATTACACTCTTTAGTAATATAGGTCACACTCTTCAGTTATCACGATCACACTCTTTGCTGTAATATTTATCACACCCTTCATTTTTATGAATAATACTCTTTATAGTAAAAAGTCACACTCTTCAGTTATATAAGTCACACTCTTTAGTAATATAAGTCACACTCCTAAATCAGTTTCACTGTGAAACTTGTTCACCCTATACTTTGCCCTATATTATATTTATGTGATTTAGAGGAACATAAAAAAATAGTTACTGTACACTATGCGGACAAAAATATTCGCTTTTGAGTCATATTTTCTCCATTAGGTATGGTTCGAATTCGATCCATACACGGGACTCCGACGCTCAAATCAATTGACTCAGATTCGAATTGCTTGTGGTAGGTAATTTGAGGAATGGAGATATCTACATAATTAGAAAAATATGTAAGCAAGTTGTAAAGTCGTAGTCAATTCTCACTGTTTAAGAACGAAATTATTTTTAGTGAAAATTCTGTAGCCGAGTTGAAAATTTTGATAGTTAATTTTTTATTTTCTTTTGGCATACCAACATTTTTAGCTCGTGAAGTTTTTCATTTTGGTACCCCTTGTCATAATTTTTTCTTACTATAACACCATCAACTTGTTTTCTAATGTCACGAGCATTATACGCACATTTACGTGAGACAATCTCAGGATGAGACGGGATATAGTTTGAGCATGACTCTTTAACACTTTTGAAGGAATGTGTTGTTTGTTCTAATTTATACACAATTTCATGTATAAGACGTTTTCTTACGAGTTTTTGTCATATACCATTCTCTTTGGGAATGTCATTTTGATATAACTTACCTCCAACCCGTACCATACACTCAATCACTCACTCACATGCTCACACATCCTTTTCCTCCTTTGCCTTTTCTTTTAGCAATATCCCTTGCATCTTTATTTCAACAGTTATTTCTACATATCAAAAGAAAGCTCAGATGTTACTTTTCTTATATGTTTGTTGCATTGCTAAATTATTGGACACAACGATAAGGCGGGTCATGGTCCCAGTTTGGACTATGTCTATTATAATCTCATATCAAGTTAAAACTATCAATTAGGGCACATGTTTAGGTCATGTGAAATGAACCTACAGTTCTGGCTCACCCTTATTGGCCATCGGCCGACAAACGTCGCGACCTCGTTTTTGGGTCGTGGCGCTTGGCCATTCGACCATCAAACAAATGATATAAGAAAGTCGTTGAATAACAATAAATATATGCATAAATTGATATTTTTACTCTTTTAAGTACCTCTATTATCATTTATACATTCATTTACTGTAAAGTGCAAACTATCACAAAAACAAGTAGAGAGTAAATTTGAAATAAAATATTTAAATCTCATAGATTAGTGCAAACGGTCAAACATAATTGGGTCAAAAACATTCTATAAAAAGACATTATTTTAGGTCGGAATAAACTTATTTATTTTAGGCTTTACCATATATGTTTAACTGGGGTATATAGAACTAAGATTATAGAATATAATGAAGGTAAACTACCTTATGTAAACTATCACATAAATAATATTTAAAATCTTACACATCATGTACATGATGAAATCTCAATAAGTATTATACCAACTTACAAACAATAATAGATGATTAAGTGTGACAATTATGAATTATGAAAGTCCATGATAATAAAATGTAAGCTATTGATTATAGTGAAATTAAGACCCTGAAAAAAAAAGTGGAAGGTGATTAGCTCCTTGTCTTTGTCAGCAAATGTCTAGCTCAATTTGCAATTAGTTATTCAGTTAGCATAATTTTCCATCAGAAAGTTCAATGATATATTTAGACAATTCAATATCACACTTATGTATGGTAATATATGTTGTTCAGATTTGACATTTGAGTTCATTGATCATTTTATATTTATTTTTTAAATAGTGGTAATGCATAATAACAATGATAATATCTATTCAGAGTATACAAAATCGTGATATTTCAAGAAACATAGTTCACCATTCTCATAAGTTTTTATCTTGACATTTTAAGTCACCATTTTATAGTTGAATAGAGCTAAACAATTTGGGCATGGTCCCCGAAAAAAATGGTCTAAAAAAAAATTAGAGGTTCGAAAAGAGTCGGGCCTATTTGGCCCGACTGGTCATGGGCCTCCCGTTTGGCCCGACATTTTATTTTTTTTATAATTCTTTGTACAAACTATAAAAACTAAAAAAATTCGTTTCACTAATGATGAATAATGGAAAACCATTTAATTACAAATGCAAAAAAAAAAAATAAGTAAGATGATTTTTTAATTTTTATCAATTAATTTTTTTCAACTTTTTAATTTTTAAAATTTGTCAAACTACAAGTTCTTTTGATACAATTAATAGTCACAAATCAAGAAAATAATACTCAAGAATGTTGTCATGTACATAAGATTGTATTTTAATAATTTATAATTATAAAAAAAAAAAAAAAAAAAAAATTAATCGTAAAAATCAAGTAAATTGATAAGGGTAGAAAAATACCCAAAAAGAATTATAAAGAAATAATGTAATTTTGTAAAGTAAATAAAATAATTAAAAATAAAATCATTTACCATCTTGGGATTTACTCTTTAGTAATAGATGATGGATCACATGACTTGGTCCGATGGGGCCGGGCCCAAGCCCAGGCCCATTTTCTTATATCATCGTAACATTTTTGTGAATCACTCTTTTTATCGTATATAAAATTTCATTATTATGCACAAACTTCATTTTTAAATAGAATTTTTAATAATAAATAGTTTTTATGTATAAAAAAGTTTTTATATAATAGTGATACTAAAAAATGGAATTTAAGTTTTTATCATTTTCTTTCAGGTTATATATATCAAATTATATTAATTCCAAATGTCATTCTATTGATATCGCGTTAACCTGAGATAAATATAGGTAATAAGTAATAATGCAACTAAACATATTTTTCCTCTTAACAGAAAATATTACTCCTTAAGCCGCACATTTATTTAAACATTTTATGTTTACACGTATTTTAATGCAAAATTGTTTATTAGTATTAAAAAGATTTTTTTTTTTATGGTTGAATAATTAATAGTATATATGTGAACAAAAAAAAAAAAAAAAATGTGAGAAAAATAATAAAATATGGCATAACTTGAAATGTTTGAAAAGCAAAAAAAGATAAAATTATTTATTACCATTACAGAAATATTCAATTAAGTTGATGGGACTTTTAAGCAAATATTTTACTCCAGAATGAATATATAGTTTAAATATGTTGTCTTACCTTGAAAAAATATTGCAACTATTTCTATAGTACACGTTTTATAAATATTGTAGATGGTATATGATAATCTTAATGATCTAATCTTTTCATAATTAATGTTGTATATGATGATAATTAATCATATTCTAGTGAATTGCATGATTGATATTGTTGTAGATGAGGATGAATATCTTATCTGATCCTTTCATATATCTAGGATAATTATATGATATATTTAGAAAATTGTTACCAGATATTGGAAATGTCAGTAGTAAAAGACAAACTAGTTGAAAATAAAGAGCAACATCAATTCCGTGGTGAGACAAAAAATTAACACTTTTAGTTAGGTTGTATCTTTTTCATGAGGCATGAAATTTTTATCGAAAATAAATATCTACGAGGTTCAATAATTAAAGAATCATGTATTGCTGTTGAAAATTGGGCAGTTGACATTTTAATTAAACCAAACTTTCTAAAAGCCCCACCCCCATATTGTTCTTCTCATATTTACATAAGCTCACAACTTTTTTTTTTTTATCAAAAAAAAAAATTCATTGATAAAAGGCATAAGAAGTACCTGATTTTACAATGAGTTAGGTAAGAATTACTTAGAAAAGAACTACAGAAAGAATCATAAGAACTCTGATTTGTAACCAAGTCTAACCAAGAATTGTTTTAGACTCCAAATTCATCGTGATTGGAATTTGTTCTCATAGTACACGACAAGCATGAATACTCACTTTAGTCGGCATAATAATATTATTGTAAACACTTTTTTTAGTCCCCATTTTAAAATTAAATTTGATAGCATGTGTTTTAGACTTTATCTGATGAGAATCTCCATTTCCATTGTTCTTCCTTGTCCAGTGTTAGAATGTACTTGTTCACCAAGTCAATTAAATTGTTGAACATTTTAAATAACCCTCCTTTCTACTTCCAAAACACCCTTCCCACTTCTCATCTCCCTCACGCTCAAAGAAGTATCCTGGCAAAGTTTGTATAATCTAGGAAAAACAGTTTTAGAGGTCTATCCCCCACCCATTTTTCTTCCCAAAAAGGAGTATGTCTCCCATCCCCAAACTCGACAAAAACTTTTCCTATTTAAAACCTCCCCCAACCAACCCGAGACTCTTCCTAACAACTTTTCTATCCCCCAAACACCCCATCTCGAATGTCATTTTGATTAGATAAAAATCTCCACACCCACATTTGCACAAAAGAGTTCTATTGAAACATTCAAGATCCATCACCCCAATCTCCCCCTCCAATGATATTGGTTTACAAATGTTTTTCGACTTAATTCAAGAAATTTTGTCATTTACACTTATTTGTAAACTCACAATTTCACACAAGACATTATTTTTAAGTATTGCTCATCATTAATCAAAGTAAATCTTCCACAATGGAGAGATTTAAACCTTTCCTCCTTTGTTTCCAAATTTTCCATTTTACTATACATCCAACCTTGACCCCCATATAAACAAAGGATTCCTTCCACTCATTTTGTTTCGCGACATGAATTATTTTACATATCAAAAATGAAATGAATTTGTTGACCCAACTCAGATGTTACTACATTTCTTATATGTGAATTGTTGAATTAACTAAATTTTTCATTATGGACACAACGATTATTTTAGGACCAACCCTTTTTCTTCTTTTTTTCTTCCATTTATCGGGTCAAAAGACATCTTTGGATTCTTTGGTCCTAAGTTTGGACTATCATATTAAAAAGTCGTCAATCGTCAATTAATCTTTTGTTGGTTGGACTTTATGTTAGTTCTTGGATTTGAGTTTGAACATCTCGACATCAAATAAATGATATATTCAAACATTAAAACTATCAATTAGGGCACATGTTTTAAATTGTCATACTCTTGAACCTACAGTTCTGGCTTTACCCTTTTTTATTTTAATAATGATCCTACAACCTGAGCAAACAATCAAAAAAAAAAAAATTATAAGTAAATGATATAATATTTAAACAAATGATATATTTTTGAATAACAATAAAATATTATGCATAAATTGATATTTTTTTAGGTTCTTTTAAGTATTTATTTTAGGGTCATTTATATATTCATTTGTTTAATCAAGTGCAAACTATCCTACAAAAACAAGTAAAATTTGAAAAAGAAAATAAAATATTTATGAATCGTCAATAAAATATTTAAATCTCAAACATTATAAGCAAACGGTCAAACATAATTGGGTCAAAAAAATTCTATAAAAAGACATTATTTTAGGTCGGAATAAAAATATTTATTTTAAAACCATATATGTTTAACTGGGGAACTAAGATATATAGAATATAAGATTAAACTACAGAATGAAATTATGTAATGAGGTAAACTACCTTATGTAAACTATCACATAAATAATATTTAAAATCTTACACATCATGTACATGATGAAATCTCAATAAGTATTATACCAACTTACAAACAATAATAGATGATTAAGTGTGACAATTATGAATTATGAAAGTCCATGATAATAAAATGTAAGCTATTGATTATAGTGAAATTAAGACCCTGAAAAAAAAAAAAAAAAAAGGAATATGTGATTAGCTCCTTGTCTTTGTCAGCAAATGTCTAGCTCAATTTGCAATTAGTTATTCAGTTAGCATAATTTTCCATCAGAAAGTTCAATGATATATTTAGACAGGGGAGCCCACGTTTGCTTCAATATCACACTTATGTATGGTAATATATGTTGTTCAGATTTGACATTTGAGTTCATCTCTTCTATACCCGAGTTCATGGTGAACATGATCACTGTTATGCATAAATATTACTTATATTTATTTTTTAAATAGTGGTAATGCATAATAACAATGATAATATCTATTCAGTGTATACAAAATCGTGATATTTCAAGAAACATAGTTCACCATGAATTCGAGTTCTCATAAGTTTTTATCTTGACATTTTAAGTCACCATTTTATAGTTGAGTATAGATAAAAAATTTGGGCATGGCGATGGTTTGGCCCGCCAACCCGAAATAAGTATATTGCAGGCTAAAAATTAGAGGCCGAAAAAAATAATATGAGGTCATGGGCCTCCCGTTTGGCCCGACATTTTATTTTTTTTATAATTCTTTGTACAAACTATAAAGACTAAAAAAATTCGTTTCACTAATGATGAATAATGGAAAACCAGGAAATAAATAATTACTGCAAATGCAATTGAAAAAAAAATAAGTAAGATGATTTTTTAATTTTTATCAATTAATTTTTTCAACTTTTTAATTTTTAGGGAGTATTTTGTAATTTGTCAAACTACATTTTTTTGATCTGATTAATAGTCACATAGATTAATACTCAAGTTAATGTTGTCATGTACATAAGATTGTATTTTAATAATTTATAATTATAAAAAAAAAAAAAAATTAATCAGAAAATCAAGTAAATTGATAAGGGTAGAAAAATACCCAAAAGAATTATAAAGAAATAATGTAATTTTGTAAAGTAAATAAAATAATTATTTATCATGGGCGGACAAGGGTCAAAATAATCTTGGGCTAAGGCCAAAATTTAATTATAAAACTAGATGATGGGTAATGTATTTGTAAAGAAATGAATTGTTAAAAATATAAACTGCTCCATGAGGCAGTCTTGGGCTAACCCTTGGATAATTATTTACATATATTGATATCACATAAAGATATCGTTGGCATATGTAAATTTATTTTAATCACAAAAACTCTCTCTTTTAAAAATGTAAAACATTTTTTAAATAGTGATTATTTTTATGCATAAATTTTTTTTTAAAAATATAAAACATTTTTAAATAAAACATTTTTTATAATAGTGATACTAAAAAATGGAGTTTAAATGGAGTTTAAGTTTTTATCATTTTCTTTCAGGATATATATATCAAATTATATTAATTCCAAATGTCATTCTATTGACATCGCGTTAACCTGAGATAAATATAGGTAATAAGTAATAAGGCAACTAAACATATTTTCCTCTTAACAGAAAATATTACTCCTTAAGCCGCACATTTATTTAAACATTTTATGTTTACACGTATTTTAATGTAAAAATTGTTTATTAGTATTAAAAAAGATTTTTTTTATGAAGGTTGAATAATAAAATAATAGTATATACGTGACGTAAATTAAAGAAAATAAAATTATTTTTAATGTGAGAAAAATAATAAAATATGGCATAACATTGAAATGTTTGAAAAGCTTTTGTAAAGAAAGATAAAATTATTTATTATCATTACAGAAATATTCAATTAAGTTAAAGATAGGACTTTTAAGCAAATATTTGAATACATACGTGGACAGAATGAATATATAGTTTAAATATGTTGCTCTTACCTTGAAAAAAATATTGCAACTATTTCTATGGTACACGTTTTATAAATATTGTAGATGGTATATGATAATCTTAATGATCTAATCTTTTCATAATTAATGTTGTATATGATGATAATTAATCATATCTAGTGAATTGCATGATTGATATTGTTGTAGATGAGGATGAATATCTTATCTGATCCTTTCATATGTGCTACGCAATAATCCAAAATGTTGAGGATAATTATATGATATATTTAGACACATTTTATTGTTATCAGATATTGGAAATGTCAGTAGTAAAAGACAAACTAGTTGAAAATAGAGAGCAACACTTGCGTGAAATAATTTTATACGTAAGTTGGACGTTAATGACTTTAACACTTTAAGAGAGTTGGGTGTGATTTATCTTTAGGTTGTGTCCTCAAATCTCATCGTAATCTCCCCTCATAAAATTTTTATCGAAAATAAATATCTACGAGGTTCAATAATTAAAGAATCATGTATTGCTGTTGAAAATTGGGTCAGTTGACATTTTAATTAAACCAAACTTTCTAAAAGCCCCACCCCCATATTGTTCTTCTCATATTTACATAAGCTCACAACTTTTTTTTTTTTATCAAAAAAAAAAATTCATTGATAAAAGGCATAAGAAGTACCTGATTTTACAATGAGTTAGGTAAGAATTACTTAGAAAAGAACTACAGAAAGAATCATAAGAACTCTGATTTGTAACCAAGTCTAACCAAGAATTGTTTGACTCCAAATTCATCGTGATTGGAATTTGTTCCCATAGACTCAAATTCATTTAGTCGGCACACATTGAATTTGTTCCCTCCTAGTACCCATCTTCCAATCATGAATACTCACTTTAGTCGTGTTTTACACTTTATTCCATATTATTGTAAACACTTTCCTCTCCTCTTCTGAATCCCCATCTTCACCACAATTGAATTGCTATAAACATAGGTGTTTTAGACTTTATCCACCCCCTCCTCCATTTTGTTCTTCCTTGTCCAGTGTTAGAATGTACTTGTTCACCAAGTCAATTAAATTGTTGAACATAGGTAACTCCCTCTTAAATAACCCCTCCTCCACTTCTACTTCCACCTCCAAACACCCTCTCTCCACTCTCTCATCTCCCTCACGCTCAAAGAAGTCCCAAAAACTCAACCCATTCGGTTTGAAAAAGCGGAAGTATAATCTCCCAAAAGCCTTTTCCCCTAAAGGAGTATCTTTTCTCTCCCAAAACCCAAACTCTAACAAAAACTTTGTCAAAATTTTCTCCTCCCCTCCTCAAAGCCTAAAAAAAACTCCCCCAACCAACCCGAGACTCTCCCCCTCCTCATTATTAAAAATCCCCCAAAACTATAATGGTCGGATTGAGGAAATTATAAAGTAGAAAAGAATCTTGACCTTCTCCACAACAATGAATCTTTGCACAAAATAGAGGAAAAAAAAAAAAATTTTAAAGTGGAGAAATATGATTTAAATCTTCAATTCAAGAGTTCTTTTTAACAACCTTCCCATTACAAATGTTTTTTAATAACTTAAATTCAATGAAATTTTGTCATTTACAAACATAACCTCGGTATGTTGAACTCAAATCCACGAAGGTCTTAAAAGCCGAAAAAAAATTATTTGTAAACTCACAATTTCACAAAATCCGACATTATTAAAAAGCCATAAAATAATCCCCCCAGGGGGATAAGTACATATGAAAAACCCTAGAACTGATTAACTTTGTATCTTTAAGATGTATCAATCACGTTAATCAAAGCTCATCTACCCCAATCCGAGAGGTTTAAACCCCCAGTAGTCATTATTGACATGATTCCAAATTCATCTTAATGACATTTACACGGTTTTTGTTTGTGAGTTGTTTACTCGCGACAAAATTGTTGCATCCGATTATTGGCTAATTTGGTTCAACTCACAAACAAAGGATTCGAACAAGAACAATTGCTTGACATTCTTCAAGATATTGAGCATATCTTTCCTTTATATAAAGCCAAATATCAATAAACCGACAAGTTCTCGATAAGCCCATTAAAAGCATGACAAAACATATGCATTTCCGACAAATCGCGTGGTCTTTGGGACCTTTTGCCATCCTCTGTGATAACGGTGATATGTGTGATATTGGCCCCCAAGATGATACCTTTGTTTAGCATTGATCTTGATCGTTAACATATTCTCTTGTCTATGCTCGTGCCGGCTTTGCCGTAATGAAGATAGGAAAAATTGAAGATGAAAGATCCAGAAGAGAGGGTCCCGGGACAAAGAGATCTCTATTGGTAGCTTTGTTTAGCAATATACTCAATTCTTATGTGTAAAAATGAGCGATAAATAAATATGAATTTGAAGACTACTCGTCCCTTTACCTGGATACATCTTATTGATGAATCGTCTGAGTTAACGAATGAGTTCAGGGTTTTTCATATATGTGGATGAACACTCTGAGATTTTTTATTCCTCACTCTCGGGGATTTTTGCTCTTTCCATGATTTTATGGACCAACTCCTTTCTTCTTCTTTTTCTTCCAATCTTTCCATTTCCATAATCAAATACCCCCAATCAATAAATCAATTAATCTTTTTGTTCGGTTGGACTTTTTCGGGCTTTTGTAAAGTTTATCTTGTAAAGAAGACATTGCTCTTTTCTGGACTTTGCCTGATTATATTCAAACATTACGTTACCTGTTCATTGAGAACCACCATCGCTATCGATATTTATTTAACTTTCCCCATCTCTAAATTGATGTTGAAGCGTTTGGGAATTTCTCTCTTTTGCCTCTGAAGAAGTGCCACCTCAAATGATGGATTCCCGGCCTTTGGCTCGGGACAAAAGAGATCTCTTTGGTAGAGCAATAGACTCAACCCTTTTGCAATAAGAAATAGGAAGGGGGGAGAGGGTCCCCACTTTATAGATTCATCCAATTAGAAGAGATATTGCTCCACTATAGAAACCGAATCTTTCCATAATCAGCCTCAAATACCCCCAATCAATCCCCGTAAAATTTATTCCTCTTTCTTTGCCTCCTCGATTACCTCATGAACCACCACGACTATTTGAATGAAAGATTATGAGTCCTTTTTGCGAGAGCACTTTTGCCACCACTTTATAGATGCATCCAATTAGAGATATTGCTCTATAGTCTGAAAGGCATAGCGGTTCCATGTAACTCCTCAAACATCCGTAAAGAAACACCTTTTAGAACATAATTAATTATAAATAATTGAAATAATATACGTGTATAATATATATGTTTCACATAAACGAGCATACAAGATTTATCTTTTAAGGATGAGATCATACTTTAGTGACAAAAATGATACATCATGATAAAAATGTATACAATGTTGCACATTTTAAATTATGTACAATATAGGCCAGATTTAAATTAATTTAACGAAGAAACTAATGAGGGTAAATAACCTTTGTTAATTTCTTCCTCCCTAAAATTTAATAAGGGCAGTCACAAACACTCGGTGGTAACGAGGGCAAATGCGTCATCAATATTAACGAGGGCAAAATTACCCTCGTTAAAACACAATTTTAGCAGGGGTCAAACTTGGGATTTCTCGGGGGCAAGTGAGCTAGCATTGTTGTTAGGCTAGATGATTTATTTATTAAATTCTCACTTTTAATAAATATATATCATATATTTTTAACGAGGGAATTATGTCCTCACTATTAACGATGACTATTATGGTGCTTGTTAAAGCCCTCGGTATTAACGATGGACAATTTATTGCTCGTTAACGCCCCCATTAGTAACAAGGTTGCTAAAATCCTCAATTAATTCCAAGGGTTAGTAAAACTCTCTTTAAAGCCCCTGTTATTAACGGTGACTTTTACAATCCTTATTAATGCTCTCGTTAAATTACCGGTCTTTTTTTTGTAGATGAATTATTGTATTCGATACAATACCCAACATTATTATTTTTTATTTAAAAAAAAAAATATGCCACATGATGTATTGGATGCAATCTGTACACAAAGAATATTCGACACTAGATTATTCAATTTTTAGGAGTATTAGTGCATTATAACCTATATGTCTACTTTGTATGCCTTATTTGGTTTAGAGTTCTACTACTCACACCCCAAAATCCTCTAAACACACCCAATAATTTTAAAAGATAAAAATAGATATACATAAAATGTCTAAGTTACTCTATATAAATTGGGGTATTATTTTTCCATTAAATTTTGTTAGACTTTAATTTTAGTCCTCTAAGTCTCTTACACTTTGAAATTAGTCATTTATTTTTTCTCAAATTTTTTCAAATATTTAGACATGAAAAAATAATTGAAAATTTTGAAAAAAATTAATTACAATCTAAAAATAATTAAAAACATAACTAAATATTAGAAATAATTTCATTTTAAAAATCAATTAAAAATTTAGAAAAAACTGAAATAATTAAATAAACTCTGAAAAATATTATTAAAAATTAACTATATCTTAAAAGTAAGTAAATAAAAGAATATAAAAATCAATTAAAATTAAACAAAATCAGAAAAATATAAAAAAATCTTCAAAATTAATTAATTTAAAATTTGATTTTTTAGATCTTATTTACATTTAATTGATTCTTTGAAGTTCATTATTTAAATTTAAAGATTTTTGAAGATTTTGTCTATTTTTTTATATTTTTATAGATTTAATTTAGTTTTTTTTTTTTTTGAAAGATTTCTATTTTGCTAAGAAATCTTTGAATTTGTATATGTTTGAAGATTTAATTGATTATTTTATAATAATTTCATATTTTGAATAAAAAATTTAAAGAGTTTTTTAGATTTTTGAAAAAGAATTATGAATAAAAAAAACAATATATATATTTTTTGGAGAGTGAATATTAATTAAAAGAAAGAAAGATAGGAAAATATTTTTTTTTCTATTTTGATGGAGGAAGGATATAATATGAATGAATTGAGGTTTGTTTAGTAATTTATACTAATTTTTTAATTTTAACGGGTTGTGCTTAACAAATGGAGTGTGTTAAAGAGGATTTTGGGGTGTGGTAGTAACACTCTTTGGTTTATATTATTACTCGATTTTATTTAAGATAATAAAATATTGAATATAACATATAAATTGAGAGTGAGCATCATATACATTCAGGTGCATTATGCATTCACAGTATATTTTAAAAATATACAATTTATTATATTGAAAGATGCAATTTATTTATACTAAATCGTGCAATAATTTATTTTCCATTAATAATTATACTATTCAGTGTAAATAAATTATATATAATTTAATATAATAAATTATATGATATGAGTGCACGTTGCACACATACAAAATTTACCCATAAATTGATAGGAGCAATTGATTGATTTTACGTATCCAAATTAATACTTAGTTATTAAAGAAATCTAACCTTTTTTAATTGGATTCCCTTCCTATTTAGAAACCCCTCTCGATTTTAATATTATTATAGAGACAGAGCCATAAATCGGCCCATCACTCGCCCCCACCACCGCCTGTTAGCGGCGCCTCCTCCCGCCACCTAATGCACATTCACGTGAATATTTATCACTGATACTTTTCATTGACCTCACCATAACTTTTTGTCAATTTCCCTCCAGTATTTTCCAATCATCGCTCACCCAATCCTCCCCTATAAAACCACATCTCCATCAATCCAAACATTCTAAAATTAAATCCAAGTAGAATGTTAATGCGAAGCGCTTCGTCCACAATTCTGCGCTCATGGCTGCCCAATTCCACATCCGGGTCCGGATCCTCGCCGGAACCTGAAAACCTGCCCCAATTGACCCGAACCCGCTCCTTCTGCCTGACAATGTTGTCGGAGGACTATTCGCGGCGGGGCGGCCCAACCCGGGGCGCGTTCGAGTCAAATCCTAAAGATCCGGCGAAGATTAAGAAGAATCTGCGGTTGCCGACGACGCCGAAGGTTAAGGAGAGGAGAGAGGGTCGGGAGATTGGATCTGTTCTCCTGTCGACCGCCGGATTGGGCGCGGCGGCGCCGGAGAGGGAGAGAGTGTCGCAGACGGTGTTGGTGGGCGGCGGCGGCGGCGCGGGTGGGGGGATGTGCGGCGGGGGGAGGGTATCGGATGACGGGTCGGGTTCGGGGTCGCAGGATCCGGGGAGGCATTGGCGGGAGAGTACGGATGCGTATTATGAGATGATGATACAGGCTAATCCGGGGAATTCTCTGTTGCTTGCGAATTATGCTAAATTTTTGAAGGAGGTACTTTGTTTGTTTGATTACTGGAAAACGTTGAACAATTTGTTTTTGAGTTCCTTCTGTAGGGTTTAATTTTATCACACAAATTTATTCATGGCAAACTCTTTTATGAAACTTGTTCATTGCATGAATTTGGTTTCTTTAGGATTACTTGTTCTCACTAAACAATATTAGATGTTTTCATTGAAAAGTATTCCGTTTTCCCTAAACAGTATTACTTAGTTAGTAGTAGTACTAGTGGTTTTCACTAAACAAGTTTTACTTAGTCAGTACTAGTGGTTTTCACTATACAATATTACTTGTTTCTATTGAACCGAATTAGTTGCACCCTTTTTATATTATGAACAATTTTTCCAGGAGAGTTACTCTTTGTTCCTATCTATTATGTATATGTTCTTAGACAATTTGCATCATTGGGATAAGTCTCTAATGGAAGTTCATTCATCAAATTTCTTGTTAGTCTACTAAATTGGGCTTGATCTCATGAATATACTTCGTGATCGATTATTTTCTTTTTATCTTAATCAACATATGTTTCATATTGCATTTTAATTTATTTATAATCCTTTTAGGTTAAAATTTGATTTTCGAATCATTTCACAATGTTGTATGTAGGTTAAGGGAGACTTTGCAAAAGCAGAGGAGTATTGTGGACGTGCGATTTTGGCTAACCCGAGCGATGGCAATGTGTTATCACTTTATGCTGATCTAATATGGCAGACACAAAGAGATGCTGTTAGAGCTGAGGCTTATTTTGATCAAGCTGTTAAGTCTGACCCCAACGACTGGTAACAACACGATTCTTCGTTTCTCGTTTCTTAATCGTTTACTTTTCCCCGTAGTTAAGCCAAATCATGAATTTCTTGTGCTTTATTTATGAGTATATTCATTTAAAAATGGTTTAGTTTTGATTTTTGCATCCATAAATGTCCATTAAAATACCTGGAATAAAGATTTAGGCTAATCATGTGGTGGAAATAAATTGCTTTATGTTAACTTCTTGTGTGACATTTCCCTTGTGGTCCGTCGAGTGTTTAGGCCTTATTCAACGTGTAGTGGGATATTGGAGAAGTCTCAGATTCTTAATTTTTATTTTTTAGATCACTAGTTTGTGGTTAGAATCTTTAGTGAACTTAATCTGTTGTGTTTGATTCTTCTTGAGATTGTGAGGCCTGAGTTCTCTACAGTCTCTTTCTTTTGGTTGGCAAGTTTTTAGACTTCAGTTACGTAATTAAAGACTAATAATTATATTTGTGGTTTATATGCTTTATTCGGATTTCAATTGTCCTTGGAAAATGCTAAGAAATTGTAGGTCTTTATCTTGTTGAGACGATTAAACTCATTAGTCAAGTCCGCCCATTAACCAAAATCGTTCCTGTTAGTCTCCTACGAGGCAACATGATCCGATTAAATTAGATCTAGTCTCGTAAAATATATTCCGTGAGATCGTCCCTCACAAGTTTATTTTTGGGTAGTAATTAGGGTGAATGACGTCGTTTAAGATTTAAATTGTTGCCAAGTAGGATGTCACGTCATAATTTTTTTTCTTTTTTAAAATTGAGGTTTTATTTGCCAAACCTAAAAAATTTAGACTAGCTTGCAATTTGTGAAAGTAGTGAATTTAGTATAGCAATTAAGCCATATCAAAATGATATTGATTTACTTTTTCTTTTGCTCATTGAGATACATATCCAAATCCTAACATTATTTGAACTTGGCCCTGAATTGATGTCGATTTCTTGTAGTTATGTTCTGGCTTCATATGCTCGATTCTTGTGGGATGCTGAAGATGATGAAGAAGAGGATGAGGTAAAAAGCCAATATGAAACGGAAAGGAATACTTTGCCGTCTATGTTCATCCAAAACGAATCTCACTGGCCTACGATTGCTGCAGCGTCCTAATCTAATTCTTCGTCCTCTAATAGCTCGCGTATTGGTAATATAGTACTAATGAAAGTCCAAAGGAAAAAAGGGTTGGTTGGCTAACATATGTAAGAAATTTTGCGTTATGGTATGTTTCTCCTGTTTTATTGTAAATATAGATCAAATCAAAATTAGATTCCTTATGCAACATCTTTCAATATCAAATTATCAATAATTTCGTAGTGATGTTTCCTTTGTTTGGAGTTGTTGGTTTTAAGTTAAGTGGTTTAGCTATCATTTCATGTAATTTGGAATTAGACCTCTTGGAATTCTTGAAAGGCTACCAGGGATATGTTTTGTTAGCTCTCGTTTGTGCGCAAATAGCATACTTGCATGAGACGGCTCACAGTAAGAAGGGTATAATTTGGACGTTGACACTTTAATATTTTGGGAGAGGTGAGTGTGATTTTTGTTAAGTTGTACTTCGTATCATGCATGAGACTGTCTCATATTAGTTTTTGTAGTGCGCAAAAGAGTAGGGATTTAATTTGGGGGAGTGACTCAAAGGTACAAAGTCACTCTTCAAGTAACTCTAAGATACAAAGTAACTTCATTTTGACTTTAAGGTACAAAAATATGGTTAAAAAGTCTAAGTTGCTCTTCTGTTCGTTTTTTGCACTTACGAATTTTGGAGTGCAGTTTTTTTAATTTTCTACACTACTAGGTCAATTTTGGAGTGTAGTTTTTTTAATTTTCTGCACTTTTGTCTTTTTATTTCACTTTTTATTAGTTACAATTTTTTATATAATTTAATTTAAATTTCAGATTTTATAAAATTTATATTTCGAATATGCATTTTCCCAAATTAATATGTATTTTTCCAAAATGTGTACTTGGTAAGAACAAAAAAAATAAAATTATGAATACATACAAAAATGAGATAAGGGATATTTTTGGTATAAATTGTATTTTAAAATTACTTTAAAGATACTTTGTACCTTATAATTTTTTTGTTAGAAACTTTGTAGTGGAGAGTCATTAATTCATTTAATCTAATCGAGCCAAACTTTAGGCGATGTTTGTTTTAGATTTTAATTGATTTTTAAAAATTGATTGATTTTTGAAATCAATTGGACTTGTAAATCCTGATAAATAGTAAGGTTTGGTTTTGATTTTTTGAGTACTGTGATAGTAGATTTATAGGTATTGTAGTGATGATTTTTTAAAAATAGTTTTAGAAAATTTGAACTAGAATCAATTTTAAATTTCAAAATCCAAATTCTGGTTCTTAAAACTCAAAATAAACATGTTGTTTAAGCTTGAATTGTTTATCATCGTGTCGAGCTCCAGTTGAACTATTGTATATGAGTAACACTCAATGTGAATCAGGTTCACACATTAATTCTATCACTTTTATGTGTAAAAATTATCACTATTATGTATAAAAAATTTCACTATTTAAAAATATAAAATATTTTCTAAACAGTGATTATTTTTGTTCATAATAGTGATAGTTTTTATACATAACACTGAGAGTTTTTATATATAACAGTGATACTTAAATAATCGAGTTCATAGCATGAACCAGGTCTATACAAGTTTTTGTTATTGTATATTCACAAGCTTTTCGGATCTCAATCGAGTCTAAATGAGTTTGACATTATCCATCTTAAATTTAATTGTTCATCTATTAATCATTATTACATTACAATGAGATTACATATATATATATATATATATATATATATTACAATCATATAGATCTACTTAATTCTAGCTATTTATTTGATTAAATAAGTATAATTACATATAAATATATTTATTATATATTTTCAATGTAAAATTTATAAATAAATAAAATAAAACTACTCATAATTTATAAGACCTAGCTCACTTGTTTAATAACGTTTTGTACGAAAATATCTATTTTGGTGGACAATAACAATAGATAAAAATAATAAGCAACAAGTTCAAGCATAATATGGGCCTGTAGCTTGATGGCCCATAAAATTAAAACCGAAACAATAATACAAGAAAAACATAACAATATTATAGGAAATAACACAAAAGTATTACAAAAATATATAACGATATTACAATCTAAACAAAAAAAAGATAAGTTATGAAGGTTATCTAATCAAAACTAAAATATTACAATAAAAAAAATCATGATTTTGAATATACTATACTTACAATTTGTAAATAGAAGTACTAATAAAAATTTTTTTTTTAATATATTTGAATCAACTAGATAACTAGAATTAATTTTTTTTTTAAAAAAATTCATCAATCGATTGTGTGAATTTTAATCTATAGATAATTAAATATACACATCTAATTTTGTCATATATGGTATGAGATGCATAAATTTAATATAAATCATTATATTATGATAAAATATCGAATTGATGAATTAGCAATTGAAAAATCTAATATGAAAATTGAGAAATTGAAAAATACTAGCTGAAGAACCCCAGTAACAACACAAAAGGAGAAGAGGCGATAAAAAAAACGAATGATAAATATATCAAAAATAAAACATTCACTATAGCTTTAACGGTTATATACATACCGTTGCATAGAATATTATACTACATATCAGTAGCCTAGTGGTAAGCAGTATTAGCATGTTACTTGATGGCTCGAGTTTTATATCACGAATTTTAATTAAATTGGAATAAATATTTTTTTAATGGAGTCCCAATGGATTAATTTGATTACATCCCTATAAACGAGTCAATTTCATAGGTAAATAGACTCTTCTTGTCTATGGATGTAAGACCTCTCCCAAGAGTCTAAAATAACAAAAGGGGTCAAAATCTTTTTCAATTAGATAGAGAATGTGCTGTGTGAGGGAATCTTTTTCTTCAAAAAGTTGGAGTGCGATTTTTGGACATTTTTAATTGAATTATATATTGATATGTATACCGTTCACTTTCAATTGTTTGGATTATGGCACTCAATCTCAATTATGTACCATTCACTTTCAATTCTTTCACCTTTTCAGGAAATTAAATGCTACACTTTACCATTTTTCTTTGAATTGTGACACCCACTCTCAAATAGTTGAACTATGTCATCCTAAACTAATATCGTTTAAGACGAACACAACATCACAATAACTTTCACGATCAACACGGTGGAGATGGCGACGAATTAGACATTTCATTTTGCGGTGGGAGACATTGTTTGTTAAGATTTTTGTCGAAAATGAAATGTGTTTGAAAAAAAAAAGTTGGGCAGAGTGATTTTCGAACTAGGTGTTTTGAATTCTATCAAATTTTCAACAAAATTTTGTTGAAATGATTAGAGATTTTCAAAATGATTTTTTTGAAATTTGTTATTTTTCATAGAATTATATATATTTCGGCATATAATTTCGAAAATAGTGATATATTTCGGCATATTGTTTCCGAAAACTATGATATATTTAAATAAACCAGGTCTGAATATGTATGACAGGAAAATTGAAAAATAAGTACGTAAATGACAACTCTACAATTTTCATCGTAAGTCTAGGTTTAAAACACAACATGTCATAAACAATACCCTAAATATTTAAAAAAAAAAAAAAAAAAAACGTTCAACATTCCAAACTTTATAGGTTCCCCACCCACCATAGTTGCTACACAAAACACTAACTAAGCTATGGTGGTGGACGACGCTGGAAGATAAAAACAATGGGCCGATAGTGTGGAATGGAGAAGTCTTAATCATGACTTTTTAATTTTCAATAAAGTGGGAAGTGGTGTATTAAGTATTAACTGTTTAAGTTTTTTGAGCTATTCAGGGGTATACGAGTCATTTCTTAATTATAATAAAATAATACTCCTCTCTGTCCCGCAATTACTTTCACACTTGCCTTACTTGGACGTCCAACATTATGATGAGAACCGCGATCGCAAAACACAAATAGTATGCAAATAACTATAATAATTGTTGCCCCAACTCAGGTTGGCAAGAAACAATTAGGTTTTGGTAGAGTTGCCAAGGATTTTTTATTAATTTTCTGCTTAAAAACAAATAAAAAACGTCCACTATACTTATAGGACAAAAACTAGGACCAAATCTGCTCCAAAAAGGACCAATTCTCACCCTAAATCTAGAAGCGATATACTTGAATGAAAATTAAAGGATAAAAACAAAATCTAACCTATTAAATAAATAAAAACAGTAAATATATGATAATCTTGATCTTCCTTGTGAATCTTGACAAATCTTGGAATAAATCTTGGAAAATCTTGCCCACTAACTTTAGTTGCAAAAGTAGGACAATTCCTTGCCATATAATCTTGCACGTATTATTGGGTCCAAAAACCCTCGTTCGCATCATTCCCGTCCCTTCAAAATCGTCCTCAAGGACCAATTATGGGAACACTCTCTTATCGAGCCTAAATGCTCCCCTTCATCTAATCGCCGTTTGCTTGCCACCAAATAATTGAGCTCAAAATTATCAGCTGTTCGGGTGTGGCAAAAAATCTTTAAGCGATAGCACTGATTTTTCAGAGTACAGCCAACAAAATAACTATCATTAATTATAAAAAAATGATAATTATTATGGTAGCCAAAACCTTTATCTTCATCGAAGTAGGACTTGGGGAACGTCATATTAAGACCCGAAAAATTTGCATCGTCACCATGTTCCATATCAACAATTTCGCACGAATTGTCTTCAAACTCAACATCTCAAATGGGATGCGCAAAATCAAGTACTGGCAGCGCGTCATCATAAATAGGTAATATGGGATCCATAACGAGTTGCTCTTCCTCTTCATCGTAAATCGGTGGACCGTCATAATATTCACTATTCTCGTCGGGTTCAGAATATCTATTGTTCAATTTAGATGGATCATCATCCACAAAAGACCCATTAACAAACCCAAAATAATCCTTAGCTCCACCAGAAAAATAGTTTCCATAAAGTTCATTAGGCCCATAATTTAAACCTGAAGCACTCTGCGCAAATTATGGAAACAAAGCCGAAGGTCCAACATATGAATTCATAGACCCAAACTGTGCAAACCCCAAGTTATCCAAAGGCCCAATTCGTGTGTTTTCCTCAAGCTCATTTAAAGGCACAATTTGCTCAAACTTTTCAGAGCAAAATCTTAAAGGCACATCAACAAAATAATTCGTTGCTCCAGTTCTCTTAATAAACTTGTAATTTAAACCAATTGGCCCACTACATGGTATTAGCCCATCACCTATTAGGGTAATATGTTGCAATTCAGCCGCATCATCATCAACGTCAACATCATGGTTGATTAGGGCAACATATTGCTCTTCGTCTTCAGCGCCAATCAGCACATCGCCGCTGCTCGAAATACCAGCGGTGGCTTGGATGCTTCTCTGTTCGTCATAATCAGCGAAATCGGATGGTCCAAATCTCGCCATAAGTTCCCTTTTGAAATCCTTCCACCGAACGATCCGACTTGCTTTTGATATAACCTGCTAATCAATTGCCACCAATCGTTCACTTCTCCTTCCATGTAGTATGCCGCATACTTCACCTTTTTGCTACGTCCGATGTCGTTTAGCGTGAAGTACAGATTCGTCCAGCTTAGCCATGATTTTGGGTTGCTACCGTTGAACGTAGGGCAGGTTAATTTGGGTCTCCCCCTTCTCCGGTGTCCCCCGTTCACATCTTCCCTATCCCGACGTCGGGTAGGGTTGATTTCCTCCGTTTCTGGGGAATCGGATTCTTCATACGAAGAATCCTCATCACTCTTCCTTCTGATTGAAGAATCCGCACTGCGCTTCTTCTTCTCCTTGTGAGTTCCCGCCATTGCTCGTATTCCTTTCGCGATTCTCAAAGCACCAATTTGATGAGAACTGCGATCGCAAAATACAAATAGTACGCAAAGAACGATAATAATTGTTGCCCCAACTCAGGTTGACAAGAAACAATTAGGTTTTGGCAAAGTTGCCAAGAGTTTTTTTATTAATTTTCTACTTAAAAACAAAGAAAAAACGTCCACTATACTTATAGGACAAAAACAGGACCGAATCTGCTCAAAAAAGGATCAATTCTCACCCTAAATCTAGAAGCGATATACTTGAACGAAAATTAAAAGATAAAAACAAAATCTAACCTATTAAATAAATAAAAACAGTAAATATATGATAATCTTGATCTTCCTTGTGAATCTTGGCAAATCTTGGAATATATCTTGGAAAATCTGACCCACTAACTTTAGTTGCAAAAGTAGGACAATTCCTTGCCATATAATCTTGCACGTATTATTGGGTCCAAAAACCCTCGTTCGCATCACATTACTTGCACACTATAAAAAGGAAAAACCCTTTATAAACTTTATTCTCACAATATTTCACAAATTTACACAAAATGTTATTCTTTTTGCTCATCACATACACACAACTCAATTATTTACTTTACTTTACACATAACGGTTTACAAAATTACCCCTCGAATCTCTATACTAAATCCCCTTTTTTTAATTTGTGTGCCATTGTAAATATGAAAGTAATCTTAGAACGGAGGGAGTTGAAAACTAATGGGGTGTATCTCCTAATTAAGGGGGTGTGAATAACAGTAGCAGCTGCAGTCTTGATGGGGAAGGAGATGGGTAGAATAGTCTTTTTATGTTAAGAAAAATTTTGTTAAAATTTTTAAGAGGTGTCTTTACTAATGTTGGCGGTGCAAATAACCTAGGCCAGCAAGTATTCACCTCTAACCCACCTTACAAACCCAGGCCCAAAAACCCACCATAGAAGCCCAGGCCCAAAATCTCACCTCACAACCCAGGCCCAAAGATAAGCTGCAAAAGGTTCGAAGGCAAGCTACCGCCACCTGTCGCACATTAATCGAAAAAAATAAATTCAGAATGCTTTCTTCGATCTTTGCGTTGATTGTAATCGAATCTTGCCGTTTTCAAGATTGAATTACTGAATATTTTGATGTTTATCTACTAAATTTCTTCTTTCCTTCTCACAATTGTTCGGTTCCATCAATTTCACTCTACTGTTTCTTTGTTTTGATCTTTTGGAACCTGCGACGCCATTGTTGTAATCCCTCGGCATAATATGCAGAGAAAGAAGTGAGGGAAAAGGGCCCATGATTCTACAACTATGCTGATTCTTAGAGGAGCTTCTAAATTTTCAATGTATCACAACTGTGCTGTTGCCCGTTACATGTTCGACGAAATGCGAGAGCTCAGAGCTGGGTTTCCACAGTAGGAATTATATAAGAATTCTTGAAATGGAGTATTGCTCGTTTCAAAAAAGTGTTCTCCCTCACTTTCTCTGTATTTTCAACGAAACCCTGTCATTTTCATAGTTCTTTCCACCCAGAATTCAGAGAAAGATTCTAAAAAGTGTCAAGTTTCATCCTTCAACCATGAGGGACGTTGTTGTGAGCTTATCTAGTACTGTGGACGTCCAATGCAGCATTGTTGAATGGAAAACAGTGTTTTGTTTCCTGAGTTTTCTAAAGAGAAATGAGCTATTATTACAAGGGAAAGCCACTATTGGAGGAATTTACGAAAGGGGATTCTCAGCTGATTCATCTACTGCATCCATGTTACTCGGTGAATTTCAAGGAGAAGGTAAAGATGATAAATTTATGGTGATAATTAAGAAAATTGTGCCACAATTGAAAAATGAAACATTTTCTTATCTTGTAAGCTAATGTAGGTATTGCTTTGTGCTGATATTTGCTATGTCATTCTACATTGGGTTTTATCAATCTAGACAGTGTAAAAGAATTACTTGCATAAAACTGGAAGAGACTTGCTTCTTAAACTGATGATTTTTGTGCAAAAATGGAGACATGATATATTTTTACAATTGGTTATAAGTTATAATTTAACACTGAATGTGCGGGAGATCGTTGTTGGTAAATAGTGACTGCATGACCTATACATGGGACACTACTTGACGATGCATATTTTATAAGCCTAGTATTGTGTCATGCATGATGCAACAACTTAAGCTTATTGTATATTTTTTTTTTTTGATGTTTAATGTTTCCTTACATCTCTGATTTTTTTCATACTCACAAATGTACTCAACTGCCCATCAGAGTCGACTCATAATGTGAATTGCATTGACCACTAGAACCTCATTTTCCTCTAATAGCTAAAAGCCTAAACTTCTGTTTCAAGTAGTTGTCATTTCAGAATTATTTATGGTGAGTTGTTACATCGTATGCTTTTTAACTCCATGCCTTAGTCTCTTATGTGTACAATTGTAAGTCAGTTTTGCTGTATAATTTTCACTCCAGGGTAGTCAGTTTCTTGTATGGATATCTGATGATACTGTAAAGTAGTAATATGCCCCCAATTATGTCATGTAGTACAGTATCTTGGACACATTTCCTTCCAGTTGGCAGCTTCTTTACGACTCTACCATGAGATCTTGCATGTGGTCATTTGCTAGGCTTGTCCTTCCTCAATTTTTTGCATTTTTATTTTTTGGATTTTTTTTTGTGGGTACTCTTTTTCCTGCTAATGGTTTTAACGAGGCCAATCCTTTGTTTTTCACTTTTATTTTAATAATTTAGCATTTTATTAGTCAGCTTTAAAAATTGAAAGAAACATTAGTTTACTACTGAAATGAAATAGTAATAATTTAAAGTTTGAATTTTTTTTGACTTGATGTTCTAGACAGATAAAATAGTGACTAAATCTGTACTCAAAATCTGCGAGAATGTGTATTTTTAAAGCATCGTGCAGGTTTGAGTAGCTAAATGCTATGTAAGATGAAATAAAGTATTTTCATGTTAAGCTAACTTGGATTTTTGTACCTAAACCTGAAAGCTGTTTCGTTGTGGACTGTAGTATTAGATTAAAAGCTACTCTTGTGGCTAAGGTTTTTACTCAAATGAGGGGATGGATCAGACACAAATCTTTGCTTTTATTATGCTTGTATTAGTTGCACATTTTTACTGGGAGATAAAACAAATTAAGTAAAAACTACTACCTCCATCCCAACTCTTTGTTCACAGTTACTGTTTTCTCGTGTTTTAGCGAGCGAGTTTTTTATTAGTATTTGAAATGATAAAGTAATTTTTAAGGAGACATATAATAGAGGAGAGATAGATCTATCATACCCTTCTTAAAAGTCACTTTATCATTTTAAATACTAATAAACAACTCGCTCACAAAAACACAAAAAAAAAAGTTGGGATGCAGGGAGTACCTTTTTGCATGGTGAATTGGATAAATAAATTTTTATGAGGCAGCCAGAAGGCTTTGTTGACAACAACAACTTGATTATGTGGTTTTTGCTAAAAAATCCTTTTATTGTTGAAACAGTCTCCTAGGCAACGGAACAAGAAATTTGATATGTTCATGCATTACTAAAAGTTCAATATGAGTTCATATGATCATTATCTTTACTTTAAATGAAGTGTTTTGAGTGTTCTTGCTCATTCTGTTGATGATGCACCGTTGGTTAGTCCTTGTATCAAGTCTATTGAGCATATTCAAAATTCTAAGTGAAACTTTGACATGAAGTACTGAGGTGCGAAAAAGATTTCGGACATGAACATTGTTAGGCATAGAAAAAGTTCTACCATTTTGTTATTCGGATATCTTATGTGGAGATGGATTTGAGTAAAATCTCCATGTCTGCTGCCAAGTCTGTGAATGTTCCTCTTGTTGTCCATTTTGTGTTAAGTAAGGACTAGTCTCCCAAGTCTGAAACTGGAATTAATTATATAAAAACTATTGCTTACACTAATGCAATTGGTTCTATGATGTATTATTGTGGCAAGCACTAGGCCTGATATTGCTTATGTTGTTAATTGCTTGAGTAGATACTTGATGAATCCTGGTAAGCCTCATTGGAGGCTCTGAATTGACTTTTTAGATACTTGAATGGTTCTTTGAATGTCAGTCTTAAATTTTTTAAATCTGCTGACGTAAACTATTTGCTAATTATAGGGACAACTAAAGATCAACATCTTATGTGTACACTTTGTGTGGCTCTTGTGTGATAAAATCTCTGTTAAAACATATTGTTACAAAATCTATGACTGAATCTGAATATGCTGTTGTGGCTGAGGCCGTGAAAGGGGCAAATTGGTAAAAAGGTTTTTTTAATCTGAATTTTGTTTTAATGGTAATGTTTTTGTATTTTCTGATAGTCAATCTGGCATACGTACAGAGTACCAAACATATTGATGTTATATTTCATTACATCCGTGATGTGGTTGCTAATGGTTATTTAATCTGAATACGATACCATCTCAGTTTAATCAGCAGATATGAGTTATAAGTGTGTAGTTGCTGAAAAGTTTAGATCTTGTCGAAAAACCTTGAATTTTGATTTTGGTGATTATTGGACGTGTTTGGCGTTCGTTATGATGTAGCTCACTTTGTATTTGTTATAACTTCGCTTGTATTAACTTTGTGTTTATTGCAGATGCTTTAAGGCTATGGTGATTTCTGTGGTTTTATTCATGAGTAGTTGAGTACATTGAAACAGTATTGGGCGATAGGTGGAGATTATTGGTGTTTTGTGGCCCAATTTGTTTGGCCCACTATTTAATTTCCTTTTCATTTTGGAAGCCCATTCTTATACTCCTAAGGCAGCCCTTTTTTAGCCCCAATCCCCAACTAACCCTAATCTACCTCTATATATGGAGTGTTGTAGCCTCTTCTCTTCTCTTAGTGAGATAAAAAGGCTGCAATTTTATTTTATAGAGAAACAAGGTGAGAAGAGTGAGGAGAAAATGGGCTATTGAGGGTGCATTCAGAGTAAGCTTTACTGATTCAGCCCTTTGTGATCTCAAGCCATTGTTTCCCTATAAAGTTTGAAGGGACCGAGTAATAGGCGATCTGAGCAGAAGGATGCCGGAGCATTGCTGAGATACTCAAGAGGACGGTTTGCGACATTAGGTAAAAATAAATGAAAGAGAATTTTCATGATACCGAGTACGTATTTTTTTGGTGTTCTGATAAATTTGCTGAAGCTAGTTGGTGGATCCTAATTAAGTTGAGATTTTATAAATGATCTTATGACTTATAATTTTTTTTATTTAGATGTGCCTTTGAATGGACTTATTCTAATATATCTATAACTGTGTTTATATCATTTGATTGAACAGTTTAACTTTTTTGTAGTATTCATACTAATAGTTATTAAGAAGCATGAAATTTCCTATATTAGTAATATCATTCCTTATCAAGTTGTTATTTATTGCTCTTGTGATAATAGGACTCGTTATCAAACTATTACCGATAAGAGTATAAAATGCATCTTTGCTCTTTCGGCTGTCATTCTAATTATTCTATGAAAAGGAATTCATATTTTTATATATAGGCATTGGACTTTAATTGCTTGGTGGGTGAAAATAGGAGTTTGCAGGATCTTGATTTAGTGTAACACTTGGCTGAACTAATATCATTCAATGAAAACAACTAATACTGATCAACTAATACCATTTAAAACACATTTGAGTTACGTGGTGCACCTGGTGCTTAGAAGTGTTTACCTAAGATTTTATACAATTGTACACATGAGTAAATGATAAGAACCACTGTTGTACTAGTTAAATGATTTGATTAAGAATTAGTTTTCCCAATTTTGACCATGTGAACTTGAATTGGGAATTTATATAATAATGTGTTTGGTCTTTTGTTATTTTGTGAATACCTCAACATTATTTTATCAAATATAAATTTTGAACTCTTTACTCACTCACACTTCATCATTGAAGATGTGATACATGATTGTTTTTACTTAATGAACATTTATTGTCCAAGCCGTTGTTCGTGAAGCTATATAATTTTAAGTCTTGTGATTATGTTGCAACTATTATGGGTATATATTTCTTGTTATGTTTCATAAATTGGGTTAAGAGGCATTGTATTAAGGCATGACACAAAAAAGTAGGAATGTAGGATGACAATTTGAGTTAAATATTTACTAAAAAAACCGGCATAAAATTTAACAAGCCTATTTTCATAATTAAAAAAAAAAAAATTCATTACTTCACTCATAATTAGATTTCTTGTACGACAAAAACATGAAGTGTATAACATGCCTTTTGATTTCTCAGGGAGAGTCTGGAACATTACTGCGTTGCTCACAATATGTGACTTCTCCAAAGAACAACGAAGAATAGATTGCCATCTTCTGATTGAAAGTCAAGAAATAAGCCATTTCTAGTGAAAACGTAGCAAGGGATCTTTGAAAGACACATCTCTCCTTTTGAAGGCTTATTTACAAATCTTGTTGTAACCCCATGGATGACGATGGCACTATTTCTGGTGGGATAGACATAATTAATAATTTACCAAGAGACATCCTTTGTCATATCCTATCATTCCTCCCCACCAAGTATGCGGTTGGTACATGTATCCTCTCGACGAAATGGAAAAACCTTTACTCTTCGATTCCCAATCTTATAGTTGAGTTAGATGAAACTTTACTTTTACACCCAGAATCACTTTCCGGCACCCGTCAGATCAGCTTTAGGTATTTTGTGAATAAGCTACTCAATGTCACTTTACGTGATGTACCTTCCATACTTTCCCTCAGATTAATTTGCCAAAATTTCAATGATGGGCAACAAATTGGTGATTGTATTCTTGCTGCATTACGTCTTAATGTCAAGGAGTTGATACTTCTGATCTATCAGCTTAAGAAGTCTAGCTTTCTGTTCAACAGTCTTTACGGGTGCAATATAGTCTCTTTACATGTGTATTTAAACCTTGCTGATATTGCTCCTGAGTGTAGGTTTAACCTACCAAACGTGACCACGCTCTCTGTTTGGTATACAAATTTTAATGTAGTCAATGCCCTTGTAGCATCTTGTCCTTTGCTTGACAAATTAATCGTAGACGATTGTGTTTGCCCCTCTGAAGAAAAACTTCGGATCTGCAGCCCTTCACTGAAAGCTTTGATATTAAATATTGGCCGCTTTAGTCTTGATGGTGAAATTGAGCTTGACACTCCGAAACTTGGGTATCTGAGGTGTTCTGGCTTCCTGGCTCTTAATTATTCGGTACCTAGGTTGTACTCTCTCTGGGGAGCTTGTTTTGATCTTGACCGAGCTGCCATTCAATATGCGCATCAGTATGGTGAACAAGCAATTGACCTTGTGAAAGCTTGCTCTAATGCTGCTAGGCTGCGGTTGTCATTTGCATTCATCTTGGTAAGCTTCTTCTATATATCCACAGCTTTTAATAGCTTAGAGCATCCACTATAAGAACATTAATACTCACTATTTATGGTGTCCCGCAGTCTATTCATTCATACAGCTCATCACATGAATACCATCATTATATGTTTACAATATTTAAATAATATTTCTTTTAAATAGATATTATGTTTTTATTGGCATTGTGGATGCCATCGAAGATTAATTCAATGACCTATTAATATGGTTTCCTTATTTTCTCATGCAGGTTCTGCACTTTAATGATTGTCCACTACCTAGGTTGGAAAATCTTGAAGTGCTTAAGATTGATAAAATGGATTTCCGTGGGTGGGAACTGCTTCCGAGCTTCCTGGACTGTGCACCGAATCTCAAGGTTTTAGTGGCAGAAGTATGTCTGGTTACTAATGTGCTTTCTTGAACTATGGTATTTTCTTGGTACTTAATTTACTCGTACTTATTTAATGTGTTTTTCTTCCCTAGCATATCGACTTTGCATGCTACGAAAGTTTCAAGGCTGCGCTAAAGGAGCCATTCACCATTCACCTTTATGCAAGAAAAGAAGTAGGCTTCTTTTTGGAGATCCAAAGAAGGTAAGGGTTTTTCATGCAGGTTATCCTGTCAAATGATACTTACAATTGATGTATGTTCAGTCTTTTTTATGAGTAATGACTTTCTCCTTTCAATACCCCAACAAACTTGTTGATAAATTAATGCATTTTAGATGTGTTCAGTTTCTCCTTTTGATACCAACTCTAAATTTTCGCGTGTATCATACTATTCTTATTTCTAGTTTCTTGATAGACATGATCATGCCTAATTTCTCTTTTTAGTTGTCCTTATAAAGGAATTGTTTTTAAAATATTACTATACATTGTCCTAATTTTTCATGTTTTAGGATATCATTGCCCTTTCCATTATGCTAATAATAGGGAGCAACATAAAATCAACATCTTATTTGTTCACTTTGTGTGGCTTTTGTATAATGGAATCTCTGTTACATAATATTGTTGTTCAATCTACGACTGAATTCCCTTTGGCCAATTGTCCTTAGCTGGGGAGGACCGGTCCTTGCTTGAGAGATGCGCTTAGTTAGGTACCTATATCAACTCAGTTCAACTGGTTCCTCTCTTGGAGAAAAGAACCCCATGGCATGTATGGAACAGGAGTCAACTGTGCATCTCAGCGGCAGGATTCAATACCTGGATTGGCCTTTTGGCTACCAATTTGACTGATCAGAAGCTCTACAATCCCTTTAAGTGAGTTGCTCTTTGGAGAGCACAGTACCCTTTCTCCGCAGCATTCAAAAAAATGTTGAATCTAAGTATGCTGCTGTAACTGAGGCCGTGGAAGATGCAATTTGGTTAAAAGGTCTTTTATCTTAATTTGGTTTTCCAGATAATAATGTTGCATTTTCTGATAGTCAATCTGGCATACATCAGTGTAAGAATCCAGTTTTTCACGATAGGACGTGTTGAAGATTATTGTGTTTCCATGTTATGATTTTATCTTTATTATGTTGCTGAGTTTAGCCGTTCTATGTTTAGTGTGTAGCTTTTATTTATTCTTTCCTTGTTTTAGATTGCAAGCCTAGGTCTTTCTCCTACTATAACATAGGTTAGTCATCCACCTCAATAATATACACTATACATGAATTCACATCTACTACTTTCTCTTTTACATGGTATCAGGGCGGGTTAAAATCTCGCTGAATTCCTAGTTTCTTTTCTTGCTTTCTTGATTTTAATCTTTCAAAATGTAAAGAGAAGGGGAATGCAATAGAATTCCAAAGCAAACACTAAATCTAAATCTGCTACCCTAATCTGTTTACTGGTTGCCGCCATCACCAGAAAACCCGAAGCCGACTGCCGCCGTCGCTGCCCTCGTGCGTGCCCCTGCTACCAGCACCCGTCCTTGTGCCACCACTGTCCATAGCTGCACATCTTAACTGTTTTGCGCGCTCTGCTTCTTGCTACTGCAACCCTATTTGCGCTACCTCTTTATGGTTGCTGCTTTGTCGTCTTTTGTTTTCTACTATTGCCTCCTGCTTGGTTTCGTGATGAAAATCTGCACACAAGCCATCTACTTTTATGCTGCAACACTGCTCGCGTTAACTGTTTTGTATTACGTTTTTGCACGCAATTCTATGTCTGCCCTTGGTGTCGCCGCTTCCTAAAGCGTGCCTCTATGTCATTGGTCCTATATATGAAGACTCAACTCTAACTGCATGTCAGCAAAGATCTCCTTCCACAGACTATGACTTGCCCAACTCAATATAACGCATATCTTACCCTGCATGACGACTGTTTGAATCGATGCCCTCTCTCTGGTCACTATTACTGTCTCCTGTTTGTGTTTTCTACTATTGTTGCTTCACAACTTTGTGCCAAGCTAGAGATGCTCCAGCTTAAGGGGGAATGTTGAAGATTATGCTATGATTTTCTCGTGTTTCCTATGATTTTATCTCCATTTGTGTTTCCTATGATTTTATCTCCATTTGTGTTTCCTAGTTTAATTGTTCTATTTTTAATAAGTAGATCATTATTTAAAATTTCCTTGTTTTAGATTGTAACCCTAGGTCTTTCTCCCTCTATAAATATGGAAGCCTTCTACCTTAATAATATACACAATACATGAATTTCCATTTTCAACTATCTCTTTGACAGGACTAAACATATTGATGTTAGATTTCATTACATTCATGATGTGGTTGCTAATGGCTTATTTAATCTGAAAAAGATTCCATTTCAGTTTAATCAGCAGATATGGGTACTAAGTGTCTACTTGTTGAAAAGTTTAGATCTGGTCTTAAAACTTTGAATTTTTTATTCCGGTAATTATTTGGTGTTCTTGATGATATAGTTCACTTTGTGTTTTGTTATAACTTCACTTGTATTAACTATGTGTTTATTGCAGGTGCTGTAACAATGTTGATTACTGCAGTTCCCTCGTAAAAACATTAAACGATAGTTGGACGAAAGATGGAGATTGTTGGTATTTGCGGCCCATTTTGTTTGGCCCATTATTTCATCTCTTTGTCCTCTTGGAAGCCCATTCTTACACTCCTAAAACAACCTTTATGTAGCCTCAATCCCCTCCTAACCCTAATCTACCTCTATATATGGAGTTTTCAGCCTCTTCTCTTCATCATACCTTTGTGGTGTCAAGCCATTGTTTCCCTATAAAGTTCGAAGGGACCGAGTAACAGGCGATCTAAGCAGGAGGATGCCGGAGCATTGACGGAGATATTCAACAGGACGGATTGCGACATAAGGTAAAAACAAATGAAAGATAATTTTCATGATAGCTTTGTGCGTACGTTTATGGTGTTCTGATAAATTTGCTGAAGCTAGTTGTTGGATCCTAAATAAGTTGATATCTAACTAGATCTAATAAAAACCATATGTTTAGATATGCCTTTGAATGGACTTCTCATTTTTCTATAAGTGTGTTTATTTCACTTGATTGAATAATTCAACTTTGTAGTATTCATGTTGTTATTAAGAAGCATGGAATTTCCTATATAGGTAATATCATTATGTATCAAGTTGTTATTTGTTGCTCTTGTAATAACAGGACTCATTATCAAACTATTACTGAGAAGAGTATAATTCTTGAATATTGCATGTGTTCTTTTGGCTGTCATTCTTATAATTTTATGAAAAAGGAATTCATATTGTTGATGTATAGGCATTGGACTTTAATTGCTTGGTGGATGGAAATTGGAGATTGTAACATCTTAAGATTTAGAGTAACACTTAGTATTCAATGAAAACAACTAATAGTGACCAATAATACCATTTAAAATGAACTTGAGTTACAGGGTGCAACTGGTGCATAAAAGTATTTGCCTATGATTTACACAATTGTACAGATGAGTAAATGATAAGAACCACTATTGTATCAGTTAAATGATTTGTTTAAGAATAAGATTTCGCAATTTTAACCATGCAAACTTGAATTGGGAATTTATTCAACAATGTGTTTGGTCATTTTTTATGTTGTGAATTCCTCAATGTTATCTTAACAAATATAATTTTTGAACTCTTTACTCATTTACAGTTCATCATCGAAGGTGTGAAGCATGAATTTCTTTACTTAATGAGCATTTATTCTGTAAACTGTGGTTCATGAAGCTATATATTTTAAACCTGTGATCATGCTGCAACAATTATGGTTATATATTTCTTGTTATATTTCATAAATTGGGTTAAGAGGCATTTTGTGTTGAGGCATAACACAAGAGAGTAAGATGAGGATTTGAATATTTACTAAAAAAAGCCTCAACACAAGAAAGTAGGATGAGGATTTGAATATTTACTAAAAAAAACTGGCATAAAATTTAACAAGCCTATTTTCACAATTAAAATAAAAATTTTCATTACTTGACTCATAATTAGATTGTTTGTATGACAAAAACATGAAGTGTATAACATGCCCTTTTGATTTCTCAGAGATGGTCTGGAACATTATTGCTTGCTCAACATATGTGCCTTCTCCAAAGAACTAGAAGAGAAACAGATTGCCATCTTCTGATTGCAAGTCAAGACATCTCTCCTTTTGAAGGCTTGTTTACAGTTCTTGTAAGCCCATGGATGACGATGGCACTATTTCTGGTGGGATAGACATAATTAGTAATTTACCAAGAGAAATCCTTTGTCATATCCTATCATTCCTCCCAACCAAGTATGCGGTTGGTACATGTATCCTCTCGACCAAATGGAAAAACCTTTACTCTTCGATTCCCAACCTTATAGTTCAGTTAGACGACACTATACTTTTACACACAGAACCTCTTTCAGACACCCATCTGATAAGCTTTAAGTATTTTGCGAATAAGCTACTCAATGTCACTTTACGTGATGTTCCTTCCATACGTGCACTCAGTATAAACTGCAAAAATTTCAATGATGGACAAGAAATTGGTAATTGGATCCGTGCTGCATTACGTCTTAATGTCAAGGAGTTGATACTTCTGATTTATGAGCCTAAGAAGTCTAGCTTTCTGTTCGACAGTCTATTCGGGTGCAATATAGTCTCTCTACATGTGTTTTTAAACTTTGTCGATGTTCCTCCTGAGTGTAGATTTAGCCTACCAAAGTTGACTACGCTCACTGTTAGGTATACAAAATCTAAAATAGTCAATGCCCTCGTAGCATCTTGTCCTTCGCTCGAACAATTAATTGTAGATGATTGTGTTTGCCCCCTTGAAGAAAGACTTCGTATCTGCAGCCCTTCACTGAAAGCGTTGACTTTGAAATTTGGCACCTTTAGTCTTGCTGGTGAAGTTGAGCTTGACACTCCGAAACTTGGGTACGTGAGGTGTTGTGGCTTCTTGGCTCTTACTTATACGATACGCAGGTTAAACTCTCTTTGGGCAGCTTCTTTTGAACTTGACCCAGCTGCCGCTGTATATGCACATGAGTATGGTGAACGAGCAATTGACCTTGTGAAAGCTTGCTATAATGCTAATAGGTTGTGTTTTTCAGAAGCATTCATCTCGGTAAGCTTCTTCTATATATCTTCTCATCTTTTAATAGCTTAGAGCATCCACAATGGCCCCCATCCCTTCAAATTCCATTTTATTTACGCACCCTCACATTTGAACATTAATACTCACTATTTGTGTATCCCAGTGTCTATTCATTTATATTACTCAGCAAATGAATGGTGATCATTTTTTTCCCAGTATTTAAATAACATTTCTTTTATATACATATATTTTCCCTTTCAAATGCCATTGGAGGTGCCGTCAAATGGTCAAAGGATTAACTTAATTAGAGACCTATTAATGTGGTCTCCTTATTTCCTCATGCAGATTTTGCACATTTGCCGTCGTCCACTACCTAGTTTGAAAGAACATAGAGTGTTGATGATAAATAAAATTGAATCAAATTGGTGGGAGCTGCTTCCGAGGTTCCTGGACTGTATATAAAGATTTTGATTGCAGAAGTACGTCTATACATTAATGTGCTTTCTCTTACTATGGCGTTTTATCAGTACTTAATTTACTCATACTTATTTTATGTGTTTTTCTTCCCTAGGATATCGACTTTGAATGCTACGAAAGTTTCAAGGCTGCACAAAAGGAACCATCCACCATTCACCTTATTGAAAGAAAGGAGGAGGCTTCCTTTTCGAGATCCAAAGACGGTAAGGGTTTTTTCATGCAGTTTTTCCTGTCGAATGATGCGTACAATTGATGAATGTTCAGTCTTTTTCACGAGTCTTGGTCTTGTTAACTATTGCATGTGTTCAGTTTCTCCTTTTGATACCAACTAAAAATTTTGTTTTTTGCATCGCACAATTAGTATATCTGATCTTGATAGGCATGACCTTTCTCTTTTATTAGAGGAATTGTCTTTAAAATATTAATATACATTGTCCTAATATCTTAAGTTTTAAGACATCATGCCCTAATAATTGATGTTAATTCATGCATGTTTATTGATTTATTTCAAATCATCAAATTGTTTCGATTAAATATCTCAGTCACAGTTGAAACCACATTAATTAGTCTTGTTTTGTTTCCTTGTTAAGAGCTTGAAGATGAGCTATTCTGAGTCTAGAACGGCGGTGTTTCAAAGATTACTGTCACATGGACGCCATTGATGGAAGGAATATTTTCTTCCTGCTTTCTGTCGACTTTTATCTAATCAAGAGCGAATTCCTGAATATTTTTCAATGTATCCCCTGAATTTCTTCAATAATTGGTCTATTAGACCCTGAATATTTTGTACCATTTCTTACTTTCTCAGTGCAATGATTGGTCTTTTAGACCCTCTGACGCCATTCTTGAAAATTAATCTGTATAGATGCTGCTTAATAGGTACAAACAGGATTGCATATATGGTAAATTGTATCATAAAATGTACCTATCAGTAGGTCTCCCAATCTTCGGGAATTACTAAATAGGTACAATTCGTTTATGCAAATTATTAGTATGTACAAATGAGATTGCATATATAGCTAAAGTTGTACTCGAAAGTGCAAATATATTTATATATATGTAATAATTTTGTACTTATTAGTAAGTCGTAATCTTGAAATGTACCTATCAGTAAATCTCTTAATTTCAGTAGTGAAAAGGAGGCTTTTTTCCGCAAGCCAACTATTGGTTTCAGCTCTATCATAATGCAAATAATGCTATTCGCTTGTTTAAATAGTGATTATATTGAGGAACCTTCCTTCGTGTTTACAGTCATCCTCTTGAGTGCTACTGCAGAAATGGAGGAATATTCTCTTGCCCGTTATATGTTCATCGAAATACGAGATGTGGGTTTTCCTGTACACGACGAGCTAACATCTTATGAGTTCTTGTTGACTAGCTGTGAGACAATTTCAAACAAGTTTTTGTCGTAAAATAATAGGTTGATCTAAGAAATACTACATATATGATGTACTATCGCCGACACTCAAAAATAAAAAAAATAACTGCACACAAAATGATAATGCACGATATCCAGCATGTGTTTTTGGGGTGGGGGCAGATGGAGTACAAAGGGTTCTTGTTGAGGCTAAAATGATCATTTTCTGTAAGTAATTTTCTTTTTTAAATGAAGTGTGTAAAAACCAGTGCATATTATCTGCCCCTTACATGCCGATTTGCTTTGCATGAATAATTAATGAGTTAGTTCGAAGAATATTCGTTAATTCAGGTCATGTCTAATTCTTGTCCTAATGTCAAATTTCGTCCAATATGTTTTTACTTTTGTCGATCATGGCCCTTTTTGTATCACATTGTCCTTTTCAGTATCCAATTTTAGACCATTATATTTTTACTTTTTTCAATTTTGGTTAAAAGGAACCAAATTGAAAAAATAAAAACAAATTAGTACTAAAATCGTACACCACTTGAGTTAAGTGACTATTCTTGAAAATAACTCTATGAGTACAATTCTTGATATTAGCTCTACGGACTAATTAATAAACAAAAGGTATAATGCAATTCACATCCTAGCTAGTTAAATCTGAGAGATTTACTAATAAATACATTTCATAATTGCAATTTTCTAATAAGTACAAAATTGTTGTATATACGTAGGTACATTTACACTTTTGTGTACAATTTTGACTATATATATAATCCCGTTAGTACCTATTAATAATTTGCATAAAAAATTAGTACCTATTAGTATTTTTTCCATTAAATCTTTAGAAAAATAAACAGAATCGCACCAAAAAGGTTCAAAGCATCTCACAAAGCATATATCAAGATTCAAGATTAATGAAAAGCACGGGGAAAGTATACTTTGAGGTAATGAAAAGTTAGGAATCTTATTCCAAACCCACAAAGTTAAACATCATTTTGTTTCATGAAATTCACAAAACCCATATTTGTGAATCATCTTAGGATTAAGGTTTGGAATCTTTGTATGATTTGGTGTTCATCCACGCCAATAATGGCATGCCTTGACAGGAAGCATTTCATCATCTCACAAGTTACCGTCATTGTTGAACCTCTTATTATTACATTGTTGTCTGTCATTAGCATTATTGCAAAGTGTGATTAATTCTTTGTCTAATTCTTTTGCTATAAATTATGACATGTTTATGTGCATTTCCTCTTCAATTCAGGGTGATGGGCTTCTTTCCCTTCTTCATTTGCTTCGTTCTGCTATTAGGTTTTCCATTTTCAGATGGTATGTATTTTTCTCCTTAATCTAGTTATGTTGGAGTTATTAGGAAAATAATATAAACGAATTAATTTCACACCTCTACACAAGTTCAGACTCTTGTCAATTATGGTCCTTTCTATGTCATTCTTTGTCCTTTTGGAGTTGCTTTAGTCAAATTATACGTGCAAATGCAATATCCTTAAAAAAAAAAAACAAGAGAAAATAAATCTCGTGGGCAAAAATTAATAAAAGCATTGGTCAAAATCGGGTCATAAGTACCTATTAACCTTAACAACATTACATTGTTGTTCATATAGTATCACTGGTATTTACGTTAGATACTAATACTACATGAACAACAATGTAGCACGCATTCCTATATAGTGTATTACTCTTCATCATTACACTATATGTACGATCAAGTAATACTTGTAAAGTAAACACATAATAATATCTCCGTAACCAGATTTTACCCGTTATTTTTTTTTGACCCGCGATATTTTCTCTCTATATCTACAGTTTTGGTTGTACATGGTTTCACGGGTACATACGGAATAAACTACGGCAGAATAGCCGACAACATCCCCCAACCCGAGAGCGTAGTCACCCTCCTAAAAGCCGCCAAGATCAAGAACGTAAGAATCTACGATGCTGATCAAGGCGTCCTAAAGGCGCTCAAGGGGTCGGGCATTGAGATCATTGTCGGATTAGGCAACTAGTTCCTCAAAGACATAAGCGTAAACCAAGACCGCGCGGTCCAATGGGTCAAACAGAACGTCGAGCCGTACCTCCCCGGCACACTCATCACCGGCATAGCCGTGGGAAACGAGATCCTCGGAGGAGGTGACGTGGAGCTATGGGAGGTCCTCGTGCCCGCTGTCAAAAATGTCTACAATGCCCTTGATCAAGTAGGCCTTTCTAAAAAAATAGAGGTCTCGAGCCCCCATTCGGAGGCCGTTTTCGCCCTTACGTACCCTCCGTCCGCGGGGCATTTAAGGAAAATATCCTTCCGTACATGAAGCCACTTCTTCAGTTCTTCTCGCAAATCGGGTCCCCTTTCTACATCAACTCGTACCCGTTTCTAGCCTACAAGAGCGACCCGGCCCATATTGACTTGAACTACGCGCTTTTTAAGAAGAACCCGGGGATTTATGACGCGAAAACCAAGCTGCGTTATGACAACATGTTTGAGGCTATATACGCTGCCTACGTGGCGTTGGAGAAAGTTGGTCATAGTAAAATGAACGTTATCGTGTCCGAAATTGGGCTTCTGGAGACGACAAAAACAACTTAAAAATTGGAACTTATAACCTTATGGTATGTCTAGCTTTTCAAATTTGTTGTAGGCCATTTTTCATTATCTAATTATAGTTTAATTTAATTTGAAACCGGGCCCAATTTTTTCATTTTTGCAAGCATTCTTACGATATTGGATTCACTAATTTTCCGGCTTCCTAAATTCTTGGCTCGATAATCTTTTTCTCGTGTTTCTTTTTTTTTTTTGGCAAATTTTTTATAAACTAGTTTTTACCATGCAAAAATTAATTTTTAAATAATTAAATATTTTTATTAAAAGGTATTATTGTTTTACTATAAAGTATTAGTTGCAAAACTCTTTTTTTCTCTCTCTCATTTCTCTCTCTCTGCAGATTAAGGTGTTTAGTGTAATGTGTGGAATAGGGGTGCTTGTTATGATATCCTAATTATCATTGGAAGAAAATGGAAGATGAGTCAATGCAGATTAATGTAGTTTGTAATATCCATCTTTCAAAAGTTTTTTAGTTGTGATACACACATGTAAAGTTTGATCAAACAGTGTACATTCAAAGCTGAATACTTCATATTAATTAATGGAAAAACAAATCTCAACACAAAAGGTTTCTTTTTTATTGTTCAATTAAACTAATATCTAGAAAAATTAAATATACTTTTTTATTAGCTGATGCAATTTATTAAAGGCAAAGTCTAGTCTTTATTAAAATCCATTTTTACACAGTATCGCTATGAAAGCTTATGATGTGGAATGTGGGCTGAAACTTGTGGAATGTGGGCTGAAAATTGGAAACACCAATCCATTACTGACCCTTCTGGCCATGGGCCTAAACCGACAAACCGGCCCACTTATCCGGTTCATTGAGAATTTTAAACTAAACCGATTATAATAAGATGCCTAACTTCAAATCAATATTTAAGTTTAAATTGTGTAGAAACTCTTCAAAAAGAAAAAAAGTGTAGTGGGAATAAAAGGAATTAAAATACCAAAAGAAGTGATGCTAATATATCCTCCTATAAAAGATTGGGATGGAGGAGATCACCATTTAAATATATCTCACAAAAGACTTTGGTCTTATATGCACCCTTAAAGAATCATTTTGCAAGCGTGCGATTTATAAGAAAAGTGAAACTTTTTGCATGCATTTTTAATATGAACATGTTGTTACAGAAAAAATAAAATTTGTATTTTGTATAGTTAACGCTCAAAAAATCTTAGTAGAATTACGAGAACTAAAAAAGAATCGTCACGCTGACTAACAAAATATGTATATTTTTAAAATAAAAGGTACTATACATAGAATAGACACTCAACCACTTAAATCACTTCCTCAAAAAGACATTTTTTTTAACAAATTGGTCATATCTAAAGATTAAATAATTAGATATAATATTATTTTTATCATTTGTGTTATATATTCCATCAAAGTCTCAAAAATTCTAGAAAGTTTTAGTCTGATCTGAAATAAATAAATAAACTATGACATTAATAAGAGAGATATATATGACTACTTCTTAAGTATTAAATAAAACTGCACCACAACAGTGTCCTACAATAGATTTGAATGATATTAATTAGTAATTAATGATAAAAAAGTCAAGCCCAATAGAAAATTGAATTATTCTCATAAAATACACACATATATACTCCCTACATCATATAGTTTGACCCAGTCAAACATGAAATCTTCAAGCTTAAATTTATTGCTTTAATTGTAGCTTCAAAATTCAAATATATTGATTCTTCCAATTAAGTAATTAAGCCACACTAGAAATCATGCAATTTCCTCTACAAATTTCAGTGTCAACTTTTAGAGAGACAAAATGGAAAAAGGTTCATTTTTAATTGTTTGGGCTGCTATTTTTGGCAGCTGCTCAAAATGTGCATATAGTTGGAGATGGGTTGGGATGGGAAATACCACCAAACACTTCTGTATCATACCCTAATTGGGCTTCTGGCAAAACATTCATGATTGGTGATATCTTAGGTATGTCTAGCTTTTCAAATTTGTTGTAGTCATTTTTCATTATCTAATTATAGTTGATTTAATTTGATAGTTGATTTAATTTGAAGAAGGTTAATTTTTTCATTTTTGCAATTCTATAACATAACTAATTTTCCGGCACCTAAATACTCTCTCCTAATCTTTTTAGATGTCATTCTTGATTTTTTTGCATAAATTAATGATATTTTTATGCTAAAAGTAATATTAATAATTAAATATTCTTAATAAATAATTATTATTGGCTGAAAAATTATTCACACAACACATTTGTAGAAAAATAAAAAATTTAAATGATCATGTTAGGAGTGTATAATGGGGGTGAAAATGCCAAAACGATATTTTATTACACAAATATTTCAAAAGACTAAAACGACATTTTATCGTACAAATATTTCAAAATACTAAAAAGACATTTAAAAATAATAGAAAAAAAACGTAATCTTCGTTTGAGAGCAAGCTTTATGGAATAGTGATAAAGTGGTGGAGTAGGAAGAATTGTTTATTATGTATTTTATATGATAAAGTGATAAAGTGATGGGTAATTGGGGGTAGAAAGTGTTGTTTATTAATATTATATATGATAAAGTGATAAAACAATAAAGTGTGTAAGTAACTTTACCATAAAGATTGACAAAAAAAGTGGATACTTTATTATAAAGATTGGGATGGAGGGAGTACCATTTAAATAACTACATTTGTCTATTCTTAAAGAATCACCATGCACGATTTTAAGAAAATTGAAATTTCTGCATGCATTTTCACATCAACATGAGTTACAGAAAAAATAAAATAAAAAATAGTCTCATAGTAGAATTACGAGAACTAAAAGAATCGTGCATCAAATGGTAAAAAATAGAAACTCACGATAAAGTAAAGAAAACATAAAAACAAGTCTTGAATTTGTATACGATTAGCTGTTTTCATACTAAGCTAATATGAATTTTTTTTTGTATGCATGCAATTGCCAATTGGTGCAACTTTTTCACGGCACTAAATTATTTAATTGAACGATATTAATTGATCAGTATTATTAATTGTGTATCATTGCACATTCCAAATATTACTCAACTAATATATTATTTAACCTTTTTTTAGTGTTCAACTTCGTGACTAACCAACACGGGATGGTGTCTTCCTTAAAAAAAAAAAAAAAAATCACCGCGGGGCCCAAAACATCACCCTCGATTCCAACGGCGAGCACTCTATTTGCACCTTCGGCCGCCATCTCAATTCGGAAAAAAGCTACATAACCGTAGAAGAGTTCAAAATATCACACCCAAGACCGCCTCGACTCATTTTACTCGAATGAAGACGTCGAGGGTAGTAAAGTCATCACCTCATTCTGCCTCGATTAATGGATTGGTTTTTTGTTGTTACTTATGATACGGAGAATAAATTATGTGTGAATTTTTTGTACTTTTCAGTTTTGTAACGGATTGTATTATTTCTTGCTGTGGGATTCATTGATATATGGTATGATATTGTAATAAATTAATGTTTAATTACTCCGAGTACGGTATTTTCTTATTAATTTTTTTAGTATTAACTGTACTATATACAATTTATTTAAAGTCAAAACGTAATCCAATTTGAGAGCAAGCTCATTAGCAAAAGCATGCACCAGCATTTTCACATGCAAAAATGGGGTAAAGTTTTTTGAAAAAGAACGCACTGCTAAAATATATGTTTAAAAATAATTATATATATTAGAAAAACTTTTTAAGAGGTATATTATAAATTAAAGAGACAATTACTCAGAAAAAAAACACCAATTATGCTCTGTAGATACTATTCTTAGTCCTTTTATCTAAGCGACGAGTGTTCGATGGATCAAATTGGTTACCCTTAATCATTCATAGGTCGATAATTTGTGTAATTTTTTGATCTATGAATGACCTATGAATGACCTATGAATGACCTATGAATTACCCTTAATCAACTCATGGTATCAGAGTCTTCAGGCTCACGCCCACTTCTTAGGTGCAATTCCCGCTGAAAGCAATTTCACCCACTTGGGTTCGATTTTCGCTGAAAGCAACTCCACTCATATTAAATTGTCCACTCGATGAGCCTATTCCCAATGATGGATGGAGCAAGAGAACATGGAATTCTTTCACAATTAATTCTTCAACAAGTCAACTCAAGGGTTACCTTTTAATTAATTCCAGCTCAAAAATTTCAATAAAAATTCAAGCTGCTCGGATTCTCTATTTCATTTTCTTATTACATCTTCCATTCTACATATTATATTATTGACAAGTGTACATTTTATATTATCTATAAATATATGAATAACATCCTAACATAACCAAATAGTCTATTTTGGAAATTATGTTTATTTAAGCAAAACTAATTAATTCCTCCCAAATCTCATTTCAAAAAATCTTATAAAAATATTTATAATTAATTAATTGAAACTACACACATTTATATATAAACTAAAAATAATAAATAGCACAATTTTTGAGACCGCATAGCATTAAAAATACAAAAAATAATTTATATTTGTTTTTATATGTAATTTTCTTTTTTTGTATTTGGATTTTGATTAAAAAATTTATGTCTTTTTTCTTATTAATTACGTAAATTTTCTACTCTTAAAAATATATAATTAATTATTAAGTAGTGTGTGAGATTTGCATGAAAAACAATTAATAAAAAAATAAAAAAAGAAAAGTCATGTAACTTTAAAAAATCTAAGTAAATTAATCTGTATTTTTGTACAAAACGCAAATGAATTATGAAATATTGAAAATTTCAAAGCATTTATGGAATCGAACATGTGGAATTTTTTGGTACTATAAAGGTATGCATATTTTAAAATTTTAATATAATAATTTTTTTTAATAATTAGATATAAATATTTTCAATTTGGTGCAATGCACAAGACTTCACATAAAATCAAATCTAATCTGAAATATAAATATTTATATCTAATTATAGAGTAACACTCATGTGAACCAAGTTCACACATGAACTCTATCACTGTTATGTGTAAAACTATCACTGTTATGCATAAAAAAATTTCACTGTTTAGAAATATAAATCACTTCTAAACAATGATTGTTTTTGTTCATACAGTGATAGTTTTTATACTCCCTCCGTCCCATTTGAGCCTTCACACTTTTCATTTCGGTCCATCTCATTTCAAGTTGCACACCCCAAATATGGAAAAGAATTTTACAATCTCCATCACACAATCTCCACCCTCATAATCTCCACACTCCATTCCCTTTAAAAAGTCAACAAAGTCATTTTTTCTTAAAATATGTGCCGGTCAAAGTGTGAACTCTCAAATGGGACGGAGGGAGTACAAAACAGTGAGAGTTTTTGTATGTAATAATACTTAAATAATCAAGTTCAGTAGTATGAACTAGGTCTATACAAGTTTTTCTCTTAATTACAACATGAATATAAAGCATCTCCATATCTCCATTTCACGGCGAATGAGCAAATTCTTATCTAATTTTTAGACCACTTACGTGAAGGTTAACTTGATGAAAATTGAAAATCTTGCAAATTTATTACCAAAATCCATACATCTAATCCAGGTGGAAACAAAAAACAATAAAATTACCCATTTCCACTTTAAAATAATTAATTGCAATTAAATTAAATAATCTTAACCATTAACCGTTATACATGAGAGAATGTTTCTTCCTTTTTCAACATTAATAATTAATAAAGATTCTCGAGACAAGTTTATGATTTTTGGTTGTCATAAGTCATAAAACAGTGATTTTTCTCCCTCAGATTTGGCAAGAGTAATGTTTTATGGTTGGGCCCTTGGAAAGAGGCCTCACCTAATATGCTCAGGAAAGGCCCAAATCCAATCCCGAGAGCAGCCCAGGCCAGATTATTGATCTAGGCCCAATTTAAAAATTAACCATTGAATTCCAAAACTTAGGCAGATTATTAAGATATTGATTGGGTTAAGATATACTATTGGTGATATGTGCATGATGTTTTTTTTTTTCACTTTAGGGTGTTGTATCACTTATACATATATATATATTTATAACTTGATATTCAAGATACCATTAATTCGGAAGATCAGAACTCATCGTCCACTAGCTGCATCATTTGCATATTTTTATTCTACTAAAATATTTTAAGAGCATAATAAACTTTATATTTTAAATTTTTTGATATTTTTCTATTAAATTTAATAAATTATTGAAATAATTAATGCCAAATCAGTATAAAAAATCAAATTTAAAATGCCACATGGATAAAAAAATAGATTAAAAAAAAAACACATGCATATGATTGGTTGGTTACCTGTTGTAGCAGGTGATTGGACATAAAATTGAACTTGTACAATTTAGTGGATTAAAATAAAAAAATCGTGACGGAGTGGATCATTTAAAAAAAAGGATAAACTTATTGGATATATATATATATATATATATATATATATATTAATCCCATTATCATATTTATTGTTATTAATTTAACTTAATTATTTCACGTTATAATAAAAATAAGATATGAATTTCGACAAAATAAAATTTAATTTTGATTAGGGTCTAGAACAAATCAGAGAGTCGCCATATATGAATTTTTTTTCGTGGTCCTACTGATCGTATGGCTCCAAATAAAAGTCAGAAGGCAACATATATTTGTCAACCAAACAATTATTATTACTATTATAATTATTGTTATAATTATATATTTTTTTTCTCTAAATATTAGTATATTACCACCATTTTTTTTTTTACCAAATACGAATTTATTGCGTCTAAATTAAATTCTAATGCCATATTAAAATGACTAATTACTTTTCAAATTTAACAATATATGTATTAATTAAAGAGAGATTGTATTATTCCCACAGATATACGATATTAACCCTTTTCCTCTGCCGTCATTTGATGTAAATATTGCGTATTTATTATATATGAAAGTTAAAAAGGTTGGTCGTTAATTATTTAATTAATAAATATCTTCTCAAAGTCAAAATCACTTGTTCGCTCTAAATTTATTAGATTAGTTGAAATTTTACAACGGTCATTGTTGAATAATACTAATAATAATGAGGGGACTTCATTTTGTTCATCCAAAAGTAACAACTCGTCGTCTAATAAAACGATGATTAATTACGAAAATCTCAAAAGTTTGAGGAAGCATATCATGTTGTTAGGTAGCATAATGACTTAGCTGGACGACGTCGTTGCTAGGGCAACCACACCTCCAACCCCATATACATGAGGAATTGTCAATTATAACTATTTGACCAACAAATTAATTGTTGTGTGAGATACCATTAATTTTAATTCAAATCCAAATGATTGTGAAAATCAAAATCTAACAAATATTGTGTAGAGTTGTACTTAATTTAAGGGTTGATATTTTGCATTGGTCCTTTTTTTTAAGGGGAAATTCGTTAAAAACGAAAGAATGGGTATAAGGTATACACTGTAGGTCAAAGTACAATATTTTGAACTTGAGAAAGAAACAAATATCAATGATCCTAACACTCTAGTAACTTCCGTGGGTTATCTAGCCATTCCACATAGGAAAAATTACTACATGAAGGAATTTTTGCCGACACCCAACTTCAAAATCTGCCTTTAATTTTTTCGATAATATTCTCTGGGTAAGAGCTTTTCCCATAAAAAAATCTTTTTGTTTTTATTCTTCCATATAATTCAGATCACAAATCCATAACCAATTGCTAACATACTACCCTTTCTACACCATCAAGAATGCCCAAGTGAGTTGAAATGTGTAGAAATCTGTCTATGACAAATCGATGATACACAAAGCCACGTGCCAAATGTAGATCGATTTGCCATAATATATATATATATATATATATATATATATATATATATATATATATATATATATATATATATTGATTTGCATTGGATCCTCTATCCAAATCCGATCCAAGTTAAAATGCTACATTATATTTTACGAGATAACTTACTTCTCTTGCAAAAATGCCGATAAATCGTTATGATAATGAACAAATCTGAACTTAAATGGATCAGGTTTTTTTTTTTCATTCATAGTCTAATAGATAATTAAGACAATGGTTATGAGATTTCCTACAAAATGAAATTTGTAGAGGTGTCCCACCCTCACCTAAACTTTTGTGATAATTGATATAGTTAATATAAGTGTGTCTCTTGCTAATTATATTAAGTCGAATAATGGGGATTAATTTTAATATTGAGTAATATGACGTGGAATTGACTGCACAAGAAATGCAATATTGATTTTTATAAGAAATTTAATTAATGTTCAATTTTAAATCATTATATTTTCACTATTTAAATAATAATGAGTTGGTGGGGTTTCAAAAAGTTATCGTTGCAAAAGAAGACCCACCATTAGGGAAATAATAGTAGTATAATGGGTGTCATATGTTGATTGGTATAATATGCGATGTTGGATTTAATTAGTTAACTAGTTATTTGACGATATGCATGCTTTCAATTACTTAATTTGCTTATCTAAAGGATGCATCAGACATTTTTTGTTACACTTAATTAATTACCGATAACCTAAAATACAAACACAACACGATTTACTTGAATACTTTAACGGTTGGATTCCTTTATTCCACTTTTCATATTTAATTGATGTTTCACTATGTTGGATCTTTAACACATGAACCCAAAATATAACAGTTCGTTAGAAATTTTTAATTATTTTACGTGTCATTCATCTATATTATAAAATATAAAATGAAACACTAATTATAAAATGGGTGACCTCATCCCACACTTTACTATATATTTGATCGAGCTTAGCACCTAGCTAGGCAAGTTAGTGTGTTAATTTTGTGGACATTAGGGATTTAAAATGGGATATAACAACGACATTATCTTTTACACGTACATGTATAATTATTTATTTGCCTTTATAATTAGTTGCATAGTGTATAGTTGGAAGTGCAATCATCTGCTCTAAAAGCATTAATTATTATATTACTTAATTACCTTTCACGCATACAACGATCACAAGGATGATTCAATAATATTTTATAGAAAAAATGCCAATTCAGGGCTTGAAAGATATCAAAACTATCAATTTAAGGCCTTTAAAGATTTTTTCTATCGATTCAAGGCCCAGAAGATAGAAAACTATCGATTTAGGGCCTAAAAGATAAAAAACTATCAATTTAAGGCTCACACATTTTAAGGCCATGTTTGACACTTATATTTCATATCTTTATTGCATGTTTTTTTTTTTTAGGGTTTACGGTTCAAGGTTTACTATTCAGGGGAATTTAAGGTTCATGGTTCAAGATTTAGGGTTCATCATTTAGGGTTTAGAGTTTAGTGTTCAGGGTTTAGGGTTTTAGTGCCAAACATGACCTTAAAATTTATAAGCCTTGAATTGATAGTTTCTATCTTTCAGGCCCTGTATTGATAGTTTTCTATCTTCCAGACCTTGAATCGATATAAAAAATCTTTCAGGCCTTAAGTTGATAGCTTTACCATCTTTCAGGCCCTGAATTGATAAAACTCTTATTTTATATTTATGAAGGTGTGCACGGTTCGGGAGTATTAAAATAAATCTCCATAACAAAACTGATATTTTTTTTTTGATGATTTGGTGAAAAACTGAAATTTTTATGAATTTAATTTTTAACAAAGAAATTTTATAATAATATTTTCACAATAAAACTGATGGACACAAACTTCTTGCTTTGCGATATATGGTGTTCTCGGGTTTGAGTAAACGATGGAATTGTTAATTTTTAATTGACCTTTCCGACGGTTTAAAAAAAAAAAAAAAAAAAATGACCTTTCCGAAGAAAAAGGTTAGTTTTGATTGGTAAAATAATACTCTTAATTAAATCTATTGCAATGAAATAAACCTAAAAATAAATAATTTTTGTATCAAGCTTGTTACTTTAGTTAAAAGCCATATTTGTAACTGTAAAATAAACTAGAATTGAAGAAGCTTAATGGGAAAATTAATATTAAACAAAAACTTGTATAGATCTGGTTCATTCTATGAACTCGATTATTTAAGTATCACTGTTATATACAAAACTCTCACTATTATGTATAAAAACTATCATTGTTATAAACAAAAACAATCACTGTTTAGAAAATGCTTTATATTTTTAAATAATGAAAGTTTTTGTGCATAACAGTGATAGTTTTTACCCATAACAATGAGAGAGTTCATGTGTGAACTGATTCACATGAGTGTTACTCTTAATATTAATATTATACTCTCTTTTTCTACTATAAGTTTCTCTTTTTTTTTTCATCCGTCCCATAATAAATTTCATGTTTTTATAAATGAAAAAAGTAACTCCACAATCCATAATTTTTATTATTACTTTTCCAACAATATTATAAAGAATGTCACTCACTACTCCACTCATTATTCCACATACTTTTTTTTCTTTCTCCCAATATTAACAACTATCCTTCATTTTTATTATCTTATTATTATTTTTTAAATAAAATAATAAAAAGAAGCAGGAAACTTATATCAGGACGGAGGAATATTGTTTAAACACATGATTGAAAAATGTCATACTCCCTCCGTTTCATTTTTATTTTCCTGTTTACTGTGTGCTTGGGTTTTAAAAAAAAGTGATAAAGTGTTGAGGTAGAAAGAGTTGTTTATTAATATTTATATAACAAAACGATAAAGTGATGGGTAGTTGGGTTAAAAAGAATTATTTATTAGTATTTTATGTGATAAAGTGATAAAATAAAAATTTCCATTTAAAGAAATAAGAAAACAAGAATGGAACGCCCAAAACGAAATACAGAAAAACAAGTGTGATACGAAGGGAGTACTATGCTTAATACTTTTGCTTAAAGTGTGTGCTCCAAAAAAATACCTTGCTTAAAAGAGTATTAATGTCCACAATTTTCGTGTTACAAACTTGCAATTAAATCAAAAGGCAATTCACACATATTTCTAGAAAAGATCTACAATTAATTAATCGAGGGCTAAAGTGTACATTCACATAACTTTGGGGAAGTTTTTGTTAGATAGCCAATAGTTTACAGGGGTCAAACCGTAAATTCACCCCGACAAAATAAATTAATCTACGAACTAAAATTTGAATCCTCATCAATTGGGTCCACACCAACTTTGCTCCCAAACTCACCGCCGTCGTCGTCGGCGGCGCCGCCGTGTATCTGATCGAGCACGAGAACCAATCCCATGGCGAAGGCGGCGTCAGAGCCCGGCTTCAGCAAGAGGACAAAAACGTCTTTTCCGAGCACGACGTTAGTGGTGGCGTCCACCTTGCGGCGGATCTCCGCCACGGCGTCCTTGCCGGCGTTGTAAATGTTGCAATTCCGGCAACCGAAGGAGCCCTCGATCTGGTACTCCTTGCCGGGGTCGGTGTACACCTCCACCGTCGTGCTGGACCGTCCGATTATCGAGGATCGACGGACACTGAAGAGCGGCTTCTTACCGTCGGTGCCCTCGCCGATGAAGCCTTCCCACCGTTGGTGCAAACTCGGCCACTGGAAGGTGAAATCAGTGAGTTAACTCGGGGGGTCCACAAAATATTTCCAATGCTAAATAAAAGAATCTCAAAGATAGTATTTTATTTAATTTTTTATTGAGTAATTTTGATTCTCCTTCGTTTACCTTTGCAGTGACGCAAGTACGGTGTAATTCAGTTGCATCGTGCATTTAAAATTGTGTAATTTATTATACTGAAAGTTATAATTTAATTATATTAAAATATAAAATTATTTTTTTATATTAATAATTATATAATTTAATATAAATAAATTATATTTTTTAATATTACAAATTAAACTATTTAAAAATATATTATGAATATACACCCATTACAATTTATGATTATTACTTCCCACAAAAATTGACTTATTTTATCATATTATAAAAGCACATTAAATGGTTCCAAAATAAAAATAAAAATCACATTAAATCACTTTCATTCAAATTTAGAGAAAAAAATCCTAAACCAGTGGAACCACATATCACCTACTTCCACACTTGTTCAACAAATTTAACAAAAGAATAAAATAAACTGTAATTAATTTAACAATTTTTAAAAATCAAACACAACAAAAATAAGCCTTGGATTTACTATTCTCGATCGGCCGAGTTAACTCAGCGGTTACGATAAAATCACCAAATAAGAATGCCAATAAACCTCCGCACTAACACAACAACAAAAAAAACTGAACCACAAATTCTGAAGAAATTGAAGAAACAGACAAATCAGAAACATTAACCATCGTTCGATTTACCTTGCGACGGACGGTGAGGATGCATCCACCGGAGGCGTCCATGAGGACGACTTCGCCCGAGTCACCGGAATCGGGGCCGTACGAGTCGACTCGGAAGACGAGTTCGCCTCTCGAATCGTAAGCGGTAAATCCATCCCCGGGGAAAAACAGAGAGGTTTTCATAACAGTGAGATGCGTTTCTTCTTCGAAAACGTACGATTCGTCCACAATCGCCCCAATTTTCATGGCTGTATCTGAGATTCGCTTTTTAAAAAAACACTGCATAAATAAAATGGAAACGGTTTTGATAAATTTGCAGAGAGAAAGGTATGGGAAATGTGTTTTTGCAGAGAGGCTTCGATTCGAGTGAAAGAGAAAAGGAGATTTTTTTTTTGGTTGGAAAATGAAATTATGAAGCTCAATTGCAGAATGAAAACATGTGGAGGGTATAAATATGAATTTTAAAAAAGGAGGTATTAAAATAAAATGAATAAATTAAATTAAATTAAATTATTGAATTTGCAAGGGGGCTATACGTAGGAGAAGGATGGGGATAGTGGGGTTAATTAAAAGGAGATAATGAATTTATTATATTGCAATTAGATTAGATTAGATATGGTTCAATAAATAGAGTAATTAATTTTGTTTAAATGAGTTTTCAGTTACTGAAATGACACTCTACCATATAAAATGAAACCACAACATGCGTTATATGTCATCATGTGAACGAGTTGAAGGGAATTAATGGCATCAAGCTTTTCATATTATTATTAAAGTACTTCACAAATAAAAAATATCAATATAGTGCAAGAAATATTTATTATTATTACATTAACAGCTTGTTTGACAGGGTGTATGTGTCTAATAGCTTTTATATTATAGGGGGAGTTACTCGGAGCACAAAATCATTTTCTAAAAGTCCGTTTTTATTTTTAACTCTAACACTTAAAAAGTTTAAGGTGTCATTTGTCCGTTTTTGCACTTCTAACACTATTTCAATTTTCAATTTTGGAGTGCAATTTTTTTAATTTTCTGCACTTTCATCTTTTTTATTCCACTTTTTATTAGTTGCAATTTTTTATATAATTTAATTAAAATTTCAGATTTTATAAAATTTGTATTTCGAATCTGCATTTTCTCAAAATAATATGTACTTTCCCAAAATGTGTACTTGATCAAAAAAAAAATTATGAATACATATAAAAATGAGATAAGAAGTATTTTTGGTACAAATTGTATCTTAGAGTCACTTTAAAGATACTTTGTACCTTATAATCTTTTTGTTAGAAACTTTGTAGTGGAGAGTCATTAATTTTATATTATATTAAGTGTTTCTTATCTACTTTTTAAAGTTTGCAAACAATCTCTAAATCTTGTACGACCATGATGTATGGAATTCTCCTAAAAATTACTGTATAGGCTAGTATCGAATTCGCATATGGTGTGAGTGCGATTTGTGTTGGTCTCTTACGAGATATCACATGACGAATTTGTGAATAATTTTTTTAATTTATAAGAAAAGGATACTTGAAGTCAATACAGATACGCGAATCTAGTGGGTGAGTGTTTTTTTCTTTTTCTTTTTATAAATGGTTTTTTTCTGTAGTTTTTAAAATTATAACTCTAAATGATCATGTAATATAATACTGTTTTATTTTAATTGAATTTTATTATGTAATATAACTTAAAACCCATAAGGTAGCACTTGTTGTATTTAATTCCCTATTAATATTATAACTTTACATATTTTGGACTAATGATGATGAATGATTGTTTTGTTGCTTAATTAGATTAAAATATTAAAATGTAATTTTGAGTGAGAGGAATGTAAATCATTATACATTTAATATATTAATTTTAATTTTTTTTATATATTTTACTAGTACTATATATAATAAAATGTAAAAAAGATAAAAATATCCTTAACAAATCGCACCCTAAATTTTTTTGAAATCAATATTTCATTACTCGTATCTTATCCCCCCACACTCAAAACCCCTCACCGGTGCAACATAGTTGTACGATAAAGCAGTTTCTATTTCATTCATTTATTCCACTTTTTATATTTCAATATGTTAGTATTTCACCTCTTGGATCCACACGACCCAAGATTATGGTAATTTATTGAATATATTTCTATGCGTCACATATTAAAATTGTGAAACATATATAGTGGAACATAAAAAATGCCACAAATGATAATGTTATTTGATAATGTTGGATTTGTAGATAAAAATGATGCATTTGTCAGGTTAATTTGATTATGTTAAACCAACACAAATTACCTATTCAAATTGGGCTAAATCTACCATGCACCGTATATTAGCATATTGAGTAACACTCATGTGAACCAGGTTTACACATGAACTCTATCACTGTTATGTGTAAAAATTATCACTGTTATGTAAAAAAAAAATCCACTGTTTAAAAATATAAAATATTTTCTAAATAGTGATTGTTTTTGTTCATAACAATGATAATTTTTATACATAATATGTAACAATGATACTTAAATAACTGAGTTCATAGCATGAATCAGGTCTACACAAATTTTTGTCTTAACATATTTTAAAAACATGAAATTTATAGAAAGTGCCTAATCAAAGAGTTAATTAAATAAAATAATAAGGAAGAATATTCTAGAAAACATTGTGTAAGCGATGCATAGAATTGACACCAAAATAGAGCTTAGATCTTAACAATTCAAAAATAGGGCGAGCTAGAATTTTATGAAATTGTAGTCAAACGAATATGGGAAGGAAGTTACAATTTGAATGACATGTTTTCCCGTCTATAATACTTAATAATTTTGCAACAGATAATCGAAAAAAAAGGTAAAAGTTTAATGTGTAACCCCTCACTACAAAACTGGTATCAACAGTCGTACAATTATATATTTTGATCCGTAATAATTATAATGAGGATATCCACTTTAGACCAACAATATAATTCTGGTGGATAAAATAATCGTAATGGTAGAGAGAGAGAGTGGAGAGTGGAGCGTTGTGAGGAGGGGACGGGTAGAACGTTTCAACCATCTTTCCGAGAGAAATCCGGTGAGGCATCCATACTTTTCCAGCCATAGGTCTAACCCAACCCTTAGATTTTCTGGTAGTTCGGTAATGAGGGATTTATCTAACAGGAAAGGAGAATCTGCGGCACCGAAAAGCGATCGGAAGATCTTTCCAACGGAGGAGAACTCATGGTCATTCTTGTTTAAGAACTTTCCCGAGGAATGCAGACCAACGACATTGAGCAAGGCCTTTAACAAGGTGGGGGAAGTTCTGGATATTTACTGGCCTAAGAAGAGAGACAAAACAGAAAAATTGTTCGGATTCGTCAGATTCTCAAAGCAGCACGAGGAGTGGAGATTGTTGGAAGATCTTAACAACATCTGGTTGGGTAGTTATAAGCTCAGAGCATTCATACCTATGTTTAGGAGGGAACCAATCCACCCTAAAATGACACCAGCGGACAAAAAAGAACTTAAGGCAAAGGAGAAAATGATACCGGAAATGAATGCCCCGGTCTCAAATATTGGAAGAGACAACGGTTTCCTCACTTTTGCTGAAGCGATACAAGGCGTTGGGAAAGACAAAAGTCCCTTTAATATGGCACAAGAAACCATCATGTTCCACTCATCTGACCAAGAGAAGAGATGGCTGGCAAAGTGTTACACAGGTTTCCTCAAGAGGAATTTCTCCTGGTTAGAGCACAAAGATGAGCTTTTGAATGAATGTGGAGGAAAACTCAAAATGATCACAATGGGCGGTAATTTAATATTGATTCAAAGTGCCTCAGAGATACCCACAAACGAAGCCATAGGGGGTTTCAATGAATGGTCGTCTTTTTGGTTCGAGTGGATTAGGTCGTGGAGAGATATCGATGTGAGCCCCAGCCGGGTGGTATGGACGAGATGGTTCAGTGTACCACTTCACGCCTGGTCTATTAAGTTTTTCTCTCTTGTGTGCGCAAAATGGGGTTTATGCATGGGCATTGATGAAGCGTCCAAAAACAAAACTCGTTTGGACTTTGCTAGAGTCCAGATTTTCGCATCCTTTTCGGCTCAGTTAGATAAAACATTGCATGGTAAGGTGGATGGAGTGTCTTTTAGAATCCGCATTGTGGAAGAACCAGATGCCAGCATGAACGGGAAGATGAATCGGAGTCCGACAATGAATCTTCGGATGGATCAGAAGGTATTCTGGGGTCTCAAGAGGCGGCGGAAGCTATTATTTCGGATTCAGAGGTTGAAGGGGACCACTCCGGCGTCAATAAACCGGAGCCTCAAAATTCCGATCTGGAATTATTTTTAGGCCGCAGAGAATGGAGAATTCGAAAAAATTCTCCAGAAGATGGCTCGAATTCAGAGGCGGCGGTGATTGAAGGGGACATTTCGAGAAATATTAATGTATCTCCTTTGGAATTGGAGAACAAGTTAATTATGCCCACAATTTCTTTGGGGAATATGCCAACCTCGATTCCTAATACCAAGATAATTATGGAAGCAGTTATAGAAGGAGAGACCGGGCCCCACAAGAATATAGCCGCTTCTGACGTTGATTCAACAGTTCAATTATTTAATCCACAAGATGGGCTAATCCCAGTGGCCCCGGAGGACCAAGTTAATTTACCTGATGGGCTGGAGACAGAAGCCACAAAATCTGCCAAATATTGGTAGACCTCTAGATGTGGGCTTAATTAATGAAGCCCAAATACTGGAGGAATCATTCGGGCCTTCTGAAAAGGAAATGGAAAAAGAATTTGCAGCCCAACTTGAATCCCATTTGTCCCCCAAATTGAATCCCAACCCATTCACCCAAGCAACTTCACCCTCAGCCTCAATTGTCCCATCTGACCCCTCAGAACTCGACGCCCCCACCCACCAAAATTCTCCTCCCCATTTCAAACCCACTCCCAAAATTACCAACACCCCTCCCGTCAAATTACCAAGAGCGAAGACAAATTCTAGAATCCCAACACCAAACCTAGCAAAATCTCACTTCCAATCAAAAGACCTGCCCTCTAGAAAGAAACCCAGCTTAAACCCAGAAACTATGAAAAGGAAAGGGATGAAATCAGCAGATAAAGCTAATCAGAAGAAATTCGGGCGAAATAATAAAGCCAAGCAAAGCTCGTCTAAAAGCCGACATTCAAGAGACAAGAAATTGGCTAGTGGGAGTTTATGTGTGGAAGATGATCCAGTTTCCAAAATGATAAGAGATGAAGCGATTATGACCTGGAATCTGGGGAAACAAATGGGTCTGTGTCATCAAGGCCAAGATGAAGAAATTATTAAAGGCTTAGCAGGATTGGAAAGTACAGTAATTGATATCAGTGAGAAGACTGTGGAGAAAAATACGATATGTTCCCAATGAAAGTGCTTTCATACAATATTAGAGGGGTAGGGAGTACAGTGAAAAGAAAGGAAATTCAATCGCTGATTAAAAAATATAAATTCGACTTCTGTTGTGTTCAAGAGACAAAGGAAGAAAATTTAAGTGTGGAAACTTGTAGAGAAATTTGGGGTTGTGGGAACTTTGATTGGGCGAAAAGAGACTCCATAGGCAGATCTGGAGGCATTTTGTGCATCTGGGATTCCGATAAATTTAGTGTTATGAGTTCATGGCATATGTATGGTGCTGTAATTATTAATGGTTTTTGGGGGGCTGACAGAATCCAATGTTGTGTTATAAATGTATATGCTCCTGCATTTGCTGAAAAACTTGATCTCTGGGATAGATTATTGGCAGTAATACAACAATATGATGATGTTTGTGTATGTATGGCGGGGGACTTCAATTCCATAAGATCGCCCGAAGAAAGATTGGGCAGAGGAAACACAATACCTTTAAGTGACATTGCTGCCTTTGATGGCTTTATACGTGATTCGAACCTGCTTGATTTATCTTTGATTGGCAGAAAATTCTCAAGATACCAACCGGATGGGAGATGCAAAAGCAGAATTGATCGTATTCTTGTGAACAATAACTGGATAACGGCGTGGCCTTCCTCTTCTCTTAAAGGATTGCCCAGAACGATCTCAGACCATTGCCCACTAGCCTTGGAGACCAAGATCATAAATTGGGGACCAAAACCCTTTCGCTTTATTAATACATGGTGTTCACACCCAAAGTTCCTTGAATTTGTGGAGAAGGCCTGGAAGAGTTACGAGATTGAAGAATGGGGAGGATACAAGGTCAAAGAAAAACTCAAGAGACTTAAAGAAGACCTGAAGAAGTGGAACATCGAAGTTTTCGGAGTTATTGATCACAAAATCGACAAGCTGAAATTAGATATACAGGAACTTGATCTCTATGATGATGTTTTCGGTCTTGAGGAGGGGGAAGTGATCAAAAGGAAGGAAGTTACGGCTGAATTGTTCAGAAGCTTGAAACAACGCCATAGCCTTCTCGCTCAAAAAGTAAAAATAAGATGGCTCAAAGAAGGGGATGTCAATTCCAAGTTTTTTCACAGGGCAATTAATTTCAGCAGAAAAGACAACGGGATAGCTGGAATATTTTTCAATGGAGAGTGGACCGAAGAGGTCAAAGCAGTGAAAGACGGAATATGTTCATTTTTTAAAAGACATTTCAGCCATGCTAGCTATCCGCGACCAAAAATCACAGCCGCATTATTTCCCAACAAACTGTCCTTGGAAGACAACATGTTTCTTTCAGCCCCATTTGAAGATGATGAGGTAAAATCAGCAATTGATAGCTGTGATATTTCAAAGAGTCCGGGCCCTGATGGATTCAGTTTCAAGTTTATTAAGGTATGTTGGGGTGTAATTAAGGCTGATTTTTTACAAATGCTCACTGAATTTCACAAACACAGTAAGCTTGTCAGGGGCATCAATCCCACCTTCATCAAGCTCATACCTAAAAAAGAGGATGCAACATGTTTATCGGATTATATGCCAATCTCTCTTATTGGTTGTGCCTATAAAATTCTTGCAAAGTTGCTTTTTTCCCGTCTGAGCAGAGTTATGGATAAGCTGATTTCTACAAATCAAAGTGCCTTTGTGGGAAAGAGGAATATCATGGATGAAATCGTTATTCTTAATGAAGTGATAATGGAAACGAAAAGGAGAAAGATGGAGAGAGCCTTCTTCAAGATTGATTTTGCCAAAGCTTACGATTCGGTGAACTGGAATTTCCTAGACAAGATGCTTGAAGGATTCGGTTTTTGCGACAAGTGGCGCGATTGGATGAAGGAGTGCGTCTCAAGCGCTTATGCCTCGGTGTTAGTCAACAGAAGTCCTTCTGGGGAGTTCAAGCTCGAAAGAGGCCTATGACAAGGGAACCCTCTCTCCCATTTCCTATATCTTCTTGTAGCGGAAGGTCTTAGTCTCTTGGTGAACAAAGTTACAGACATCGGAAGTTTCAAAGCCGCCGAAGTTGGGGTGGAAAAAATTCGAATCTCGCACCTACAATACACGGACGGCACAATATTCATAGGATCTGTAAGCTCTCAGAATGCCTGGATAATGAAAAGAACTCTAAAGAATTTCGAGCTACTCTCTGGCCTAAAGATTAACTATAATAAGTGTTGTTTAATGGAGATGAATGTGAGTGAAAGCAGATTACAAGAGATGACAGATATTTTGGGGTGTGATGTGGGGGAAATCCCCTTTTCCTACTTGGGAATCCGGGTTGGTGCAAGTTCTGAAAAAATATGTGAATGGATTTGAGCCTAGTCTGAAATTTGAAAAAAGAATGAAGTCTTGGGAAGATCGGAAGATCTCTTTTGGGGGTCGTATTACTCTTCTGAATGCAGTTCTTTCCTCATTACCTACCTACCAGTTCTCCTTTTACAAGATTCCGAAATCTACCTTGAATGTCTTATCATCCTTGCAACGAAAATTCCTTTGGGGGGGGAGTGAGAACACACTAAAACATGTTGGGTAAAATGGAAAAATGTATGCAAGTCTAAGTCTTTGGGGGGTCTTGGGGTTAGGGATTTGGGAGTGTTTAATAGGATTCTAATGGGGAAATGGGTTTGGAGATTTCTTGTTGAGAGAAAAGGGTTATGGGCTAGAGTCCTTAGATCTTTGTACGGAGATATCGAAGTGGGTGAGTCGGGTATCATTGTTAAGGGGAGTTGGAATAGGATGTCCAGTTGGTGGAAAGATGTTTTAAATAATGTGTCGGGGGAAGGGGGGAAATGGCCGTGGGAAAATTTAGAAAGATGTATAGGAAATGGGAAAAATACAAAATTTTGGGAAAGTTCGTGGGCGGGTGTTGAGTCTCTCAAAAATAGATTTCCTAGGCTTTACAATTTGAGCTCTTTGAGGGAGAGAAAAATTAGTGAGATGGGGAATTGGGTTAATGGGGCTTGGAGTTGGCAACTTTTGTGGAATAGGCCTTTTTTTATCGTGAGTTACCTTCTGTTAATGATTTCCTTGGTGTGGTAAATAGGTTACATTTAAAGGAATTGGAGGAAGATACATGGAAATGGAGGCTGTCCCCGGATCATCAATTCAAGACGAAACTGGCATATGACAGTGTTTCAAATCCACCACCGACGGTGAACTCAAGCGTAGACGATTGCTCTCTTCTAAACCGTATATGGAGCAAGATAACACCTCTCAAAACCTCGGCGATGGCTTGGAGACTCCTTCAAGACCGGTTACCTACTCGAGAGAATCTCATGAAACACAATATTCTCCCCCAAAATAGCTCCACAAGTTGTCCGTTTTGCAATACGGGGTTGGAAACCGCTTCTCATCTCTTCTTGAATTGTCCGGTGACGTCTAAATACGGTATGCTTGCTATAATTGGGTGGGTATCTTTGAAGTTGGGCATATTCAGATTTTGCAACACTTTGCCTCATACTCTGGAATTCTTTCGAGCAAAAAAGGTACACATCTAGCAACAAGTTTATGGATTTGCGTAGTTTGGATTATTTGGAATGGGAGGAACATATTGATCTTTGATGGAAAGAGTTTTGAACCGAATAAGGCGATGGAAGAAATTAAAGGAAGATTATGGAGTTGGTGCTCGATTAAATATCCCGCTTTTTATAATTTCCCATTTTCAGAATGGTTAGAAAATTCTAGGCATATACTTGAGAGTTAAAATATCTCATCATACTGTACATCACTGTATAGTGATCTCAACTTTGTTCTTTGTCACTATTAAATAAAGTTTTTACTTACCAAAAAAAAAACTGGTATCAATTTTCAATAGAAATATTATCGCATTTTCAAAATTTTACTTGAAAATGATACACCTACCTTAAAGTGTGATAACATTTGTATTGAAAAGTGATAAAAAATCGCACAGTATGGCTCTCACAAAATACTCGCTTAAAAACAACGGATAATTACTAATGGTATAATTTTTTTTATGCAAATTACTAATACGTACAAACGAAATTGCATATATAGCAAAAATTGTATACGAAAATGTAAATATACGTGCAATCATTTTATCTCAGTTACGATTCTAAAAATGTAACTATCGGTAAATTTAAAAAAAAACAAATAATGTGTTTCCCAATCAAAATCATGTTGGATCATTTTCTTAACCCCCACAACGGACAACAAAAAGAACTACGTAGTCTAAAGTCGCTGGACAAGTTTATTTAAATTACAGCTATTATTAGGTATATATCATGGTCAAATGCATTGAAATTTTGATATCGATTAAACGACTATGGATATAAATAGAAGTCTAATTTCATGACAGCAAAAATATGGAAATCTTAGGTGCGACTTATTAATCTCTCTTTTTTTCTTTCCTTTTCCATATCCATCGGCTAATAATTAATCCGCGTTGATAAAATATTAAAGATGAGTTGGAAAAGACCGACAATTCCACGTCCATTAATATTGGAGTAAAAAAGACAGCACTCAGACAGCACTCATAATATTGGTCAAAGTTAACATGATTATATCCAAAGTTGTATAACCAAACTTGAACGTGTACCTAGCTAGTTTGAGTTTGTATTTTGTGTATATTCTTTAATTAACAATATTTATTGCTTTAATTAAAAGTATTAATTTATTAATATTAGTTTTTTTTTTAGAAACTACAATAATATACTCACTCCGTCCCATGAGTACTTAAACACTAAAAATGACACGCAAACCAAGTAAAATAGGGTATTGTGACTTGTGAGTATATTAATATTATGTTTGTTTTCATTTTGAGAATGTTCAAGTAATGTTGAGACGTCCAAATAAGACAAGTGTTTAAGTAATATTGAGACATAGAGAGTATTACTTTATCATAAAATGATAATTTACGAACCAATTGCACGCTAAAATTGTTTGACAAAAAATTCTGTGAAAGTATCATTGTTATGTGTATGTGCGCATTTCGTTTTTCTTAAAAATGTGGCACTTCGTATGCATACATCATAATAATAATAATGTGTTTACATACTAACAATATTGGAGAAAATGAATTTGTTAATTCAAAATTTTGGGGTTACAGGAGGCCTCACTCAAACTATTTTAAATTTACGTAAAACCAACTTAATTATATTTGAGTGTTGTGTTATAATTTGATCTTTATGTCGTGTTTTTTCTAGACATATAACATGCTATATATGCATCTCTCTCTCTATATGATTTATATAATTTAGTTCATAAAACTCAAGTTAAATTAAAATTAAATATTTTAATATGTAACTTTGTAAACTTCTCTGTATAATAAATACTTCTAATTGAACAAATTGTAATTAGTACTCCTTATACAACTTTGTAAACTTCTCTATATAAATTTAAATATGTGCACCATGTTCATCATACATTATTATTATTATTATTTGCAATGTTTTTAAAACCGGGTTGAACCGGCTGGTAACCCGGTTAAAAAACACCTATATAACCGGATTTCAGGTTGAACCTGGGTTGAACCGGTCAAAACCCGGTTCAACCGGAAATAACCGGTTTTTTTCTTCTTTTTTTTTAAAATTAAATTATTAATTTATATTAAATATTTAAAATTTTAAATATATATTCCTCTCACATTTTTCTCCAACACTTTCGATGTGGGATAAATGTATGAGGTGGGACAAAATTTATAAAATATGATATGAAAAGTTATAAAATATATATTTAAATTTTTGTAGGTGTATACTTGCTTTGTTTTTTTAACTAAACATAAAAAACGGTTGAACCGCCGATTGAACCGGTCCGACCGGTTGAACCGCTGACAAGTGGTCTGTCCGGTTCGATCACCGGTTCGGTTATGAAAACATTGATTATTTGGCCTTATAAATACTATATTTGCAAAGTGTTAATTTTTACAAATTAATAATTATTGTGGTGTGCGGTGATGGTGCATATAATATTTACCTTTTTGACTTTAAACCGAAATGGAAAGTTCGACTTTTGGGGACTTAATCCTTTTATAAATTTCCCCTTAAAATCTATTGTTGTGTGTCTCTTTTATTTTCATTCTATATATATTTGGTTGTGTAACCTTTAGGGCCTTTTTTTTTCCTTTCATTTTCTGAACCGGCCCTCTGTTTCTTGCAGCTTAATTATCTTCACAAGATTTCTTGGTGAGTGACACTCTATTTTATTTGAAGATTTTTGTGATATTAAAATTAAATGCTTGGGCTTTATCTTCCAGCATAATTAAAGTCGCACAACATTTTATCCTCCTGGCTTAATATTTCCAATATTATTTCTATATATCCAGGGAGTTAGTTTAGCTCGACCCAAGTCAAAAGATAGAGAACAGAATGGATCTAAATTGGTCATAAATTGGGCCCTTAACACAACTCAAGCCCAGCTAGCCCATAACCCCAAGCCCATACCAAAAATGACTTGTGTATATGAGAACTTACTTTTAAAAAGAAAATTACTAAGAGGTTTCAAAATGGTCACAATATTCTTAATGCGCCCAACTATTTTTTTGATATTACTAGTAGTAGGTTCCAAAATATGATGAATTACCCAATATACCCATAAAGCCCAAAAGACTCCTCATTAATATTATGCAACCCAATCAAAATCCCCACACAATCCACCCAAATCCCCACTTAAATTCAAAAACGTCTTCTTCCCAACCCCCAACCCCCAAATTCTGCTTCCCAACCAAATTTCGCCCCTGAACAGGGAAGAAACGGCCCGGCGCGGATTGGATTGGTGTGATTTGGGGAACGGGAGGAATGGTGGCGGAGCTTGATGGGGATGGGGTAGATTTGAACAATTTCTTCATTTGATAGTTGGGGAATTGGATTTGGATGTTTCTTCATTTTTTTGCCCTTTCTTTCTCTTGCGATTCTTAGTTGATTTTGGGTAGATTTGAACAATTTCTTCATTTTTGAACAATTTCTTCATTTGATAGTTCAGGATTTGGATTTGGATTTAGATTTGAAGATGGAGGAAGAAGATGAATATGGACTGTTGATGATGGACTTGATAGTATTACTTGATTTTCGAGACAAATTTTGAGTGCATTTATTAATATTTATATTCAATGGTGAAGTTCTTTTTCTGTGTTTATTGGAAGATTTGTATCTGGGTTTATGAATTTTTCATTAGATTTTATGCATATATTCATGAACTCGTGCATGTATGCATGTATTTCGTGTATATGTGCATGTGGAAAAAGTGGATGATATATAAATTTTTGAATTAAGATGAAAACATGTAAACATTTTGAATTTTTAGATATGTAAATTTGGTGGAAGAAGATGAAAATAGTAAAAGAAGATGAATTTTGAAGATTTCTGGATTTTTTTTTTCAAATTTATGTGTATATATTCATGTTTTTGTGCATATATGCATGTACTCGTGCATAAAGGCATGTCGAAGAAGATGAAAGTATGTAATTTTACATAAAAATATATAAATATTTGCAAAATATAGTGAATGAGATATTATAAAAATTCAAACCTCCTATATTAAAAAAAATAAAAGAACCCTCTATATTGAAAAAATTCCCTATATTGAATGAAAAAAATTAAAACGCACTGTATTAAAAAGGTAGAGATTGGTTGGGATTGATTTTGACTAGTAATAGGTGCATTGGGAGTAGGGGGTTGAAAAAGAGTTCATTAAGGGCATTGAGGTCATTACAATTACCATTTGGAACCTCTTAGTAATGTTTTTAAAAGTTGGAACCTATTTGCAATAAAATGAGTCAAATGGAACTAGAAAGTAATCCACTCTACTTTTAACCTCTTACGTAGATTTTTAAGAAATATGATATATAAAATTATTATGACAGTTTATACATAATTTTTCACATATTGATGGGGAATATTTATGTCGTCCAATGAAAAAGAAACATGTAGAGGTTTGACCACATATTAAAGAGATTGAAAAATAATCACATGAGTCAAACCAATGAAGAAATGAGTTGGGCTTGGCTGAGGAGCCCAAGACCCTTATATTCGAGTAGATTGGAGAAGCCCCCAGCTAAGGGGCCTGGAGGAAAGCGAGGCCCAGTGGAATAAAATGAGCTGAAAAGATGGGCCCCTGGAGGATAACCTGAGCCATAGAGATTAAGGATTCAAGGAGCTGGGCCAGACTGGACTGATAAATCTAAGAGGATTGGGCCCATGGAAGTCAGCTCCAAGACTGTGGACCTTGGTCCGAGAGATACCTTAACGGGCTTGATGAGTAATGGCCCACGGAGTAAAAGATAAGGACCATTGAGAGAATTAACGTCTAAGGAGTCTCAATCCGCGTGAATCAGATAGTGGGTCAGAGGAGTTAGTTTCGATTTTTAGGGGAGTCAGACGCAGGATATTGTAGGTTGTGAGAAAAGTGGAACCTCCGGATAAGGTTTGAAGACTCATGCCCATGATCAAGGAAAACGAGGGAAGAGAACGTGGGGAACGTGAGTCCACTCCAGATGAAGAAAATATTAACCAAAATACACGATCGGAGGGTGGATTGAGGAGAAAATGAAAAACCACCGTCTGGAGGATATAAATATCCCTTCCAGCTAACACATAAAACACACAAGCACATACTTTACTAAATGACTTGAATTCGAGCCTTTTGATCTTATTTCCACCTGAGTTTAGAGTGATAACTGACTTGAGCGTCGGAGAGCCCGCGCCGGAGCCCCCTCTGGCTTGTTTTTCAGGTACCTACTTGAAAATTGGCGAGGTTCCTGCAGTTAAAGCTCGAAGGATTTTCAACATTCAACGTACGAATCCCCGTTGAATTCCAGATCATATCTTGACCGCTTTTTTGCACATCACATATAAAATATTTTTTCCCATAATTGCTACTCCCTCTGTCCCAAACTTGTTTTCCTGTATTCCGTTTTGGGCGTCCCATACTTGTTTTCCTATTTTCTTAAATGGAAATTTCTACTTTATCACATAAAATACTAATAAATAACTATTTTTAACCCCAACTACCCATCACTTTATCACTTTATCATATAAAATATTAATAAACAACTATTTCTACCCAACACTTTATCACTTTTTTCTTAAAACCCGAGCACACAGTAAACAGGAAAACAACTATGGGACGGAGGGAGTAATATATTCACATATTTCAAAAAGAAGAAAAATACCATAACAAAAATCTATATATTTTATATGTGAAAAATATTTTAAGGGAAAAAATCTATATTAAATTCGCAACAATTTTTCTTTTTTTTCCGAATGCCAGGAAGATATTATTGAATTCACAACAGTATTTAAAGGTGGTGATTTATTGACAATTATTCAAAGACATAGATTAGATTGCAGCGGAGTGAAAATAATGATTTTATTCGCAATTAAGCCATAATAAAAACACATACTTATAATATTAAACGAACTTACAGAACAAGAAATTAACATAAGTACATCCCAACTAAAATTCTAAACAAATATTGAAATTGATTTCCATCTATATAAAGTAATATACGAGGTCTAAAAGTAAAAGTTATCACAATTTGTATAAGACAGTTTCACACATAATTATTTGAGCAATTACTATATATATTAACTCGAGGAAGCCTAAAGCCTTCAAGTGTGAAAGGCCATCCTTTGCATGTGTGCTTTGGTAGGCAACTTGACATTAATAGCAAATCCAATAGCTTCAAGAACCCTAACAACACACCAAGTTGCATCAATTTGCCACCATTCTAATCCTTGTTTTGCAGAATATTCAAATGCATGGTGGTTATTATGCCATCCTTCTCCAAATGAAAGCATTGGCACCCACCTAATCAACGTATATATATAAATTAGGGATGGCAAAGGGGCGGGTTTGGCCAAACCCGTAACCCGCCCCGCCATTTTTTCCTAAACCCGAAACCCGCACCGCCGGGTTTTTTGAACCCGCTCAACCCGCCGGGACCCGCCCCGCCCCATGAACCCGGCGGGTTTAACCTTCCCCGCATATTTAATTTTGTTTTTCCTTTATTTTTTATTTTTTAATTCGTACTCTTAATTTCATACATACTACATCCGTCCCATAAAAGCGTGCAGACCTACTTTATTATCAAGTTTTTGTGAGCGAGTTGTTTATTAGTATTTCAAATGATAAAGTGATTTTTAAAGAGGGGTATTATAGATCTACCTCTCATTTATTGCATGCATCTTTAAAAATTATTTTATCATTTCAAATACTAATAAAAACTCGCTCGCAAAAACACGTGAAAACAGTAAACGTGCACGTTTCTTTGGAACGGAGGGAGTATCATTTTTAAATACATATAGTTCCTAAAAATAAAACAAAAACTAGAATCATTCAAATTAAAACAAACAAAAAATACATAATATTATAATCAATCACATATTAAAGATGATGATGTGCAATTGAATGAAATTGGGAACAATTGAATTAAGTAACAAACCCTAGAATAGATTACTTAATACATTTAATATATACTATATATATATACCATGACCCGGGGCGGATTTTAAACGGGGCGGGTTTGCCTAATACCATGACCCGCCCCGCATCCGGCGGGTTTCCGTTTGACCGGGTTTTAACCCGCCCCGTAACCCGTTTGACCGGGTTTAACCCGCCCCATCCGGGGCAGATTCGTGCCGGGTCCCTTTCTGAGTCAACATATTGATGGTGGTATCTATGTGTGTTCACCCACCTAATTGGATGTCCCTGTAAATGATACATATATAAAATACAACAATTTAATGGGAATAATATTTTTTAAGGACATTAACTTAGAGGGGGTTGTGTTTTAAGGACAATAATTTTATGGACTTGGAAACGTAGGACAATATATTTTAAAACTTGTAAATACAGGACAATATGTTTTAAAATTTGTAAATATAGGAAAATATGTTTTAAAAATCTGGAAATGTAGGACAATCGAGCCCTAAACTCACATGATATATCAGCCCTATTTGGGCTCAATTGTCCTATATTTACAGATTTTAAAACATATTGTCTTATATTTACATATTTTGATACATATTGTCCTACATTTCCAAGTTCTTAGAATTATTGTCCTTAAAACACAACCCCCCTAAAATTATTGTCCTAGAAAAATATTTTTCCCACAATTTAATTACAGCATAACACATTTATATACACGGGTCTCTGTAATTTGACCTACGTTGCATATATGAAAATATTCCGATGTAAAATATGGTTTTTTTTTTTTTAATTTGCAGATTTTTATATACAATTCAATTATGTGTACGTTTTCTTAGATTCGACTCATAATCTATCTCAGTACCATTCACCAAAAAAATTATAAATATATATACCATTCACCAAATATATTATAAATGGGTATATTGCAGTACTGGTTCTAAAATATTTTTGATATCATGTTCGAAAATGGTATGGGTAAATTGCACTACTGATTCAAAAATACTTTTTGATATTATGTTTGAAAATGGTCCTTTTCTTTATAATAATATTTGTCCCAATAGTGGACTAAGAATACCGGAATTCCTATGACACTAAAATAGGTTAAAAAAGGACTAATTTCGTAAATTTTTTAACAGCGCGTGCAGCTCACTCATCCAATTGAACAAAATATTCTTATGGACCAAAATTGGTGAAAAAAGAACCAATTACGTGAGGCGAAATTCCCATGAGACTTGAAATGCAATTAACCCTATTATAGCTATATATATTTAGGGAATATTAATTTTTTTGTCCTGTAAATTTGACCCATTATGATTTTGGTCCTATTAATTTTGATTCATTTGATCTTGGTCTTACTAATTTACGATTTTTTATTTTGGTCCTGTAACTTTACAAAATTCGACTTTTTCATCCTGTCACCGGCTGGTTACCTGCAAGAGCAGGTGGCAGGACTAAAAAGTTGAACTTTTTAAGTTAAAGGACCAACATCATAATTTACTGATTTTGATATTAGTCCTGTAACTTAGAAAACTTCTACGTTTTTAGTCTTTGTCACCTACTATTGCGGTAACTAGCCGAAGAGAAGACAAAAAAGTTGAATTTTGTAAAGTTACAGGACCAAGATCAAAAACCGTAAGTCAGTAGGACCAAGATCAAAATGGGTCAAAGTTACAGGACAAAAAAATCAATTTTCCTTAAATATATAGCTATAAAGAATAAATGATTGGATAAACAAAACAAACCTGAAGGGCATGAACACCATAATATGCAAATAAGTATTCAAGGCATTTGGGAAGCTTGAAACTTCTATGAGAAAGATTTCTAGGATAAGAGAGAGTAATTCCAAAAAGGCCAGTCAAGACATACAATCCAACGGCTACACAAAAGGCATCCCAACTGAATGTGGAAGGACCAAAAACATACAGCAAATGCAATGCTATTATCATCCCCAGTGTTGCCACATCTCACTACTACACATTTGAGCTTGCGCAGCTGCACTTGGACAACCCTTTTTTCAAACAGCTCTCCAAGCTATAGCTTGGAGAGCGGTTTTAATTAAAAAAAAAAAAAAATAGACAGCGGTTCAAAATCGCATTGTCCAAGTTCTTTACTTAAAAGCGGTTGAGAACATTTGTGCAGAATCATTTAGACAGCGGTTTTGAACCGCTGTCCAAGGGAAAAGTTTGGACAGCGGTTCCAAACCGCTGTCCAAGTGTTCGGATAATTAATATATATACACCCAAATCGCGAACCAGCTGATATCGAAGCCCTAGCCTCCTCCTCCGTCTCCCCCAAATCGAACCATCCACCTCGCGTCCTCCCCTACCGCCGCCGCCGTCTCCTTGTTGCCAAGCTCCCCTACCGCCGCCGCCGTCGCCTTGTTGCCAAGCTCCCCTACCGCCGCCGCTTCCGCCGCCTAGCTTTCTCCTTCCATAGGTAATTCAATATATATATATACATATTAACATATATATACATATACATATATATATATATATATATAAATGTATGTACAGATTCTTGACTATATTTACCTGAATTTGCTACTCTGTGTATGAATGTGATAAACAAAATTGCAGAAAAGGAAATGGAGTTATGTTTTAGTGAATTGAATTAGGGATGGATTGCTTGGTTCTGTTTTAGTGAATTGAATTAGGGATGTACAGAAGTGCTTTTTTCTAGAAATACTTTTCTCAAAAGTATGTTAATATGTATATCTATATTGAATTAATATTGTGTATATGTATATATATATTAGGATTAAATGTTTATATAATTGTGTTTGATTTGATTAATTAGCTAATTTGTTAGGATTAATTGTTGTTAGATGAACAATTGATGCTTGGTTTATATATTGTTAATTGTTTATATATATATATATTGTGTGGCTTTGTTTAATTGTTGTTAGTGGCTTTGTTTAATTGTATGTATGGTGTATGTATATTGGTGTATATATGTATATCATGTATATTGGTGTATATATGTATATTGATGTATATATATCATGTTGTATGTATTGGTGTATGTTTCTTCTGCTTTACAGGATCATGTCTCGTTTGCCATATCCCGGAGATGATGGAGATGATGATGATGGATATTCTGATGGAGATCATGGCGCATATGATCATGGTGCATATGATTGACAACATCCTGATGACTTGAGAGAGTGTGACACTGATGCTCCCACCACCACTAGCGACTCAGGGGAGAAGCGTGCTATAGGTATAGTCACCATGTCATCTATTAAGAGAGCTCAAAGTAGCAAGGAAAACACTTCGAGTAATTTTATTACAATTGAGCAGTTTGAAATCGATAAATATATTGATTGATCGTTGAACCTAATTAAATATTATGTTATTGCAGTTATCGTTCAATGAGTTTGGACAGGCAATAGGAAACGAGAGTGAGTCGTTGTCCTTCTACATTGGAGCCGCAATCGAGCGTGATCCTATCATCTCTTTGCCAAGGATGGCGTAATTTCAAACCGACTCCTTTTGAAGGAAAGATTATGGGATGAACTTACGGTATGTTAATTATATATTTATTGAAAGTTGTAGTATGACCCTTAAATTTACTAAATTGTTATGTTATATGCGATAGACTACATTGGAGGTCTTGACCACACAAAAGAAGAAGCAAATATTGTCGCAAGTTGGAGTAATGGCCAAGAATTTTTGGACTTGGTTGAGAAGTAACACACGAGATCCTGAAACTGGTCTTTACTCGGCTAGTCCGCCTCGACGTAATAGCCCTATGGTGGCTCCATCTTTGGGAGGAGTTTGTGAGCGAGCTATGGAGGATGATTTCGAAGTAAAATTGATCAATGTCATTGTTGGGGAATGAGTTGCCTGCGATCTATTCGGTGAATATTTAAATACAAATTTAATTCATTAATTATTACTAGCATGAATTAATCCTATATTAATTCAAATAATAATTGCAACAACATATCATGCATATAAAAAAGCTACGTAAAACCTACGATGCGAAATCTACGGGTTTACGTGAACGTTACTCTCTCGGGATGGCGCGACTTTGGTCGGACGGACTAACCAAAAGGACTTCCCAAGTATTCCCTTAGCCCTTGCTCGACAATCCGGTGGAAGGATACTTTCATGAACAATTAACAAAAGGAAAAAATAAACTTTGTTGCACCACTTATGTGGATTTGCTAATATTTCCAGCACATGGAATTGTACTTGGGAATGAACTAATCATCCCCTATTTATAGGAGAGGGGTGAACGAAATTTTTGTGTTTTTTCAATGTGGGAATAGACTTTTCTTGGTCACCAAGAAATCTTGAATATATCCCATATATTCTTTTTCCCATAATTAAAATATTCCACAAAAATCCACCTCTATTTTATGGAAATTTTCGAAAATATTAAGTGCAAGATTCCAAGATTTGGATCTTCTTGAATTTATGAGATATTCTTGTATTTCAAGAAATACATATCTTTTTCCATAATATATTTTCAAGAAAATCAAGAAAATCTTTCTTGCCCACTATATTTCCAAAATTTCGAAAATTTCACTATGTATAACCAAGTGGGAGATTTCTTGAATTTAATGAGATAATCTTGTATTCCAAGAATACATATCTTCATTCCATAACAAAATTCAAAGAAAATCTTTCTCCCTCTTTTATCCATAATTTTCGAAAATTAGAGAAAATATTAAGCAACAATATTTATTTTATTTTAATCACCTTTTCAGTTATTGGACTATATGTTGGGCTACTCAGGGGGCCTTTAGGAGAATTAAGATTGGACCTTCTAATGGATCTTGAATATCTAATATTGAGCCACAATATAATTCAAGCCCATAAATATTAATTAATCCCACTACATAATTAATATTGCACTATTCATCTTAACCCATATTACGATCAATATGGCTCCGGTCATTATTTCCGTGTTTAAGATTATCTAGCCCATTAATTAATTCAAGCCACTGAAATAGCTTTCCGTTAATTAATATCTTTTGTCCTTGGTCGAGGAATGGTTCAACATTATTATCCATACCGGAAACTAATTCCACTTGCAAGATTTGGTATGATAAAACTTATGAACCTCCCAAGGGGGCAAATCAAGCAAGCAAAGCGTGCTTGCACACGATTCTTCAGATTAAATCTTAGCAATCACATGTGACCAATAATATTGCCCAAGATAAAAAGTATTGAATCTCTCTCGATTAAGCTACCCATGATAAGTCAAAGCAATAGTTTCCGATCCCACGTGATCCTATTTAAGGGACGAAGGTTACTGAAACAACGAACCAATTTGAGGTCTAATTCTTCCTTGTTCGGTTAGAAGAATTTATCCTCCTCAGAGGTCCTATTCAAATAAGATCGGTCATGCACTAGTGTAATCTCTTGGTCAAGACAAACCAATCGAGCCTTACACCTCAACCTTTCGCGATGGTTGTTCATTTCCATCTAGGTCGTGAATGGCGCACTTTTTTTTAGTTACAAGGACTATTAATTTAATCTTCTCGTGATCGGGTATCACTAAATTAACTACTGATGTAACACGCACAAATTATTGAAACATTATGCAAGAAATATATATAACATTCAATCATATTTAAAGCATCGATGATAAACAATCTATTTCAAGAAATAAGTCCGGAAATTCGGTTTCGATTATACAAAGTAAAAAGCATACTTTTCAAAGATAATCCCAACAATCTCCCACTTATACTCAAAGTCCGCTTTTAAGTATACTACAACACGTCTCGAGTAGTCCGTGACATCTAATGTCACCTACACGAACCTAATAATTTCTCCCCACTTATACTCAAAGCAGATAGCAAATCGGTCTTGACACCCATTCCACTCACATGTCTCTCGAATGTATTCAGAGGCGACGCTTTGTGAATGGATCTCGCTAGGTCGTCCTCGGGACGCTATCTTTGCCACATCTATATCTCCTCTCTAACGATTTCTCGTATAAGATGTCTTTCCTTTAATGTGTTTGTTTTGACTTCGGGACTCTTGGTTCTCTTGAATTTGCAACCGCCTCTAGCGTATATTGCTAGACAAATTGAAACACCATCCAAGTCCACTAAGAAGATCTAGAGCCCAATCGGTTCTTTCACCGCTTCACTGGCGACTTCTTACCCGAGTCCCATGGTTGAGTCAAGATGCATTTACTTCACACTCGTCCATTTGATGGCTACACTTCCCAAATGGAAACACACTAACCGAAAGCGGATAATTTATGGAATCTAAATCTAATTGGAAATCCGAGTCCATGTAGCCCGATGGGGGATTGGAGTATCGGATGATAAATCAACATTCTATCCCGAGTTCCTTTCGGATACTTGTAATGTTTTTAATCGTTGTCCATTAAACTTTCCCTGGTTACTCGATATCTTGCTACCATTCCTACTGAAAAGCATATATCCCGTCTCGTACCGCGGATTGCATACATAAGGTTTCCTACAAATAGAAGCACAAGGAATGCCTTTCATGTCATCTATCTCCTTTTAATCTTAGGGGACATTTTCTTGGATAGATGGATTCCAAGTCCGAAAAGGTCTGAATCCTTTCTTTAAAATCTTGCATCTTTGAATCGTTTTAAAACCGGTTCAATGTATGAATACTTGCGATAACCCGATCATCATTTTCTTGCGATCTCGAGTAATCTTGATCCCAAGGATGTGTCCGCTTTTTCCTAAGTCTTTCATATCAAACTGTTTTGAAACGTCATGCCCTACGTCGACCACACCTTCACATCGTTCCCGATGATCACAATGTCATCTACGATAGTACTAAGAATACCAATGCGGGTCCGAACACGCTTTTTATACACACAACTTTCAAACTCATTTTGATCAAACCCATAAGACTTTATAACATGATCAAAACATTGGTTCCAAGCTCGATGCTGTTTGAGTCCGTAAATGGACTTCTTGAGCTTACAAAGATGTTCTTGCTGTTTTCAATGAAACCTTGGGGTTGTTGCATATAGATCTCTTCGCCAAGACTTAGTTAAGGAAAGGCATCTTGACATCCATTTCGCCAATTTCAAAGTCGAAATGCACAGCAAATCGATAAGAGAATACGGATGGACTTAGTCATGGCTACTTTGGCGAAAAAAGTTTCCTCATAATCGATCCGCTTCTTTCTTCGAGTATAACCTTTCGCCACTAGTCTTGCTTTGAAGGTTTCAACCTTCCCGTCCCCGATCCTCTTTTCTTCTTATATACCCACTTGCATCCAATGGGTTTGACCCCATTAAGTGGTTCGACTAGCTCCCACACTCTATTATGAAACATAGAACCCACTTGGCTTTCATTCTTTGTTTGCCAAGAAATCAGATCCTAATCTTGGAGTGCCTCGTCATATGTCCATGGGTCTGATTTAGGAATCAAGTCCGGGACTCTCCTATTCCCATGAATCTCTCGTCAATTTTAACAACCCTCCCACTATAACGAGACTCGGTTGTGGCGTGTCGTTTGGTATATCATCTAATCTGTTGATCGACTGAGGTTTTCCCTCTAAGCTCATTTAAGGTAATCTCACTGGTTTTCTTTGGTTCTATAGTTTTCTTCCAAAATCTAAAGTGGGGTGCGGATGTCCACCTTTTGATCTTCGGAACTATAGAACATTCACCCTTTTGTTCCCTCGGGGTATCCTACAAAACAACCTTAATTCTGATCGAGGATCCAATTTACCGGTTTCCTTGTCCAACACGTAGGCCGGACACCCCAAAGTTCTCATGTGTATCATACTAGACTTGCGCCCGGTCCACAATTCTTTGGGGTTACGAACCGATTTGGATAGCACCAAGTTCGAATGTAAGTCATTTGTTTTCCAAGCATGACCCCAGCGACTCGGGAAGATCCGTATAACTCATCATTGATCTAACCATTTCAAAAGAATTATGTTGCTTCGCTCTGCAAACCCCATTTTGTTGAGGGTTTTCTGAATGAAATGGAAGGATACAATCCCTTCATCGGATAAGTAGTACAAAAACTCATTCTTTGAGGTATTCGCCCACGATCGGATCGTAGAGACTTGATACGTTTTTCCATATGATTCTCTGCTTGAGCCTTAAATTCTTTAGAATTTCTCAAAGGTCTCAGATTCATGCTTCATAAGGAAAATGTACCTTGAGTAATCATCAATAAAATTACTCATAACCTCCTCTTGCTTTGGTTGACATTTGACTACATACATCTATGTGAACGATCTCTAACACTTCTTAGCCCCATTCCCTTGGCTCCAAATGCCATCTTGGTCATATCACCCTCCAAACATGATTCGCGGGGTTGGAATCGGTTCAACTTGGAGAAGCCCTAGTGAACCGCTCTCTTACCAACCTTTGGATCGTCTTTGGATTTATATGACCCAATTTATAGATGCTTAAAGAAGTGTCTCCGTTCACGTCCCGATGAACGCTTTTCTTTTCTCGAAACAATTGATGTGTTATAGGATACATTTAAATGAGTGGTGTGCACAATTAATTGTATAGGGAGAGATCATTCAACAACGTTCCATGACGAATAAATTTATCAAAAATTAAATTTGGTAACAACTTTATTAAAAAAGTAACCAAAATATCCATTATAAAAGTTTAGAAACCGAAAATGAATTCTTTCTAAAAATCCTAACGTAAAGAATATCTTAAAAATTAAAACACCGTCTTCAAAAGACAGGTGCACTTCTCCATCGCCTCACCGCCACTCTCGAAGATCGCCAAAGGTGATGAGGACCTCACTCCCACTAAGTTGCCGGGTCCGCTTGAACCCCAGAATGTGAAACAAACATGATTAGTGGATCCCGTATCCACCACCCACAAAATGGGAGGCATACGCCGCTAAACAAGTTTCAACAACTAGTGCGTGAGAATTACCTTTCTTTCCATCCCTCTTGGGTCCAGAACAGTGACCTCCAATGTCCTTTCTCACCGCAGTTGAAGCACTTCCCCAAATGGGCTTGTTCACTCCACCACCTTTCTTCACCTTATCTTTGCCATTGGCAACACTTGAGTTCACTTGCTTGTGGCCTTTGTTCCTTTTCTTGTTCTTACCACCCCCTTGGTCTAGAAGAAGAAGAAGGTCCGTTTGCCACCAAGGCTTGGCTTTTTCCTTGAATATCGCCTCTGCCGACTAAAGCTTGCAACCGATCGGGCATCGAGAACTTCGATTATTCATCTGGTAGTTCAACCTTGAATTGTTCAAAGCTTTTTCGCAGAGAATGGAGCACTAAATCGATTTGGGGTCTCGATATCGTGATTCGCCCAAGTACCTCAAGTTTATTAAGGTGAGCCATCATCTGGAGAACGTGCTCCACTTACGGGCGTTCCTCCACCATTTTCATAGAGAGCAAGTCCCTCATGGTGATCCGACGAGCCACACCTGTTACGATGTTGAAACATCGCTTTAAGACTAGTCATGATTTCCGCAGGCCCGGTCTCAACGTTACGTGTTGGTGTTGCAACACATCCGACATAAAGCGAAGATGGTACACTTAGCCATTTCGTTAGACCGCTCCCAACAAGATACTCTTTCTTAACCGTTTTAGTGGACTCATCCGATGGTTTATCCGGTTTAGGTGTGGTCGAAACCGTTATGGCTTTGTCTTGATGAGGACAATAGTGAGTTTTCGATTCCAATCAACAAAATTTTTCTCCAAAGAGCAAATTATCTTTCAAAGATATTGAGCGAATGATTAAAAGGTTGCGACATGATGAACTGAAATAAACAATAATATGCATAAGCACAAGTATATCACAAGGTTCGATCACATTTCATCATATTTAAAATCTCAAAAAATATGAACATGCATCACCAACATCTCAAAAAACAGTTTAAATAAGCCACGGGTGGGTCATTATTTAAACACATTCAAGCAAGTTACAAACAAGAACAATTATAAACCTTTAATATCCAGTTAATAGTTGGCTCCCACTTGACCAATATAAAATTGACAGGGACTTGAGGGAAGTATATGCATATCAATTTTATACCTAAGTAATAACCATGATTAAATCTGATTACTATTTCGCTTTGATCGAGCCTCGTGGGGAGGTCATAAATGCCACTAGTAATAACCCACAATCATCCGTTTTGGAATTCATTCATGTGAAATCTATCTTTTGACCGCCGATTCCAAATGGGAATTTCTCCAAAAGAATTCACAAATAAATAAATCATGGAGGTCAAAATTAATTCAATTTTATTATCCCAATAAAATTGTCAATTAATTATTTAAAACATACTTAGTAATTTTGAAGTTGAGATTTTTCAATTTGGCAACCCTCATGCAAACACATTTAAACACATTAAATAAAAGCATAAGATAGCACAAATAAATCAAGCAAAAGCGAAAAAATAAACATATTGGGCACAAATTATCCAACCTGTCGTGGTTTGATTTTTCTTGACTTGATCTTGAAGAAACACGCCTCGAATTTCTCCCACTTTCGTTAATCTCGAAAAAATACTTTGTCTCGAACACACGCGCCAAACTTCGCGGGAATCTGACGCCAAGATCCGCCGGCCCACTTAACTTTAGATCAGCGCGCCCGTGACGTGCCCTTGCCTCGGTCTTCTCGTAGCGCCGCCGGTGTCGGCGACACGTCAGCAGATCTCGGCAGCGGCGGCAGATTCCAAGAAAAGCCTTCGCCCATACTCCGCTTCGCGCTCCACCTCATTGCGCCGCTCATAAGATCCCGTCTTGTAGCTGCAGCATCCGCCCCGTCGTCTCCGGCTTTGGGCCTTGCCCGCTGTCGCGTCTGTGACCCTAAATCTTGTCTCATCTCATCGCTGGCCTCATACTGCGCCCAGCGTGCCTGCCATACAAATACCGCGCTCACGCCGACAGTTCTCGATTTCGCCCTTTAATTCTTCATCTTTTTCGTTCCGATCCGGTTTAAATTTATTTACAAAAAATAAATAAACCTAGATCTAGACTAGTCTATTACATTGATCAAATCAAACAAATCCTAGTCTACTGCGTGGATTTTCTCACGAGGCAAAAACAAATCCGAATCGAATCAATTAAAAACCACGGTTTATATGCATGCAAAAATAAAACATTAAAATCCATGACAATTGGATACCGCAAAAACAGATCTAACAGATTCACGCTATCCAATTTCAAATTTAATGTCCACGAATTAAATTATAATTTAAAAAAATTGAGTCTCAAACAAAGGGCTCGATACGCTTGTTGGGGAATGAGTTGCACGATATTCGGGGTGAATATTTAAATACAAATTTAATTCATTAATTATTACTAGCATGAATTAATCCTATATTAATTCAAATAATAATTGCAACAACATATCATGCATATAAAAAGCTACGTAAAACCTACGACGCGGAATCTTCGGGTTTACGTGAACGCACCTCTCGGGATAAGCAAAGGACTTTGGTCGACGGACTAACCAAAAGGACTTCCCAAGTATTCCCTTAGCCCTTGCTCGACAATCCGGTGGAAGGATACTCGCGAACAATTAACAAAAGGAAAAAAATAAACTTTGTTGCACCACTTATGTGGATTTGCTAATATTTCCAAAGACATGGAATTGTACTTGGGAATGGACTAATCATCCCCATTTATAGGAGAGGGGTGAACGAAATTTTTTGTGTTTTTTCAATGTGGGAAAAGACTTTTCTTGGTCACCAAGAAATCTTGAATATATCCCATATATTCTTTTTTTCCCCATAATTAAAATATTCCACAAAAATCCACCTCCTCTATTTTATGGAAATTTTTAAAAATATTAAGTGCAAGATTCCAAGATTTGGATCTTCTTGAATTTATGAGATATTCTTGTATTTCAAGAAATACATATCTTCCATAATATCTTTTCAAGAAAAAATCAAGAAAATCTTTCTTGCCCACTTATATTTCCAAAATTTCAAAAATTTCACTATGTATAACCAAGTGGGAGATTTCTTGAATTTAATGAGATAATCTTGTATTCCAAGAATACATATCTTCATTCCATAACAAAATTCAAAGAAAATCTTTCTCCCTCTTTTTTATCCATAATTTTCAAAAATAGAGAAAATATTAAGCAACAATATTTATTTTATTTTAATCACCTTTTCGCTTATTGGACTATATGTTGGGCTACTCGGGGGGCCTTTTAGGAGAATTAAGATTGGACCTTCTAATGGATCTTGAATATCTAATATTGAGCCACAATATAATTCAAGCCCATAAATATTAATTAATCCCACTACATAATTAATATTGCACTATCCATCTTAACCCATATTACAAATCAATATGGCTCCCGGGTCATTATTTCCTTCGTGTTTAAGATTATCTAGCCCATTAATTCATTCAAGCCACCAAATAGCTTTCCGTTAATTAATATCTTTTGTCCTTGGTCGAGAAATGGTTCAACATTATTATCCATACCGAAACTAATTCCACTTGCAAGATTTGGTATGATAAAACTTATGAACCTCCCAAGGGGCAAATCAAGCAAGCTTACTTGCACACGATTCTTCGTATTAAATCTTAGCAATCACATGTGACCAATAATATTGCCCAAGATAAAAAGTATTGAATCTCTCTCTGATTCGCTACCCATGATAAGTCAAAGCAATAGTTACCGATCCCACGTGATCCTATTTAAGGGAGAAAAGTTACTGAAACAACGAACCAATCGAGGTCTAATTCTTCCTTGTTCGCTCAAGAATTTATCCTCCTCAGGTCCTATTCAACAAGATCACCATGCACTAGTGTAATCTCTTGGTCAAGACAAACCAATCTCGAGCCTTACACCTCAACCTTTCGCGATGGTTGTTCATTTCATCTAGGTCGTGAATGGCGTACTTTTTAGTTACAAGGGGACTGCTAATTTAATCTTCTCGTGATCGGGTATCACTAAATTAACTACAATGTAACACGCATCTAATTATTGAACAGCTTATGCGAAGAAATATATATAACATTCAATCATATTTAAAGCATCGGTGATAAACAATTTATTTCAAGAATAAGTCTCGAAATTCAGTTTAGATTATACAAAGTAAAAAGCATACTTTTCAAAGATAATCCCAACATCTATTTCCTCAATTTCTAATGCCCTAAGTTTTTTCAAAGTTTATCATATTTCTATTATACTGTAGAATCGAAGTAATAAAAATCGCGATCAAGCCAAGTCGATGGAGGCGCTATATCGTGGATCGAACAAAGGTTATGCACAAATAAGAGAAAATATGGTGAGATCAAAATCCTAACTTTTAATTTTTTATATATTCACTTTTAATATATCTAATAAAGGGACACGCTCATCACTATCGAGAAAAGAAGAAAAAAGAAAAAGAGAGAGAGCCTATTGTTACCCATTTTGACTTATTTCAGACTACCAGAAAGGGTCGAGACAGGAATATTCACGATCCCAGTGCACAACGCATCATCGAAGAAGTGGTAATCTATCAATTAATTTATCTTTCAATTACAAACTATTATTTATAAATAAATAATTAAATAATAATCTTTTGTTTTTGTGATTCGTGAGCGTCTATCTCGTACCATGACGCCTCGACGACATCCGCATTATCGGCCCTCGATGATCCGCTTGGACCGGCTATGGGTCGTCGAGAGCATCCCGCCCGCCACGGAGAGGCTCTGGCGTGGACGAATGGCCGAAACAACTTGGTCTCTAGCACCATGAGGGTAAAATATATGTTATTAAAGTTCATTATCTTATTTGTGGTTCTAAATAATATTACAAATTAATTGTAGAATCTGTCGACACCACAAATGCCTCGGAAGAAATCACCACAAAAGGCTAAAGAGAAATCGGGGGTGTCGTAGAGCAATCGGAGGGAGAACGAGGACTCCATCAAGGCTCGAGACTTGGTTATCCCATGACCGGAGACTTAGATCACGATGATTATGTACAGCCTAGGGTGCACCCATGATATCGCCTAATGCTTTCGAGATCGTCCACAGTTCCATGCTTGCTCACTTTCATCGTAATACTTTCCAAGAATTCACAAATGAGGAACATGTACGCCGGTCTTGAATGACGAGTGGTTGAGTGCAACCACCATAGCCCTTTACTTCAGGTATGTGTTTACTAATTCTCAATATTCACTTTCTGTATAGTTTAATTTTCTTTTTAAATATTAATTAGCGTATATATGTTGGTTAAAGATATTTGGGTGAGGTATATCTCTCCGTAGATAACCGAGCAAGTGGAATGTACTTCTTCGTCTCCCCCAAGTGTCTTGCATAATGGGTGATAGGTGCATGCACCATGGATGGGTTAGTTAATCATATCTTTGAATCAAACTGGGACCGATCATCTCATTTTTTTGGCCAACAAATGTGGGGTGAGTGATAAACAATTCGTTAAAATTTGGGTTCATGTTTATAATATTTGCACATATATATGCTAAATTTGCGCTAATTTTAATATTCTCAATATAATATAGAACCATTGGGTGCTTTGGTCGCCATACACATGAATACATTAAGTGTGTATTTTATGGACCCAACTCAGATGAAGTTTATTCAAATCGCCTCGATCTCGCTTTCATATATGGAAGGCGTAAGTTCATTTTTAATATTCTATACAATGATTTGTTTTACTTTTTAAAATTATGCATATTTAATCTATTTTTATTTTTTAATTACAATAATAATAGTGTGATGACGATGTATCGTAGTACCCTTCGAGTCAAGGTTCAAGATCTAAGTTAAATAAAGTGAACCTGGATTAACATTAAGGTAAATTTAATTTAGTAAATTATCAAACTAATAGAAAGAAATCATAATTATAATACGTGATTATAATTGTTAATCAACAGTTTCCGAGGCAACGAGATAATGACCACTCGTGAACATTTTGTGTGTTGCTTTATTGAAGATATAATCCACGCTTCTCTAACGAACATTCCTCTCAATGTAAGTCAATTTATCGATTTATTTAAATTATTATTGATTGAATAAAAATTCATACTATATTGATTGATTCGTTGTTTGCAGTTTGTCTATGAACGTGAGCTCAAGTCTTACTCTAAGAAAAGATCGAGAAATGGAAAAACGATTGGATTTGGGTACCTTTACAATCGATTCTTATATTCATACGATATTAAGAACGTTGTTTGAAATTTTGGTAGCATGTAATTAAATTATATATTTGTGATGATATATATTTCATGTTTTTTGGTGTATTGGACGATGTTTATGCTTGTATGTTTATTTATTTCATGATGTGTATGTTTATTAATTTATTTGATGTTTTGGTATATATATATGTGGTATAAGTTTTGGTTTATGGTTTTATTATAGGATTTTTGGTTTATGGTTTATGGTATTGGATGTATATATAAGTTTTGGTTTATAGTTTTATTATAGGATTTTTAAAATATAAATTAATAATTAAAAAAGATATTGGACAGCGTTAATAAATCACTGTCTATGTAACATAATAAACGAAAATTTAAAAAAAAATTAACTTAGACAAATGTTGATAACATTGTCCGCAAGACACTCTTAAAGCGGTTGAAAAACCGCTGTCCAAGTCTTGTTCTTGACATCGGTTTTTATCAGTAATCTGTCATATTTGGAGAGCGGTTATAACCGCTCTCCAAGATCATTTTTTCACAAATTGTCCAAGCCCAAATGTGTATTAGTGTCCGAAAAATTCCAAATCTCTTCCCTATTTTACATTCCTCCTCCCAAAGTTGGCCGGAGTCTTTTTCTATCTCCCTTTTGTGTCAATTGGAAAGGTTTATAATTAGACATATTTTCTTGGTTTGGTTTTTGTCATTTGTGTTACGTAAGTTAGTGGGCTTTTATAGAAGGAGATGGAGTAAACAATATTTTTAGGTCCTATAATTTCCATTTTTATTTTTGTAATCGTCCTAAGATAGACCAAAAGTTCATTTTAGTTTCATAACTCTGTTACGTCCAATTTTTGCGTTATTTTTGGCACATGTCTTTGAGACGATTTTCGAAAGGGTAAAATTATGGGACTATAAATTAAAATGAACAAAACATGAAGCCGTTTTACAATAATTAGAAGCAAAATGTATAGAGTTACGGGACAAACTTTTTTTTTTTGTCTTTTTTCAATTATTTTGGGACGATCTCCAATGTGGTGAAACTGTTCTTTACGTAACGGAATATGATAATGATCATGACAATCTGTATCATTGAATCGCATTAATGAAAGCTTCCTACATGAACTTTTATTTGGCTAGGTTTTGTACAAGTCAGGTGCACAGTGTATTTCATAATTAATGTATTTTTAAAATATAGGTATAACTTGTTACACTAAAACGTGCCATTGGCGTTTAGTAAAATAAGTTGTATGTTTTAATATAACAAGTTGTATGTTTTAGTGCAACAAATTGTATATTTCTTAAATACACTATGGAGTGCGTAAATGCATCTGGTGCACATGAGACTCACTCTTTTTATTTTTATACAGCGATTGTGAAATTTTTTAGTTTCTATAAAATTTATATAATGATCTTAAATTTATTAATTTCATCAAAACAGTTGAAAAAACAAATATTTGGAGTAGATAAGGTGCGCGGTGGTAGGTTTTGTAGGATTGATTGAAAGACAACAGTACTTGTGTGAAACAGTCTCACGATGAGATATATTATTTAAGCAAGACACTTTAACACTTAATAAAATAAGAGTAATGATTTGTGTTAATTTGTAACCTTTACGTCTCATGCATGTATGAGACCATCTTATAAGATTTTTTATCTTAAACTTCTTGCAATTAATTTTGCATTGAGTGTAGCTTTAAATATGCGTACAATGACATGTTCATTTAAAAAACAGGATCTAGTACATGGTTAGGCATTTCGACCTAAAATGAAAGGACAAGATTATATAAATTGAAAGAAAGTTATACTTATCCTCAATATAATAAACTAGTGTAGAACTCGTGTATTATACGGGATTTTAAATAAATTAAATGTTTTAAATTATAATATTATATTTTACTATGAATTTTAGTAAATATAAATTTTAACATTTATCATATAAATTATAATATTATATTTTAACAAACTATTATAAATATTATGGCTTATCAATTTTATTTGTAGATTAGATAATTATGAAATGTGTGAATGCATAATATTTTTAACAATATATTTACCTCTGAGGATAGTATTTTCTTGTTTAGACTACCTTTGTATTTCATCAAAAGAAGTGAAATCATATTCAAACTTTTGAATCATGAATCCCGAGCATCTTTGCATGTTGGTATGATTATGAAATCGCAATTTGTATGGATGTTTTGTCGTCAACACAGTCCATTCATTTTGAGCTACACTAACATTTGGATACAATGTAGAACAATCCTTGTCGAATGATGGGTTCGAACTTACTGATCATACGCTTCCTGATGATTGTTGCTCCAATCTTGATTCCATAATCCCTATAAATATATATATATATATATATATATATATATATATATATATAAAATTGATATTCCATAAAATTATACATGATTGATAAATGATAATAAAGAATAAATCAACATTAATAATTATTTAAATAAATGATAAAATACCTGCTCATCCATTAAGATGAGTTCTAAATAACTTTGTTGTTTCAGCATGAACTGATCATGAACAATCCAATAACAAAGAACTTTCACCCAAATATTAATTCTAGATTTCCTTTTCGGGGTTATTGCCTGCAGAGTAGTAATACGTCATGATCTATAAATATGATACATGTAATTAAAATACTCAAAACGATAATTATAAAGAATTTGATTATAAAAGACAAACCAATCATATTTATTTGTATATACATAATAATTAAAAATCATATAAAGCACCTGATTATATGAAAACAACTTATATACTCGTTCTTGAGTATGCAAAGGGTAGAAGTTCTTATCACACATCACATAATTTATGGTCTATGTACAAATTTATTTTGTCAATTACTTGCCTAGTTGCCTTTTTATTTGTAATAATTTTGGGTGCCATTAAATAATTGAGAAAAATCATAAATGGTCATGTAACTTTGCTCGAATCCATAAATGGTCCTTTATGTTTTTATTTTATCAATTTTGGTCCTTTTAGTTTCAATTCTAGTCCTTTTAGCCGGCAAATTGAAAATTTTGGCCGGAAAATGGCCGGAAATATGATGTAGCACCCAAAATAATGCGAAAAAAAATATTGAAATGACGGGTTCAATGAAAGGAAGAGAATAGTATAAGTTTCGACCCTAGCCTCAACGTAAATCACTTAAAATTAGCCACGATAATGAATGTAATTTGTGATTTTGAAGTTGCGATTCACGAGCAGATGTAATCAAAACATGAAATTGATTGAGGGTTTTTCTTCCTCGATGAAAGACAGTTCAAATGAGAGTGATGGCAACCGTTAATGTGATCAGAATAAAAAGTTAGGTCAATATTCCGATCAAATTTTAAATAAACCGGCGAAAAGGACTACAATTGAAACAAAATAGACCACAATTGATAAAACAAAAACTTACCGAACTATTTCTAAAATCGGGCAAAGTTACATGACCATTTGTGATATTTTCTCTTAAATAATTATTACAATAGAAATGTTTGACTAATTCAATATATCTCTTAAAATTCGATCGTTGATTCCTTATCGTCCTAATAATAATTTAATGATTTCATGATCTCTGACTAAAATAGAGATTGGATCTCATATTAAAAATAAAATTGAATTTGTGATCTACAAAGTTATTTTATCACTAATTTTTGCCTTATTACTCGCATTTTTGTTTGTAAATAAATTCGACTAATGCAATATATGCATAAAAATCGCTCATCAATCTTTAATTGTTGATTTCAATTAATTATTTTTTATTTTTTAGGATATAAAAAAATAGAATTACATGTAGGATTTATTTTTAAAGACACGTAGGATTTAACCAGGTGGCTTAGCCCACCTGTTCACTGGGCTCCTCATTTGAGTGGGAGACCCAAGTTTGATTCCCTTTGGGAACGAATTGGAGTTATAGGAGTTATAAGGTGGATTAGCGATTTCATGGAGTATTTGACACATTTGTTAAATTGTTGTGGTGTTAACACATCATCCAAAAACAACTCCCTATTAGTATATAGTGGAAAGTGCATGCTTCGTGTACAATAAGTTTTATATAATAAAAGATGGTACTTCTCCTCAAAACATCCCTTCGCCTTCCATCAATGTCTATTTTATAATCGACATTCCTCACAATTTTTAGATTTTCCGCAGCACCCTAATTTAGATGGAAGTTTGAATTTAAATATATTATTTAGTTATTAATATTATCTGTTAATCCTTTATTTATCAATTTTGAATCACCTTCTACTCATATAAATCATCCTTTTAAAATTCTGCAATTCTATAAAGAGTTGTTTATGGTATAATACTTTATCTTCAAAATTTATAGTGTTCATTATTCTTCATTCATCTTTTCGTTTAAATTTTATGAATTTGACTTATTTATAGTATAATTTTTAATTATTTAGTTCTCTAATTTACTATAATACCATTCAATTTTTCCAAGTATTTACTATGATTTTCTCACAGTTTACATTTTTTCCTTCACCCGTCATTCATTTTTGCACCCATACAGTATATTAAATACATTCTCCAAAATTTATAATTTTTTAAAATAAATTAATGAAATATGCACATCTCTCACTCCCTATATATATGTATAATATGATGTGGATCCATATATTACATCCATACATCCATAACAATCCTATAAATTATTTTTTTTATAATCTTCTAATCAGCTAAATATTGATCATGGATCCACATCCATATATACATATATTACTCCTTCACAATTAAATCTCTCACTCCCTATATATATGTATAATATGATATATGATCAAGCTAGAAATTTATTTTGAAGTTTCACAACTCTATAATATATCATCACTAATACGTGAGTGTTAAATTAGATGTACTAGGAAAGTAAAATATTCCAAAAGATTTTTGCTCAATCTAATATTTGGTTCTGAGATTTTAATGCAACTTATAATAAATCAATTAATATATATAGATTTGTGAAAAAAAATTGTCATTTTTAGTAAAATTTAATATTTTATTTTGATATTATTTTACATAATAATTGTCTAATCACTAATATTTAATTTTTTTTATTTTACTAATTTAATTTTTTGTTAACATTCACAATATAAAAACATTAATTTGCTTTTTTTAAATTGCAAACTTTTTCATAATAAATAAATGAAAATATATACTCCCTCCGTCCCATTTTTTATGGTAAAGTAGCCCATATTTTTGTTCCAATCTTTATGGTAAAGTTACTTACACACTTTTTCACTTTATCACTTTATCACATAAAATATTTATAAATAACACTTTTTACCCCCAATTATCCATCACTTTATCACTTTATCATATAAAATACTAATAAATAACTCTTCTTACTCCACCACTTTATCACTTTATCACTATTCCACTAAATCCTTATGAACAGTGAGAATCCCATAAAAATTGGGACGGAGGGAGTATTTTTTTAATAATATTAAAATTATTTTTTCTTATTCTATATAGCGTTACCTGAAAAAGCACTAGACACTGGTTAGGCGCCCAACGAGGCCGAAATTAAGATTTAAGAAATAAGAATCATGTGCGCACATGAGAAATTAATTATATTTAAACAAGTAGGCCGAAATTAAGAATCATGTGGGCGCCCATGAGAAATGAGTATAACTTTAAAATGGGTGAATTCGGTCCCATAATTCACGTGAGAAATAAAATAGAAGAGTAAGTTTCTCAAAATACTTGTTTATAGTATAAAATGTATATTATTAAATATATAAATTAATATCACAATATATATTAATTGATATCATTTTATTTATAAATTAATGTCACAATATTAAATGTTACAAGTATTAATTTATTTGTAATAGTTTATAAGTCATGTAATGATATCAATTTCATACCATGAATAAATTTTACGGAAGAGTTTTATGAAAAATAAAATTGAGTGTGCGAAATTAAGAGTGACGTGGTTTTACATGAGAAAATCCAATGATATCATCACTTTCATTTTAAGTGTTTCACTATATGTTCTATAACAAATATATATGACACGTGAAAAATGAAAACTTAGTTGATGGAATATAATCCTAATTTTATATGCTAAAGATATAGGAAGTAGAATAGACCTGAAACATGAAAAATGGTGTAAAGTGTCGAGGGAAATTAAATAAATGAATTATTCTCAACTCTCTTTATAAGTTCGGACTTTTAAATGATACAGAATTCTTTCATAGTATCAGAGCCTCTGGCTCAACCCAGATTCTGGGTACGATTCCCGTGGAAAGCATTCTACCAATTTAAATTGTCCACTCGTTGAGCCTCCTCCCCAGAGGACCGATGCAATGATTCGACCCCGAGTGAGAGAGAGTGTTGAGGGAAATTAAATAAATGATCCTCTCTATAAGTTCAGACTTTTAGATGGGACAAAATTCTTTCACAAAATAATTAACTTAACGATAAATAACATGAAAAAGAGTGATTTCAGTTAATTTTCTTCTGAAATCGAATAACTTTTAAAGTTATTGGTCAAAACTGACAGTCAAAATGCATAGCATCCTAATCTTAGCACCCCTTGTAAATGTCACCTAAAGTACAAATTTTCCAAAACCTTTGTTAGATCGATCAATTTGAGAATGTATATTATTGATTAAATGTTTAGGTAATTTAAATTAGATTTGAGAGTGCAGAGTTGTCCTTTTTGTGCATCAGAACATGATTAACAAATTATTCGTTGATTGGATAAAAATTAAGTTACTAAAGCTTCAACTAATTGAATTAGATCCGATCAAGTTCTTTGGTGGTTCTATGATGGGCTCGTTGCTAAATTGATATTTTTGGTGGATTGATTTTTATTAATTGGTTTTTGTATTTTGTTCAATTGTTGGGTGTATTAAATTATGCGCCAACTCAGCACCTAAAACATGTGTCTTACTGAAATTCCAATTTATAATGGCATGTGATGGGAACGCTGATGAAAAATGACTGTTTTGGTATAAATAAGTTGCATGATTTAGTGTAAATAAATTGTATATTTTAATATAATAAATTATATATTTTTAAAATGCATTATAAATATACGGTGCACTTGGATGCACATGAGACTCACCGTCAAAGAAAATTGTACAATTCAGCGTCTAACAATAGTTTAGGGATGTTTGTATTGTGCTAATAATAGCCAATATCGAAAAATTTAATTACCTCATAAATTTTTCTGTACAACCCATTAATTTAAATGGGAAGGAATAGAAAATTTGTGAATCCTGCCAAAGGTCAAATTGAATTAAGTCGATTTTTCTAAAATTTCGCACGGAGACAAGACAAGAAAACTCGTTTTCAGCACGTGTTATTATAAAAGTAAGTGTGTGTTATTGTAAGAACAATTATGTATTACTACATGATGATGGAAAAATATTTTTTTATTAATTTAATGGTGTAATCTGGTGGTTTGAACCCTTACTTAAGGTAGTTGGTCATCACATTTCATAAGGAGATCGAAGCATATTAAAAATAGAGGGGGAAGCGGATAAAAATCGAGGGAGTGTCATTTTGTTCATACGAAAACACATCCTTATCTTTACAGTAACATATTTGTCTATATAGTAACACAATTTTCAATACCTTATAGACAAATATGTATATAGAAAAAAAATTAAGTATGTGATATTCGTCCTTGCAGTAACACATGTTTATTCTTATAGTAACACAGACCTGGAGCGAGTTTTATTGTTTTGCTTTACGCGAATTTTATAGAAAAAATTGTTTAATCAGATTCGACCGCATATGATCCGCGAATTTTTTTTCTTATGCGCTTCTCCTTCTAACCCGCGAGATCATATTTTATGCATGAATCCTAGATCCATGAAATACTTTATGTGAAAGTTTGCCCTAATTTAATTAATGTTGATGTATATTTTTGTTTGAGTAATGTTAGGACCTATGATTTGATTGTTATTAGATGAGTGGTTTAATTTTGTGAACAATTTATTGCCCTAGAATGGTATGGTACAATTATATTTGAAAATTTTGAGCCTTCAAGGAGATGCTTTAAAAAAAACCATGAAGGTGACTATGACTCCATAAATTCCTTTTGTTAGATTTGAAATAGATTACAGTTCATTGTATAATTTTATTTCAAATTCATGTAATACCTCGTAAAGTCGGTACATGAATTGTGAGGACCCAATTATACACCCGAAGTAATTCACACACTCGATATTTTAAGATATTTTTAGATACATTCCACATGAACTGCCCATTATACCCCACCCAACAAATTCTTCTGATTATGAAATTCGGCAAAAAATTATCGAAAAAAATATATTCATTTCGTCCCGCTTTTATTTAAACGCTTACTATTTGCAACGAACTTTAATGTAGGAGTTATTAATTAAGACTTTCCTCTCTTCAAACTTGTTTTTCTGTTTACCATCATACCCTTCCTCTTGTGAGTGATTTTTGTATTAGTAAACGAAATAATTAGCTGACATGGTAAGAAGGGGTATGATGGATGAGCCTCTTATCTATCATACCCTTCTTTTAAAATTAATTTATCATTTCAATTACTAATACAAAAAAAATCGCCACAAACACATGTGCAAACAAATGAAATGGTGAAAAACGAGTCCGAGACGGAAGGAGTATTATTTAAAAAAAATAAAATTATTTTTTTATGAGGGTTAAATGATAAAATGATATCTCAGATAAATTAAATATGATGAAGTTGGCTTTAGTGTGGAAAAAAGTAATTCAGAGAGTGTAATTTTTGAGATATTTGAAGGGTATAAATAAAAGAGAAAAAATATTTTATTGTTCTTTATAGAAGTGTTCAATTAAGTTTGAAATTGACATTTTTGGTAAATGTATAAATAAGAGTGGTGGAGGGAGTATCAAATTTAGATTAATAATTTTTGAGATATGTACACTATAACGACATAATTTTGCCAAATTAGTAGGAACATCTTTCAACAAATCAGGCTCGAAATTAATTACAAGTCGTGAAAAAAAAAAAAAAGAACTCTTCATATTTATTTTCTCCTTCAAAATCTCCAAAGTGGTGGCAGAGTGCGGTAGTGATGTTCGAACGATTATAGCGGACAATAGTGATGGTGGAGTACGGTGGTGGTGAATGATCATTCCCAATATTTCACAGGGGAAACACGATCAAATTTGATGAAAAAAAATGTGAAGGGTATATCACTTTGATACATTTTAAATTCATTTTAAATAAAAAAGAGGGTATATGAATTATTCCATGAATGCACTAAAATAATAAATAAGCTAAATATATGGATGTATCAACTAAAGTTGGGGGTATATATAATCGGGCCCTTTCGTGAGAACTCTTGAATTGGGCCACTTCGTAATACAATTTTGGGTCGTTGTGTTTCAAGCTATTGAGGAATTAAAAAGTTGCTGCAAATCTCATCATTTGATGAAATGGGCCCAATTTGTTTGAAGTTATAGGGGTAATTAATAGGATACACAAAAAAAAAAAAGAACCCAACTACAATTACCTTTTTCCTATTAAAAATCATACCAAATATACCCCACATAAAATAAAATCAGTTCACCCATCGACGTGCCCACTTTATCTTCTACGCCCACAATCTCTATTATTGTATCATTCATCTCTCCTCTATCTCTCTCTTCAATCATTTTCTCTCTCTATTATTGTATTTTTCTTCATTTTTTCTCATTTTTTGAGAGAAGAGGTAGGTGGTGAAATTGAAATGGTGGTTGTGGTGGTGGTGGTGGTCGACGGCGAAATTGGTGGTGGGTGATGAAATTGACGGTGGTGTCGGAGATCGATGAGGAAGAGATGGGGAGGGATGTGAACGGGACAGAGGTTGTGATGAGGAAGAGATGGGGGGAAGGACTCGCCGGATCTGAACGCGACGACGCTGTTGGTGAAGGGGATGGAGAGGTGGCGGTGGGTTTTGGGGGGCAGAGGACGAATTGAGGCAAAGGCGGAGGACTCGGACAGAGGCGATGGAGAATGGAGGCAACAATGGAGTTCAGGAAAATCTCAATTCAGGTTTTGCAAAAAAATACAGAGGGGGGTGTTTAGATTGTTTTCATAACCGGTGATGATTGGTCAAATTGGCCAAAATATTTTCTCAGATTCTTCGTCTATTTCTTCTCATTTGACTTTCCTCTTGCTTAGATTTTTTTTTTTAGATTGGATCCAGGATGCTATGTTGAAAACACTGCTTTACCTATTTTTTGGGAATGAAGATGAACAATACTGTAAATATTTTTCGTTTTTTATTTGTTTCCCTATTTTTGGGGAATTTTGCATATAATTTGTTATTTTGTAATTGCTAGTTTTTAGGCTAGATAAGGCTAGATAGTTGGAAGATTTCTTCCCCTTTTTTTCACGTTTTGACCGTGTATATGTACATCTCTGTAAATTATTATTATTATTTTTAAATTTAGATGTTAATAACACACAATTTCAGCCAATATTTTTGTGCAGGAAAGATTTAGATGCAGAGAAGCTTTTGGTATGGGGTTGGATTTTTTTGATTGATTTATTTAATTTTTGTATTTGTATATATATAAAATTTAATTTTATATGCAATGTATTATGTAGGTATACAAAATATTTAATTTATATTCAATATACTAATGTTCTATGCAATTTATGTATTGTATATGCAACTTACGTTAACAATGTTTTTTTCATGGCACTCTATGAACTTTTATCTTGTACGATGCATTTTTTATCAATGTATTTTTTTGATGAACAATGCATTTTTATTAATAATTAATTAACTAATTATTATTAAATTAAATAATTAGTAAAAATAAACAGAAATAAATTAGAAGAATTATTTCAAATAAGTTGAATAAAGTTTAAAAGGTAAAATCGTAATATTTTTATTTGTGTTATTTTTTGTTGGAAAATAAATAATGAAAAAAATTCATTTCTGCCTACACATCTCCTAATTCATTTATGTCTACATATCTCTTAAAAAATAAGAAATCAAAAAATAGTTTTAATTAAATCGTGATTAAGCGATAAAGAAAAAAGTTATGTCACATCACACAAAAAGTGAAATAATTATGGACAAGACATAAAAGCAGAATACTTTTTGATGGGGTCACGTTTTTTAAGAATGAAAAGTAAAAACAAAAGAAAGGGCAAAATAAAGGAAAGCATGTCAAAAATTTGTATTGGGTAATAAGTTTTTTGGTCAAATTGTACCTTAGTTGCAATGTTGTAAATCAACCTTGTACCTATTAGTCATTGCCCCAAGTTATATTCATGTTGGCTTTGGTCGGATTTGATCATATCTTTCAGTGAATATGAAATTTATATGTCCAAACAACATGTGGCATGTCACATATGCAAAGTCTTCATCATCATTTAATTAATTTATTTAATTAATTCAATTTTCTCATTAATTATATAAACTTAAACCCTAAACTATGAACCCTAAACCATGAACCATTTTGGCCTAGTGAACCATGAACCACTCGGGTCGGGTTCAGATTCGGGTCGGATCGGGTCCATATAAGGTAAAAAAATTTAATATAATTAATGAAAGTGGGTAAAATATAGAATATATATGAGAAGATTGAATTAATTAAAGAAAACTAATTAAATGATGGTGGAGACTTGCATATGTGGCGCACCACATAAGCGGTGGACATATAAAGTTTGTGTCCACCTGCGGGCATATGATCAAATTCGTGGCTTTGGGTATATCCTCTTTGATATATATTGGCGATGCACCACATTTGGACATGTATATGTTGGGTTCTTGAATTATTAACCACTTGAGCTTTTCACGAAATAAGTAGTATTCTAACCATTTGAGTTATTCAATTTCGTCGATGCAGATCCTCTATTTTCTAGCATATATATACCGACCTAAATGACTATAAAGACTCAATTAAATACCAAAAATATTTTTCTAAAAGATGTTAGATACAATATTTTTATAAAAAAAGTGCTTTTATGTGATATATTTGAGTTTACAAACGCATCCTAATTAAGTGGACCATTGGGTTTTGTATACACCCATCAATCAATCATAATTCTTAATTTTTTTAATAGGTGTGTATAAACGAATTTAGGAATGTGTTACGAATTGGTCTTTTATTACAACACCTCTTAATTCGATACACGAATTGAAAAAAGAAAAGAGAGTTTGTTATAAAGCTTATCTATTAGAATGATATTGAAAGATAAGCTCCATTAATTTAAAAAACTAATAAATATTTTATAAGTTACTATTAATTTTGAATTACTTAATAATTTTACAACATATATAGCAAAGTGGAGGCCGGACTACGGATGGATAGGAGTTGGGTCATGTGGATAGATAGGTTGTTTTTGAAATGATATTAAAATCATTTCATAGTAAAACAGATAGAAAATACTCCCTCCATCCCAAAAAGAAACGGGCACGTTTAATGTTTTCACGTGTTTTTGCGAGCGAATTTTTTATTAGTATTTAAAATGATAAAATAATTTTTAAAGATCATGCAATAGATGAGAGATAGATCTATAATATCTCTATTTATTAGTATTTAAACTCGATAATAAAGGTAGTGTGCACCCGTGACGGAGGTAGTATATACTTTTTAATTTAAAATATGTAAAAAAGATTATAAATTTGTGAAAAATATGAATAAAATAAGTTTACTTCCCAAAAACGAAGAACAAGAAATACAATTGAACACTACTTATCATGAATGTACGTAGTTGCAATAACGTGGTTTTAAATTTATTTTTTTGAGAACTTCAATTGGTTATAAAAATTGGCAGGTGAATTTGTGAAAGATTTGGGTCTTGGTGTCTTAACAACTAACAACTAACTTTATCCGATAAAAAAAAAAATTAAAAAATTAAAAAATGAATAAATGTACGTAGTTGTACATACGACTGGTTTATTAAAATAGTCTTTGCATGTGATGGACCCACAATATGAAAGAGTTGTCATATTAAATTGCATATGCGGCTATGAAAGCATTAAATCATATGATACCCTTCTCAAAAAATCCTTCTTCTGTCCCAAGTTAAATGTTTTTTAAATTTCACATATAATAAAAATATACAATAGAATCACTAATTTTACCTTTATTTAGTTCACTTATTAGTATGTTTATCTGTTCTGGATAGTTTTAACAAGAATATTTGTAAAATTAATCGAAAATATATTTTAAATTGTGAAAATGACAATTATATATTTTGAAACAATAAAATATCCTAAATATAGGCGTAGACTGGGGGAGTGATAAAAACCACTAAACGGAAAAAGTGAATTAAGTTCAAATTTATCGTCATAAGAAAGAGAATCCTACCTAAAATATTTGGGAGGAGATCAAATGCTGGTGCTGTCAGTGCCAACCAAACGCTGTCGTTTACTCAATTTTCCTATCTCTTTATTTTTATTATATTTAATAAATTATTTCTCTTATTTTAATTGAAAAACTGGCCCACCGCATCCCAAAAACCCAAATCCCCCTTCCCCCCACCCCAACTGTTTTATATGTATCTCTTATTTCTCTTATAATATATGTATTTATATATAATTTTTTACATAAATCATGGGTACAAATATAAATTAAAGACATAATAATATAATGAGAGGGGTAGAAGATATAATTTTATTGGCAAATTTTTGTGTGCACCTTTTGGATCAATTTAGAATTGGTGCAATTGATTTCAACTCATTTTTTTTTTATCGGGTTCGACCCAAGCCCGAACCCTTCAGTGGTTTATGGTTCACCTCGGTCCGAATAGTTCATGGTTCATCCGATTCCAATGGATCATGGTTTAAGATTTATGATTTAATGTTTAGAGTTTAAAGTTAATAGTTCAGCTATAAATTAAAATTATAATTATAATTAATGCACGCAAGCGTCACTTAATTTTGTAATCTTATAAAATAAAAAAAGAAGAAGTCAATTTAACCGGAGGGTTGGTCGTGGGAAGTGGAGAAGAGAAATTGGTTGTGGGAGCAGGGGTACAAAAAAGTGACGGACGGAACTCTTTTTAATTAGAATAGAAGAATTCTTTTATTAAATATAATAAAAAGAGAGAAAGAAAATTAAAACGACAGCGTTTTTGGAGACAACATCAATGTTGTGCAGTCGTTTTAGTGATACGTTCCACACAAGACTTGTAGTAAGTTCTTTTAACCATCAATTCATCCATTTTTATTTGATTTTAATGTTTTTACATACATTTGAGAAAATGAAGATTGTCTTCAAAAATTTTCAAATAGCTACGAAAATTTTCTATAAAAATAATTTGATCCTTAAAAAGTAAGGATTGCCTACAATTTCTTTTATCAATTTTTAGAATAATCTTTAAAAAAAATACCAACACAAATAATTCTCTGGGCAAACAAATTACTTACGACAAAATCTACCTACACATTTGTAATTTCCGTAGATAAACTTACATATACAAATAATTTACTAGGCAATTTACATTTTCGTAGACAATTACATTTGTAGTTTAAAAATAGTCTATATAATTAGAAAATTTTGTAGGCAAGTCATATGCAAGTCTTACTATTTAAGGACGCAATTATTTCCGTTGAAATTTTTGTAGGTATGTTGAAAAAGTATTAAAAAATTTAGTAGGCAATGCACTATTTTCTTGTAATGTTATATATAGATAGTATTGTGTTTTATTATTATTATTATTTAATATATATATCACATGTATTATAAATAACAAATGAAACATCAAAATATGATAGACAATTTTATCCAAATTTATTAGGTTTTGTCAAATAAAATAGAATATAGTTGGTATGCTGTAAAATTTATTCACCATGAAATTGGTTCCCTTTTATATGCTTGACCCTTCAGTTATCACGATTAATATCATTTTGTAATAAAATCACACCCTTCATTATTACTACTAATACCTAATCAGAATTGAAGTTACACCCTTCAATATTATGAGTAATATCCTTTATAATAAAAAATTACACCCTTCAATTATCACAACTAATACCCTTTAATAGTATAAGTCACACTCTTTAATTGTTCAGCTTATACTTTGCCAATAAAATAAAGTGTTTATAGTGAAGTCAGTGACGAAAATAAAAAAATTCTATTTGCAACACCAGAAACAATACATCAGAAAATAAAAACAAAACAACAATTAGCTAGCTAATCAATCCACCAAAAGCTGAAACTAGGAGAAGAGTTTTGTTTGGATGAGGGGTTTGTTATCAGAATCAGAAGTTGCCTCATATTGCCAACAAAAGAAACACACGCCAAACAGCCCCTAGTTTCAAGAAAAAGGGAATATTTTACTTGCATTCATTAAATGCCAGGTGAATTTCTGTCCCTATCATCAACCACTCTTTTCATTCACTTCAATTCACCTGATTCTCTGCAATTAATTAACAAGGGGTACAAAATAAAATGAAAAACATGACTTGGGATAAATGATAAATCATATATATATTTTCACTTTAATTCCATTAGCGGTTGTTTGGATGCTGCTGATGATGTTGCACTGGATATCTTACTGCAGCTGCTAGGATTCTTTGTTGCTCAATCTGAAAAATAAAAAACAAACCAACATTTTAATTTTGTTTAATTTTTCAATTTGAATGTTGTATGTATGTCATGCTCTTGCAAACACTTTAAATATATATTGATTGTGTAAAGTGATTTTTTAGGGTCAATATCAAATTTTAATTTGTAATGTAGTCCTTTTTCTCACCTTGCAACATGTACATTTTTTTTAATTTGATATCAACTTGTACTATCTGAAATTGACCGACATAACCTAAACTCTATTTTTTGTGATATTTTCAAAAAAAATGCCACAAAAATAGAGTTTATGTTGCAATCGGTTAATTTCGTATAATACATGTGGATAACAAATTTGTACAAATTGCAAATAAATAAAAAAAGTTATAGACAAGTATATATTACAAATGATATTTAGAGGATATATTGTTTATGGTTGGATGGTACCTGAAACAATTCATGCAGCTTGTTCTTGAGATAACAGTATTCGTGTTCTAGAAGCTCTAAAGCTCTTAAGCACCTGGTAATTAAGATAAAATCAAGTAAATTAATTATAAAATGGTCATAATGAATAATAATTTTGTACTAGAAGATGCCGTGTGAAAATTAAAGAACCACCAAACTTTTGTACTAAAAGGAATTAATTAGAATTTCTAAAGAGGCTAGTAGTATTATTATTCCACTTTAAATAGGTTTAGTTAGAATTAGAAATTAATTTCAGAAAAGACTAACATTATCAATAATGAATCTTTATGAACTTTATTAAAATAACGACCCCACATTATTTGGTACTTATTGTATAGTATTTTTTAATCTAAATCTATCTCCCCACTTTATTTACATTTCCCTATAGCACGTCAATTTGCACACGTGCATAAAATGGAAATTTTAATTAACAGGACTGGGTTATCTTTTTGCTCTTTCTATTTTAAGAGAATTAATTGATAATTAGTGGTGTAAAAAGAATACAAATAAAGAGAGAAAGAGAGAGAACCCGGTTTATATTGGTCGGAAGCGGCCCGAAATGCGATGCACACATTTCTGACCTTTTGTGCACCGATGCTTGAACTGCTCCCCACCAACTGATTCAAATGAATTCCCATTTTCTTGTAATCTGAGAATTCTTTATCCACCCTAATTAATAAAAAATAAAAATATAATAAAAAAATTAGTAAATGCTTCCAAACACCAATTGTATCGTGCAATTAATTCAATTTGAACTAAATTTTAATCAAAATTTGATTCTATATTAAAAAAAACAGCTTAATTTATTTCTTTTAGTCAAAATACTGAGTAAAAATTCATTTTTAGTCCCAAAAGATACTGACACCTCACAATTTTGGTCCCATAAGAATTTTTTCATGCAGTGTTGATCATTTCATTCTTTAAATTTGTTAAGTTCAACTATACTTTTGGTCTCAAATTTTATCCTCGTGGGACCAAAACCTGCATTTGACTTTTAATCGGTAAACGTAATGGTTAGACCAAAACTGCATGAAAAAATAATTTTAGGATCAAAATTGTAGTGTTTGAATCAAAAATCGTTGGGGTCAGATTTCGTAGGGACCAATAATGAATTTCAACTTTCAAAATGCAACTTGTGCATCCAAATGTTGCTCTAAGAAAAATTTGAAGTGATGTTTTGCGTATGCAATTTTTGTATTATTCTTAGCTAGCAAAAGCTTATAAAAAGCATCAAGAAAGCAACTTTCGTACTGCAAGTTCTGCAATGTGTGTGCGCATGTGAGAGAATGCACTAAAAAATAAATTTTCTTACAGCAATTCTCTGAGGTTTCTGAGAAGCTTCTCCGATTCATGAAAATATATGTTAACAACCTCCGAAACAAAATTCGGAGACGATTCATCTTGCAGTTGCTGCAACTGCAAGAACTGCTCATCCAATACTCCCTATAATATAAAAAAAAATTAATGAATGATGAAAAAAAAAAAGAACAAACAACTTCTTAAATTTCATGTTTTCACTGCTTTTATTTATATTCCTTATCTTCACTTAACAATATTAACATTTTTATTTGAATAATATTAATTGTACACCTGCTGGTACAATTTGACGCATACAAATTAATATTACTTGCTAAAATATTTTAAACTAATTTCATAAATTTTAAGTAAATTTATATGGAGAGAAACGTATATATAAAATAAAATAATGAGTAAAAAAAAATGCAGAACCCGCAATTTTTATTTTTATTTACGAAATTTACAAGAAATTTACACGAAAGAAATGGAACCTGGTGGAAAAGTAAGGCGAGCAGACGATTCATGTCGGCTCGCAACCGATCCACATTGAGTCCCAACATCCACACAGGTAGACCCGTTTTGCCAAATCTTTAAATCCTCAATAAAATCTATATATTTCCAAAAAAAAAAAAGGTTTCAGAGAACACAAGGAGATTTCAGTTGTTTGATGATGTTTTACTAAATTTGGGGGAGTGCAAGAAAACTAGGGATGAAAAAAGATGGTTAGAAGAAGGGCGTATTTAAAGGGTGGCGATGCACTGTTTTCAGCCACTGCAAACACGGCACGTTTCATCATACCTCGTGCTTATTATTTTGTACTCTTTTAACATTTTTCTATTGACAAAAATTTGTGTGAATTGTTCACAATGAACTATATTTTTTAAGTATCACTATTGGTCCGTTATGTAAAAAATTATTACTATATATTATACATAAAAACTATCATGATTATGCACAATAATTATCACTGTTGAAAAAATAGCTTTATTTTTTTAATAATTGTAATATTTGTGCATAACAGTGAAAGTTTTGTGCATATATAATAGTGATAAACTAAATGTGTAGATCTGGTTTACAAAATTGTTACTCTTTTCTACAACATCATAGTATAACAAAAGTCTCAGTTAAATACTACCTTTGTCCCAAACTCGATTGTCATATTACTGTGTGCTTTCGATTTTTTAAGAAAAAAAATGATAAAAAAATGATAAAGTGTTGGGGTAGAAAAGAGTTGTTTATTAATATTTTATATGATAAAGTGATAAAATGAGTATTTCCATTTAAGGAAAGTGGTAATCAAGTATGGGACGCCCAAAATGAAAATGTGACAATCAAGTTTGGGACGGAGAGAGTATATATTAATTTAACTATAAATTGATAACATTTTTACCAAAGATTCGTTTCTTGATTTGACAATAAATTTTTACGAAAAAATTCAATGATTTTTAAATTTGGATAGATTTTTACTATTATATAACTTATTTTATTCAAACTTTAATTAAATAGACTTATTTTTAAATAGTAGTACCTTATTATTTTTTTGAATTATTATTATTGTTGCCGTATATTGTTGGGACTAGAAGATGATATTTTTATAAAAAAAAAAAAAGACTCATTCCATTATAAAATTTGAAATATATAAACTAGCGACCTAAAACAATTATCATCATAAGCCTCACAAAGGAATGAGGAACCCAACTATATAGACTAACAAAGAACATTGGCAAAATTTTGTGTAAGAGGGTTTGAGGATAACTAATACAAATTAATTGATTCTCTCCTTACAAAGTTTTTAAAAACATTATTTTCAAATGATTGTTGTTTTCAATTTATTTTTAACATGTTAATCATAACTTTATTAATACTGACTTCATAAATATTTGAACTTTATTAATACTGATTTCATAAATATTTGAATTTAGCATGATTAAACAATGACAAAGTATAGGGTGAACAAGTTTCACTTGAAACCGATTTAGGAGAGTGACTTATATTACTATAAAGTGTGACTTATATAATCGAAGAGTGTGATTTTTTACTATAAAGAATATTACTCATAAAAATGAAGGGTGTGATAAATATTACAACAAAAGAGCGTGGTCGATAATTGAAGAGTGTGACATATATAACTAAAAAGTGTAATCGTGATAACTGAAGTGTAAAAATAAATCAGTTTCACGGTGAACAAGTTTCACAGCATACCAACTCCTCGATATCCAGACCAAAGTCCAATTAATTCGGAGAACCAGAATTCACTGTCCACTAATAAGAACTCACTTCAAGCAAAAACAGAACTCTGTATAAACGGACTCATCTAAATAATTGATCACACCTTAGATGTTTTGAATCTGAGGCTTATGAGACATAAATCTTTCATGATATTCTTGCGTCCAGATCCTAGCTAGGATCAATTCAACACTCCACCTTCTTATATTAAACTGTCATTCGATGAGTCTCATTTCAATGATGAAGTAACACAATTCTCCACAAGTGAGGCGAAGTGTAAATGAGATTATATAAATGAATTAATTTCACAAATCAACATAATTTCTTCTACAGTAAAAAAAATGTACATAATTCGGAAGTATAATTAATTAAATATATACAAAATATTTGTTTAAAGGACATCCCGTAAGTTGCATTCTTGCCTATATTTTTTTAATAACAGTGAGGATGGGACCGTAGTGGGTTTCAGCAGTTAATTCACCCCAAAATTCAGCAGAATTCCCACGTACAGTGAAATTTAATTCACGCCTTGAATTGAATGAGTGCAAAAAGTTAGTACTGGCAAAGGCAATTACAAGAGCGTGGTGAAAATATCGAGGTAAATGTGTGGCATCTCCCAGACCATAACCTTTTTACACATTTTCTACAAAAGCTGTAAACTTTACTGCCTGTTTCACTATTCACTACCTTCATGTCATGTGTGCTACCCACTTAAATTGACATCCAAAAATTACTATTTCTCAACATAATTCTAATTTAATATATATTTATTTATTTCAATCGACGGCATGCTTTAACATGAATAAACAAACACACTTCCAACAAAATTAGTAAATAATGGTAAATATAAAAATGAAAAAAAAAATTATTGGAAATTAATGAGAATATTGCTAATTATACTAGGTAATTAAGCTCTATATAATATTTGTGGTAAACTCAATCTATAATACTCCATATGTGAGCAGGAGTTTGAACTCATGATATTCAAATACAGTATTTTCTAATATTAATAGCTAAATAAAAAATATATATATTTCAAAGTGTAATACTTACTTTTAAATTTTTTTTTTAGCTTTAGATTCATCTTTATGGTTTAATATTAAATTGATAAAGTACATATATGTTGGAGTTTGGTAAATTGTAAATACCTCCGGTTCAAGCTAGATTTGTTGTAACAATATTATTCAACCATTACATGTTAAAAGAAGTTATGGCTGCATCTAATAAGTTCTAGATATTCATTTGTATTTATATGCACCATGTACTAGAAAACAATCAAAACATAGCAATGAAATATGAGATTATAATATAAAATATTCATTGTACTTCTTAAAATAAAATAATATAATTGAAAATGATATAAAATGCTGCATCTGGTGTTACTAAAAGTACATTATTTGAGTGTCTTTTGCAGTTTCCTAGTTCTTTTTATAAAATCAGCTTTGCTAATGTCTTAATTATTGAAATAAAAGTGGTCAAATTAACATATATTCCCCTCAAGAATTCCTCCAAAAAATTTCTAACCATTAATTAAAATTCATTTTTTGTAGTCTATATAACTTATTGAAGGGATGGAGTACTTAAAAAGATATCTTAAGCTAAACATTTTGTTATAATTGAAGGATAAGTCTTATCAAAATGATTAGGGGTTTGGAGAGTGAACTGAGCACGTATATGATTTGACATTCAATTCGAGAAAAATTGGCCCTTTTTTTGCCGCGAAAAATTAAATCATTCAAATGTAAATTCATATAGTTGAAGTACACGAAATAAGTAATTGTGGATACCAAATTGATGGGAAATGGAGAGATGAACAATTCAATATATTATTTGTCGTTCGATTTGCTAAAAAATGATCTGACAACTATAAATTTTCCAACAAAATAGAATATAAATTGTGAAAAATTTAATAATTGTAGAGAATAAATTATTATCTCATAATACAACAGACAAATTTAGCTTTTTTTTTAAAATTTGAGAACAATGTTTTGCAATTTTTCCTAATAAATTGTAAATAAATAATAGGAAAGATAGGTTGGGCGTGCAGGTGTTTTATGCTTTTAGGTGCGGCGTAAAAAGCCCGACAAAAACGACCATTCATTCTACTAGCATTCTTGCATTCACCATTATTATTATATTTCAGATGCTGCCAAACGCGGCACTAATTCTCTGCAAACTTTTCTTACACGGTTTTCAATCTTTTGTTATTAGTAATTTTTTTTTTAAGGAAAACACAATTCTTTTCTTGTTTATTTTATTTTGATAAAAAACTTGTGTGACTTCAAGTTAAAGTGTTATTGATTAATTTTTTAAAAATTAATATTTATGTATAATAATGATATAGTTCATATGTAAATTATGTCCGCATAAATGTTACTTTTTTTAATTTTTATTGTCTATATATTCTAATGCTTCGACTATTACCAGCTTTGAAGTTTGTGAAAGAATTTCGTTTCATCTAAAAATCCTAAATTTGTGAAAGAATTCCGTCTCATCTGAAAGTCCGAACTTATAGAGAGGTGCAAAATTAATTCTTTTTATTATTTTTCTCTAACACCCTTCCTCGTTCGTGAACTGAATTTTCTTACTCCATCATTGAGAGGAGGCCCATCGAGTGGACAATTTAATATGGGTAGAGTTGCTTTCAACGAGAATCGAACTCAGGACGTGGTATAAACATGAATGCTCTGATATCATGAAAGAATCTCGTCTTATCTAAAAATCTAAATTTATAGAGATATGTGAATTAAACTTTTGTTATTTTTTACCTTACAGTTTGTAACAATGTAATCCGGCGCTACTCTTCGAACAATTATACGAGAGCAGTTTGTTTACGACATATAAGAAGGTGTTTGGGTGGTGGGTTTTGAACTTATAGATATATCAACTGGACGAAAATCCATTTATTAATGACTGGATATTCTCTATTAATGAGTTAATGATTAAATAATGTTTCGTCTCAAAGAATGTGTTTGTGAGATGGCCTCACACAAGATTTATTCTATTAGTTAAGTGTTCTTATTTTCCAATTATTTAAAGTTTCATAAAAAAAAAAAAAAGACGATCATATATTCATATGAGATTTAGATACAAATTAATACAAATCAACACCTAATTTTTTTTTTTAAATGTTACAACGTCGTTCTCAAATTATACTCATTCTCAACGTGAAACTATCTAAAAGTAAGCGTGCCTCTTAAAAATTATAATATTATTTTAAAATGTGTGAGTTATCAAATTAAAAATAATACATCTCTAAAAGGATAATTTTTAGTATTATATTGTTGAAAATGTATTAACTTTTAAAACAGAAAACTTTCACTTTTCACTTAAATACTAATTACCAAATGTCACCCTAAACATTTACAAATTTGAACTAGAAAACTCGTCTCTCCGTCTCTACTACTTGCGCACTTGCCTTATTAGAACGTCTCAATATTAGTTGCACATTCTAAAAATAATTTTATTTTTCATAAACTCTACTCTCAAACTATTCATAAATTTACACAAAATGTCATTATATATATATATACACACACAATTCAATTTTTTAATTTACTTTGAAGGTTTTAAAATTACTTTTCAAATCTCTACTTATTATTTCACTCTTTTAATATGTGTTCATGTACATGTACAAATAATTTGAAACGGAGCAATTATAATATTTCATTTAGACATAATCACTTTTGGTGTAAAATACATGACTTTTATGTAATACACTTTTTGAACTTATTACTTGAACTTGAAAGCTATAAAAGTTTTCACTTTAACATTATTACTTTTCAATTCTAAAATAATAAACGGATGTTCTCTATTAATGGACGAAAATCCCTGTACTAATTGATAGAATTCCATCTCATCTAAAGTCCGAATTTATAAAGAGATGTGAAATTAATTTGTTTATTTAATTTTCCTAACAATCTCCTTAACCCTGGCTTGTTGAATTCTCTTACGTCTTGTCTGACCATTAAAAATTATGTCTCTTTTAAAAATACGAATTTATAAAAAGATGTGTAATTAATTCGTCTATTTAATTTCCCAAATACTAAAAAGTGGATTCTCTCCTAATGAGTTAATTATTGATGAAATCAAGTCTCTTCTCACATGATGTGATCGTGAACGATTACACAACATGACACTTTCTCTATTAATTGAGACTCAAAATTTCAATTATTTTCAAATAATTATACATATAGACTTGTATATAACTCGAGCGTGATAAGGCTAGGGATTGAGCCCTTCAACGTCAGATATAATATATTGCAATGATTTTCAACAAAGAAAACGTAGGCATGGGTTTCATATAGTCACTTTTTATGGCTTATAATCCCATAAAACTAAATTGTAAGAGTGATTTTTTTTTTTATTGTATAGATTACTAACTATATTATAATTAAGCATTATGCAATGAGACGTCCTCCATTATCTCACTGGGCATATGCTTCTGCCCAAGGTAACCCATGCATAATAAAGACAAACTTTACTACTTATAAAAAAAGAATACATAATTGTGTGTATATTTTTGTCTTTTTCTTTTTCCATCTCTTATTGCCTTTTTTTTTTACTTAATCTATGAGAAATAGATACCATGATTCTAAGTTTGAATTAATCTTTTGTACTCAGCGTACCATATATACACTAATTTTTTATTAGAAACAAATTAAACTTTTGTAAAGAATTAAATATTTTCATATCTTGAAAAGAGCCATTGATCTTCGATGAAACTTTATTAACATTATAAAATTGATATTATTATACTTATAAATTAATATCATATGTAACAATTATCATTAATTGATATATTTATATTTATAAATTAAAACAAGATTTCGATCATAGCTTTTACATGTGTATAAATATTATGATATTATTTTATAAAAATTATGATATCAATAAATAAATGTTATTGTATTAATATGGATCCAATTTAATACGATGAACCTGTTTCATAGGATCGAATTCAGACCACTGGTTCCAATCCAATTGAAATTTTTATGTATAGTCAATAATATAATAATTAATGTTTATATTCTCCCCACACACATTTGAATAGCTCTCTCAAAATATTTATTTAAGATTTATATACTAACGTTAATTTATTTACAATTCACACTCTAATGTATACTTTTTGTAACTAAAAGGATGGAATCATCATGCACGCTTGGATTTGACGTAAGCAATTGCTGTCATTTTGGGAGATGGACGGTTTACAAAAAGAGAAAGAAACAAGTCAAAAAAAGACATTGGCAGATGAATTAGAGAATAATAATAGTGATTAATAATTATTAATCACTATTATCAATTAAAGTGATACTACTATATATATCATTAAAACAATATCTAAACGTGTTGTGACAAAATGTATTATGGAACACTTTTACAAGAAGTGCCATGCGATGATGCCGTAATTATTTAATACTAATTGCAAATTAAACATACATAGAATTCATAGTCATAATCATAATGCCTCTTCTGTGCTTTTTATCCATTCAAACATAAGCACTTTTTTAAATATTTCTCCTTTTAGCCTTGAAATTCCAAATGTTGGGTTTTCGCTTTTCAACTTTTCCTTGTAAATCACTACTCCTAATTAACTAATAATTAATCTAATTATTCGTGCGATATTTAAAAAGCTAGAAGTTTGCTTCTTACAGTGGAATGCTTGTTGCTCGAGGACTCCGTACTCCGTATATAAATAAAACAAACTTTTGGGTGAACAAATTTCATGCTATGAAATTAATTTTTTAATTTATGAATATGTGAACACTATTCGCAGATGTCACGAAACCAAGAGTGAGGATTAGAATAATATGTTGGAATAAATAAAATGAGTCAGATAGTCCAATTTTATACTATAAAACTTATTCATGGGAGACCAACTCTATAAATAATATAATTGATCGATTTTAGGGTGTTTAAACTTAATTCGTTTATTTTTAAGACGAACTTCACCTTATTTATCAAATGTATTGTTGGTTCTTGAATCTTTTCGAGCATAAATGAACTTAGAAATATAACTTACAAATTTAAATATTCATGAATTTATTACCAAAAAAAATGATATATTTGTAAAAAATAACATATATATTTCTCCTAAATTCTCTAATTTTATTTAATTATATATTTTTACTTATCTTAAATATTAAGTATGAACTTTGTACATCATAGGGAAATTATTAACTATAATATAAAATAAAAACTCATATGAGGCAGTGCCCTACGTATGAGACGGATCTTTATTTGACCCATATTATATCAATTAAACCCGTTTGACCAAATACCCAAATGAAACTCATTTGACTGGAGAGTTGGATGACCCAAATACCCGTTAAGCCCTTCACCTTTTGCCTTCTCTCTTTTGTGCCGCTCTCAACCATGCGCCCGTCCGCCGTTGCTTGACGAAAACCGTCGCACTAACATTGTTTCGATGTCACACGTTTTTCAGATTTTGTCTTCCCTCTTTTGTGTCACTCTCTCGCATTTGCTTGCATATTTTCTTACTTCAGTCGTGTCGTTTCTGTCCGTCGCCACACGAACGCCTGAGGAAGACTCACGATATTTGTCATTACATCTGGTATTATGCTTTATTCACATTTTCTTAGATTTGTGGAGAAAAAAATATTTAAATTGATCTGCAATTTTGGGATTTGAAAGTTTTAATTTCATTCATCATGCTGCTGAAGGGTTGTAAATCCTTGTCTTTTTAAATTATTAACAAGAAGCTTGTAATATTTTTTGGGCTCATTTTGAGTTGAGCCCATATAACTTTTAACCCAACAACTCTTTTTTTTCCACTCTTTCAAATCACACATTTTTTTCCATGGCAGCCTCCCCAATCTGCTCTCCAATTTGTTCAATGATTTGCAAATTTGTTCTCCATAATTGTGGAATTTTTTTCATGGATTGACCAATTGATTGATCCTCACCAATATAAATAGAACATATGGGCCAATCTTTTGGACACACCAAGTATTAGAAAAACCGGTAATCTGAAACTTTGAGAGAAGAGGGAGGCTACGGGGTTTGTGAGTGAGGAGAATCTTTGTGTAAACTCCATATACACCGTGAAAAACCCCAATTGAGAACAAAGGTGTTCTCGAGTCCGTTGTTCATTTTTCTATATTTTGTTTACGGGTTTTGCGGGTTGAATTGGTGTCAAGAGGATAAGATGGCGGATCCAATCGTAACGATTAGTGCTCGAGCCATGGTCCCGCATTTAAACGTGTGGAGTAGTTCCCCAGAACAAATAAGATGGTGAAGCCTTGGTGAAAAAAATGAGGATCTCTATGGGACTAAAGCAAAGTTGACCTGTGATAGAGCGGATCGCTTGAGGAGGCTCGGTGGTCTTTGTTTGAGGGAGGATTGTTGGGGTTCAAACAATCTCACATCAAATAATATGGGAGATCACGGGGTTTATTAGGATGTACAAAAAATCTCAATTGGATGAGGCCTTTTGGGAGATGCCCAAAAATAAATCCGGTATGAGCTTGGCCAAACGGACAATATCATACCAATCAGAGATTTGGGTCCATCCAGGTCATAACAAAGGTGGGTTATGATTTATTTGAATGATCCGCCATCTTCCCTCCTTCTTCTTGACACCAATTCAACCCGCAAATCCGTAAACAAAATATAGAAAAGGAACAAATCTGCTCAAAACACCTTCATTCTCTCAATTGGGATTTTCACACGGTGTATATGGAGTTTACACAAAGATTCTCCTCACTCTCACAAACCCCCTAGCAAGACCTCTTCTCTCAAAGTTTCAGTATTTCTCCACGGTTTCTCTAATACTTGGTGTCCAAAAGATTGGCCCATATGTTCTATTTATATTGGTGAGGATCAATCAATTGGTCAATCCCAATTTAAAATTCCACAATTATGGAGAACAAATTTGCAAATCATTGAACAAATTGGAGAGCAGATTGGGGAGGCTGCCAAGGGGAAAAAAAAACGTGTGATTTGAAAGAGTGGAAGAGAGTTGCTATATGGGCTCAACTCAAATGAGCCCAAAAATATTACATCTCCACCTCTTTGGTCCAACATCCAAAATACACCATCACCCAATTATTTCGAGAACTAGACTTTATCATCACCATTCACACACACACACACACATCTCACACACTCACACGCACTGCATTTAAAAAATACAAAGTTAGTTCACGACGCGAGAGCACAAACACAAAGACACAAAAGCTCCACCTTACTCGGAGCAATTCCAAAAGCACACAAAGACAAGCACAAAGACACATGCACCAAAACATACAAAGAAACATGCACAAAGACACACAAAGAAGCACACTAGAGCACAAAGAAACACAGAGAGCACATAAGAGCACAAAGAAGCACATAGAGCACCAAAAACTCAATGGACAACACCGAAGTCTTCATAACCTTCACAAGTAGTAGCCACATTAGCACGATTCTCTGGCTGATTATTATTAGGCTCCTGGTTCCTTCTAGACTTAGTGCATTCCCTAATCATATGACCAGGATCACCACAATTATAACACTTCCTAATCCAGGGCCTACCACGAGGTTTTGACTTACTACCAGATTCATCATTCTCACCATTAGAACTATCATGCTTCTTACCACCCTTTCCGCTAACATGCATAACCTCACCCGAAGGATTCTTACTCCCATTATGTTTCAAATCCAATTCCTTACTCTTAAGACCATTTACCACAATATTAAGTGTCACAGAATCTCTACCATACTTTATAGCAGATTTGACATCATTATAAGAGTCAGGAATAACATTTAACAAAACAACATGAAAATATTCATCAATATGCTTATCACCAGTCAACTTAATATCCTGAATCAATTTAGTAAACACATCCAAATTCTCTTCAATATCACGATTCAAATCAAGCTTAAAACGAAAGAATTTTTCAAGTAAGAATAGTTTACTAGGCAACGAAATATCAGTGTACAGCTCTACCAATTTGTCCCATAACTCCTTGGCAGAGTCCATAACACCTACTTTCCTAAGCACAAAATCAGATAAATGCAAGGTGATAGCAGATAAAGCAAGTTCATTGATTTCCTTCTTTTTATCAACAGTATCAGTGGAAACATAAGATTCATCAATAGCCTTAAACACACGTTGTTGAATCAAAACACACTTCATTTTTTGTTTCCACATACTAAAATTAATTTTTCCATCAAAAGGTTGAATGCCAAAAGAGAAAGCCGAAGCCATATTAGCATACATTATTAAAACACACCGAGAAAAATCACACAAGGAAAACACACAGATAAATAAGCGGAAGCAAATAACAGGTTCAACAAATAAACCTAAACACTACAGCAAACAATTCCCAACTTACACTACAAAAGCTGTAAAAGAATAGGGATAAACTTTTATACCAGAGCGAAATCCTATTGTAAGAATTCCAAAATATCCACTAAGAAAACCCGATTAAGGGACCAAACAAATCATGCTGGACAACAATACGCCAAAATCCCGCGTCCAATAGGTTCAAGAATTAAGTCTCAAATCCAAATCACAAACAGGATTAAATAAAATTTAATTGAAAAGGAAGAGAAGATCAATCCACCTCCACCGCTTGACAACCTGTACTCTCAACTTCAATATTTATATTAATTACTCAAAAAAAAAAAATTGAAAACAAATACTACCTCCGTTCCGTTCTTTAAGGTTTTTTGACTGTTCATAAGGATTTATGGGAATAGTGATTAGAAAGAGTTGTTTATTAGTATTTTATGTGATAAAGTGATAAAGTGATGGGTAGTTGGGGGTAGAAAGAGTTGTTTATTAGTATTTTATGTGATAAAAGTGATGCGATAAAGTGATAAAGTGTATTTCCATTTTAGGAAAGAAAACTTAAAGATTGGAACAAAAAAAATGGAAAGAAAACCTTAAAGATTGGGACGGAGGGAATAATAACAATAGTGCGCAGCCAACTGTTTCCAACCAAACAAATAGAGTAAATAAATAAATGAAAACTTTGTTGAGAAAAAATCACCACGCCACTCTTCCAGAAACCTTAGAAACCTAATGCCCAAAATTGTATTATCCCCCAAAAACATTCACAAGTCACAACCTAATCGGAGAAAAAAAAAAAAAAAGACAAACAAACTCACCTGCTTACCTCCTCTTACCTGTTGTGGCGGCATGCGTTGGTGGAATCGCTCACGGAGTTGTCAATTTCCGCCTTCAAAAGAGGAGGAGCAGTTACGATCTGAAGCAGGGGCACTTCAGTCACGACGCGATAGTAATCGGAAGGGCTTAGAAATCGCGACAGACGCGACGGCACAGGATCTAAAAATGACGGACTGGTCGGAACGGACGAGATGGCGCTGCAAGCCGCACACAGAGAGGCGGCGGGCGGCGATGCGGCGGCGCGGGGGGTGACGGCGACAATCCCGGCTCTTGATACCACTGTTATGACCAGTGACGGACCTACCTTGGGGTCAGGGGGTCACTGGGCCCCCTGACCCCACTTGAATTTCTTATATATATATACACTTATAATTAAGATACATCTGTATGAGACAGTCTCATAGTAAGGCGAAGCATAAATTGTGTATTAACGCTCTAATATTTTGGAAGGATGAGTATTATTTGTGTTATAGATTATACCATATATCATGTATAAAACCATCTCATACGAATGTCTGTCTCCTTTAAACAAAGTATTATGTGCATCATGTTCAATGTACACCACTATTACTAATCCTTGTAAAAATCAACACTCTATAAATAAAATGTTGATTTTTAGGTGAGAAAGGGGTAACAAAATAGAGAAAGAATATGTATAATTCACATTTTCAATATACATATAAATGTATTCGACTCTGTTAATATAAAGATGTTTAGTCCAAATAATTTTCGAAAATATATAAAAATTCTAAAGTGCATTTAGCTACACTATGTTATAAATTGGGCCCCCCTCGGTAAAATTTCTGGGTTCGTCACTGGTTATGACCCAAATCCCGGCATTGGTATGATATTGTCCGCTTTGAGCCAAGCCCGCACGGATTTATTTTTGGGAATCTCCCAAAAGACCTCATCCAATTGAGATTGTGTCCATCCTAATAAACTCCATGATTCTCCCACATTATTTCGACGTTGGATATTGTTTGAACCCCAACAAAGCTTGTTTGATTTGTTTTACATGTATGAAATTTTGGTATTGGTTTGTAATTTTGGGATTTGCAAGTTTCAATTTGTTTTTATCATGTTGTTGGGCTGTGTTTGAGGCTTTACTATATATTTTTTATTAATGAGAATACAATGAACATGTGAGCTTTAATTGTGGGGTTGCTGATTTTATAACCGAGTATAATGCAATTTGTTTCTAATATGACTTTAGGGTCAAAGTTAATTTCATGGTTTATATGTTGAAGCTTTTGTAGGTTGATCAGTGATGTCATCCATTCTTAATTTTGATAAATTCATTTATTATTATTATTATTATTATTGTGGAGTATTTAATCTTATTTGAACAATCATATTTGCATAATGAAACACCAGTAAATGAAAGCTCTTATAGAAAATGAAAAACTAGTAGATGAAAGCTCTTATAGAAAATGAGGTTAGAGAATTCAGGAGGAGATGAAAATGATGAAAGAAAGGGTCAAATTGAGTTATGAATTTGATGCGTACAATGATCTTGACACTTCCGTATTCAGGATTGCTTTCGCTTGGCCAAGAGCCGAAGGTGACAAGATCTCATATCCTGGAGTTGTCGAATGGATCCTCCTACTAGCTATACTATACTTGATGAATGTAATGTTAAATCATTTTATGCCCATTTATGAGATACCAATCTTTGGTCCAGATATAAGTTTTTGAGAGTCAAGTGGAGAGGCCAAGAGGGGGTCAATTTGAGGAGTACGAAATGAATGCCTTCTCAGCCCGGAGGCTAAAGACAGTGCTTCATAACCTTATACCGTCATTAATAATGCTTAACGGTTTTGCTGATTACAAAAACTTCAAGGGGTTCTCTAATATTGAAGAAGAGGAAACTTCAAGGGGTTAAACGTTGAACAATTTTTAGCTACTTTGAATGCAATATGAAAAAGGAATGGAGAGTTGATTATTATGCAGTATATCATTTTTCTTCCTAAAAACAATGATACTCTTGAACCGGAAAATGATACCCTTGAACCTAAAAATGGTATTTCTAAATTAAAAGATGATACTTCCGGACAAATATGTGATACTCTTGGTCCATAAACTAATACTCTAAAAAACACTGATATATTTTGGTAAAATGGTGTAATGGTGTTGTCGTCTTTGCTTAAAACACCTCGTTGATCGGTGGGCGCTCTTGAAAATTTATTAATTTGCTATTTATGGCTATAAATATTTTTTTAAAGAAGAGATATAAGAGTAGTTTGATTTATATCAAGCACCATTTTTCTTATTCGTCTTTCCAAAAAAACTAGTACACTTGAACTTGAAAATGTTATTCTAGAAGCGCCAAGTGATACTCTCGAAATTTTACAACTACAGAGTGACATTATATGTTTTATGTTAATGTTTACACTAATAATTAAGTATTTGAGTTGAGTTAGGCCAGTTTCATGTATCAATGCTCTTTAATAATCAGAAGTCACCTCTATACAATAATGACACTTTTGAATTCGAAAAGGATACTCCCGAGCCATATCTGATACTCCAGATTTTTGGGAGTTATAAAGAAATTTATCTCAAAATTTATTTTAAAGTATTGTTTGTATTAAAAATCACCTCTAATTTATTTTTACGAAAAGTAATTGTACTTTCAAATTCATAAGTGATACTCTTGAACCAAGATGTGGCACTCTTGAACCAAAAACTAGTACTCCCACATATTGGAACTAAAAAGTGATATTATTCCTTTTTTTTCGCTTAATATGTATTCTTGCTTTAAAAAATAAAAATAAAGTTAACATGTATTCCATGTTTGAGTTGTATTTATATCATTCTTAAGTCGTTTCTCTTAAAAGAAGAGTTGTACTTATGAATTCAAGAGTGATACTTTTGAATAAAAAGTGATCCCTCTATAATTGTAACTTGATGCCGCTATATTTTTTAGATTATATGTACTTCACATTTGAGTTATGTTTTTTGTCGGGTCTAAAGTATTTTTTGCACTACGTAAAATAATGACACTTTAGACTTTATAAGTGATACCCCCGAACCAAAAATGATACTTTTCAACTATAAATTGATGTACTCGTATGTTGGGATTAGATTGTGAGACTTTTGAACTAAATATTGATACTCTTGATAATGTTGTAGGTTTTTACTTTTTAATGAACTACAGTAATGTGTGCTATTATTCTAAAATATATTGATACCTTTGAAATAATAAGTGGTACTCCCGATAAACATGTGATACTCTTGAATTATAAATCTGCGATAGATTCTGTGTTGTTATGGCAGTAGAGTATAAATAGGATAAACGATTACAAACAACTTATCACTAGAAGGGCGTTTTAGTTTAGTGATCTTGCGTAAGAGATCAATATGAAATGCACAAAGATACAAATTAATTGATTCCAAAAGTCTGAAATATTACAAAAATAAATATGCATAGATCCTAAGACAAATTGCCACCACTCTATTGCCAAAGATTTGATATATCAACTGCTTGATTAAGAAGGACAATCATTATATCCTCTAATTTAGCCTTGAGCTCTTCTTATGCATATTTTCTTGATCAAAAAAACTAGTGATCGAAACAACAGAGCCATGCCATGGTATCTATCAATCAACCCAAATTCAATCATATGAAATTTCAAAAACTAGTTGTGTCTTCAAACCCGCCGATATCACCTCTACTCCCACCAATTGCATTTTGATAACAAAGAATTATAAATAAGAGTCATGTGTCATGCAGTTAAATTCACATTTCAAAATACATAAATAATTTTTATTCAATGTGCACATGAATTTTCAAATGAAGCTGTAGAGTAGAAAATAAAATCTAGAATTACAGAACATCTCTATTTATATTACAAAAAGTAAACTCAGTTAATTGAACTAAGAGATCTTACTTTTCTCATTATTTTTTCTATTATATTCATAATTATCAAATTTGTTCAACATCTTAACAAATAATTATTGAAAGTATTCTCCAATATTTCAAAAAATGAAGCCAAAGCCGAGAGATAAAATTCAACAAAAAGATAAGAAATACCTTCAAACCCCGATGAATAAGGAATACGATGGTGGAGAGAAAATTACTTGAAAGATTGGTTACACTGCTGAGGGAAATTAAATAAATGAATTATTCCCCCCCTCTCTACAAGTTCGAGCTTTTAGATGAGGCGAAATTCTCTCAACACCATATTCGATTGCAATGTTAGGTATGCCTTTAGAGCGTGAAGTCAAAAATTGAAATTAGGGGTTTAACATCACCCACAACTTGCAATATCGCTAATCTGCGTACTAGAATCAATAAGAGACCGAAATCTAAGCAGAGAACAATATCATCAATCCATGCCTAGAATTTGAAAAGGAGATCAAATCAAAGTCGATTTCTTCGATTCGCAAATTCTACCTTTTCTCGCTCCCCTTCCAAGTCTGTCGTTTTTTTTACGCAACTGTCTTGGCCTTCATTCGCCCATTAAAAGGGCATAAGAGGTTTTTCACCGATATTACAATGCGGGCAGGTTTTTCGAGAAAATGGGTCAAAGTGTGAGGCGCCTCATCTATGCAGACTGCTGCTCATACAAGTGCTTTTCGTAATATAATATGAGTTAACTAACGAGTCTATTTGCCATTTGACTAATAGTATATTGAACATGAATTTGCTTGTTTATGTTAACGAATTCTATTAACTCAAATAACTATTTCTCGAGTAGAAAGCAAAATAATTCGAGAACGGTTAGTTTAATAACTTTGATTATAATCCTAAAATTAGAATTAATATTGTATTTTTGGTTGATAAGTAATTCGTAATATTTGATGGCACGTGGGCCGCAGTAAACATTTTAAAAAGAGTAAGGCCCAAAACGTTTCCGTTGTTGTGGAGAGCGCCAGTGGACTATTTGTTTGGGCCATTTTATTTGGCTATATTTTATTTATGGGCCAGGTTATTAGCAGATGCACCCATCTGATTAACACACCCAACAAATTTAACATAATTATAGTACACCCACATCACATTTCCAATTACACCGTCCATCAAATAAATCCTAATTTTTATCCTTTTAAAAAAAATCCTAAGTTTTTTTCTTTTTCCAAATTTTTAATTCTTGAATGGCCATCTTTTTAAAATATTAAGACAATGTTTGATTCAAAATTATTTTCGTTGGGAATTCTATAGGCATACTGGAATATTCCGTGGACAATTCTCTATTAGAAAAAAGTTAATGCAAATCGCAGGCAATTCTCAATATTTAAGGACATAATTTTTATTTGTTGAAAATTACTTAGCAAACTTTTTTTAATTTTCCGTTGTAAATGTAGACCATTAATTTTGGTTGGTGCAAATATATTAGTTATTTTCTTGACAAATATAAGCCATTTTATTGGTCTGAATTTGCGAAAATTAAACTTTTACGGGCATAATGTAACACCTCAAAAATTTCAAGTCAGTTATATTTTTTTTTAAACATATATATAAGAGATTTTTTTTTTCAATACTTTTAAAATTCAAATTTATCTTTCAATGTATATAAAAGATATTTTTATCAAATACAAAATTTTGTTTAATGGAAACAAAATATAAAATTTGAATATATCAGCTAAGACTATGTTAGCAAGATATATCAGCTACGTGAAGGGGCGGCAAACCCACTTTAACAAATATGCATAAATTAAGTAAATTAGGAAAAAATTAAATAAACAAACTTTTTAGATGAAATATAATTTCATATGGTATCGAACGCCCGGACTCGCATCCACGCCCCGAGTTCAATTCATTTGAAAATAACTCCACCCATATTAAATTGTCCACTAGGGATCGTCTCCTTCCAATGATGGAGTAAGAGAATTCAACCCCAAATCCAAAAAGGAAAAAATTACCATCGATCGTACCATAATTAAATTTAATCCGGTTCCAGGAAAGATGAAATGTTTAGTGTGGCGTTTGTTGCAAGGAAGATTGGCCACTAAATAGAATAGTTGAAGAAAATGAGAATCATCTATTTTTTGAATGTTCAATTTCGTATCAGTTATGGTCAACCGACGTATTGCCGTGAAAAAATGGCTTGTGAATCCATGGCGTCTAGATTCTTAAGTTATCTCTGTTCTTGTATTTCCATTTTGAGATAATTAGTACTTCTTGTACTCCTGTTTGAGTAATAAAAAGTTTTTTTTTTTTGGTTGATCCATTTTTTTTTTCCAGAAAATTGTCATTTTTTAATAGTTAAAACTATTTTTTGCCTTTTAGCCCATGTGCAACTTACGTGCGTCCCCTATGTACAATTCATGCGCAAATCTTTTTAATATGGATAAAATTATCGTAAAAAAGGCAAAAAAGAGTTTTTAGCGGGGTAGAACAAAAAAGAGTTTGAACTGTATGAAATAAGGGCAAAAATGACTTTGTCCCATTTTTTTTTTTGAATTTCATAAACTAACTGAGACAGGAAGCCAAATTTATTGAAAAAAAAAAAAAAGGCAAGTATCACAAGGCCATCCTTTCCATGTGTGCTTTGGTAGGCAACTTGACATTAGTAGTGCAAATCTAATGGCTTTAAGAACCCTAACTACACACAAGTTATATCAATTTGCCACCATTCTAATCCTGCTTTTGCTGAATAATCAAATGCATGGTGGTTATTATGCCATCCCTCTCCAAATGTAAGAATTACCACCCACCTAATCAACGTATATAGATTAGTGTACTGTGATAAATACGTTCCATACATACTTGTGATGTATACATTATAAGAAAATGAAGAATTCTACTGAAAAATTTCAAATGGCTACAAAATTTGGTACTTAAAAAAGTGAAGATTGCCTACGATTTGCCAATCAATTTTTTTAAAAAATCTGAAAAAAAAATACTTACGTAAATAATTTTCTAGGCAAACAAATTAATTACCTAAAGTGCAATCTTCCCCTCTTGTGATAAATCATTACATACATACTTACGACAAGATATATATTGGTGGGTTTTTTTTTTTTTTTTAGGTCGATAACTTTAGGAGGGGTTGTGTTTTAAGAACAATAATTTTTTGGGCTTGGAAATATGGGATAATATGTTTTAAAAATATATAAATATAGGACAATATGTTTTAAAATATATAAAATGTAGGACAAGCAGTCCAAAAAAGTCCAAATCGAACTGAAATGTCATGTGAGTTGCATGATTTTCCTATATTTACAAATTTGACGGACTTGAGAACATATGATACTATGCTTTCAAAATCTGTAAATTTAGGATAATCTTAAAAATTTCAGCCCAATTTGGGCTTATTCGACATTGGGTGTCTTATATTATAAATTTTAAAACATAATGTCCCATATTTAATTTTTTAAACGTATTGCCTTCATTTTCTCAACCACAAATTATTATCCTTAAAAACACAACCCAAAAGATATTGGCCTAAAAACATTATTCCCCATACATATGGCATATATTTGATGATGAAATAAAAGAAACTATGGATTACGTGAAAATTTAATAGCGAAAGGTTTAAGCATACCAATTGTTTCGAGATTGATCACCGGTGTTCCATGGTTGTTTACCCCCACACATGGCAAGCTGAATTCACAAGCCATGTCACATGGTTTTGACCACCAACTCCTTACACCCTGCATTTGAACATAAGTGATGATGTAACCACCTTGTCATATATAGAATCGATTTGAATATATAAAAGGTACAGTGGATAGTATAAAAAGTAATTAAAAACGAAGTCTTCTAGTATTTTGAGAAATTGTTTCAACGTACATACTCTCATTATTACTAAGATGAATTTTTTTTTATCTATTTTCGCAAGTGTCCCAAAATTGTAGGCCCATTTTCTTATGAAAACACTATGTATTTTCAGTTGACCAAACTATCTACATTTAACACTTATTAATTTTAACAAATTTTTATGAACATTTTTTAAAATTTTGTCATCGTGTATAAGGTAAATTAGGAAGATCTATCATCTATACTTGGGGGTTGTTTTTAAGGACAATAATTTTACTAGCCTTTCGAAATGTAGGATAATACATTTTAAAATTTGTAAATAAAGGATTAATATATTTTAAATTTATAAATATAGACAATATGTTTTAAAAATATGTAAATATAGGACAATCGAGCCCTAATCTCACTTGATATTTTGGAGATTTGGGCTTATTCGGCTCAATTGTCCTACATTTACAGATTTTAAAACATATTATCCTATATTTATATTTTTTAAAACATATTGTTCTACATTTCCTAGTCCCAAGAATTATTGTCCTTAAAACTCTACCCCCAAAATTATTGTCCTAGAAACATATTTTTTCCCTCTATATTTCGTAACACACTTATTTTTAACAAAATGTTATGAACATACAAGTAGGAAAAACATATAATTTTAACAACATTTAATATTTCTTCTTACTGTGTGAAAATTTGTTCAGGTCTGTCTCATTAGGTGTAGAGGGGGGTATCAACTAAAGAAAAGTTAATGATATTTTAGCATTTTAGATCAGTACCTATTCCATTTTTATGTTTCATCTTGTGTTTCATTACCTTTAATACATAGCATGTGCCATTAATGATTATTTTAAATGTCATTTATTGTCATGTATTGAAAATATTGAAATACTAAATTGGAATAGGAAACCTGTGCACACATCTTAGTACCAAAAATTAGTCATTAAAGGTTGCTTACCATTCCCCACACAATGTGAAACCCTCCTTTGCATATAGTAAAACTCCAAGTGCAACAGGATGAATAATGTAAGTGCTTCGAGAAACTTATAAAAAGCTTTGCATCTCTAAATCTCTAGCGTTGTCATTCTTCCCAAGCTGCAAAATATTCAATTAAAACAAATGTAATAAGAGACTGCATGCATAATTTGCTAGAAAACGAAAGATTAATTTCCAACCTTTTCAGCCAGAGTTTTGGAATAAAAAAGCCAACTAATATGACTAAACCAAAATCCTTCGATTGGGCTATGTGGGTCCCTTTCTGAGTCAACATATTGATGGTGGTATCTATGTGCTCACCCACTTAATTGGATGTCCCTGTAAAGGATTACATGATCAGAATAATAATTAATAAAGTTATACAAGATCCCAATTTATGTGTATATAGAGAAGAATTAATTAAGACAATATTAATTAGAAGAGAAGTTGAAACTAGTTAAAGGCAATATCAAAAATCGTCACCCGTAACTTAGGCCATATCCGATTTTAGTCTGATATTTTATTACCTTTTCAATTATGGCCATTTTTGAAAGTCAATTTTAGTCCTTTAGGTGACAACTTTAGTCCTTTTTGGTGTCCAATTTTAGTCCAGTATGACTTTTGGTGTCAATTTTGATCATTTTCGAGTGTCCAATTTTAGTCCTGTTTTTTCTTAATTTTTCAACTTTTTGGTCCTTTTTTGGAATTAATACCAAACAGACCTCAATTGAAAAATTAACAATAGAAAGGACTAAATATATGACAACCCTAAGTTACATGACTAATCTTGATATTATGCAATAAGATAAACATGAACAAACCTGAAAGGGCATGAAGACCACAATATGCAAACGAGTATTCGAGCCATTTGGGAAGCTTGAAACTTTTATATGAGAAAGATTTCTATGATAAGAGAGAGATTCCTAGAAGCATAGTGATCACGTGTAATCCCAAAAGCAACACAAAAAGGCATCCCAACTGAATGTGAAAGGACCAAAACACAAAGCAAATGCAACGCTATTATTACCCCAGTGTTGCCACCTCTGAAAAATACCACTTTCTGCCCCCATACACATTAGACAACATTATACCCTTTCGTGCGTATTTAAAGGGTTTATCGTTGGACATATTTTTCTTAGTTTGGTTTTGTCATTTTTGAGTTATCTAAGTTGTTATGCTTTTATAGACTATAGTGTGAGATCGTCTCTATCTAGCTATTAGGATCAATAATTACGATGAGACACCTGATTTTTTATTGTTTATAGGGCATGTGTAATTAATATTTTAGAGTTCCGGCGAAGATTTTGTGCTAGATATATATTTCTAGACCAACTGTAGTTATCTTCTTGACTTATTATCATTTATTAGTACTACTTACATTTAAACATTTGAAAACACGGTTTTGACAATTTTAAACGCATAGTATTATTGGACTACTTTTGTAGATTCATTCTCCTAGCTTGGGCAGAAAAAAGAATTAAACATAGGGAGAACACAATATTTTACTATAAAATAAAAATAAAATTTTTAATATGAAAATAAAAATAAGTTTTACAATTAATTTTTAAATTTAATAGTAAAACCCGTCTATTATAGTGTAAGGGAATTTTTGCAATAATCTGTCTCATCAAACATTTACCTATAATATATGTTGTATATCTATTTACCATATTTATTTAAGAGACGACGTGGTTAAAAAACAATTGTGTATGAAATAAAATATAAAAAAGTTCACAATATTTCTATTTATAATAAGCAAAATATTAAAAATGTTAATGAAGTTGCTGCCAAAAGTTGGGTTCAAACACACAATTAGGCGTCCATCTTTTCATTAGAGTACTAAACACTTCCTTGATGCATCAATTTTACGTATGATACATATAGGTCTATAAAATTCAGGTGGGACACTTGCCCCATCTTGCCTTAATATGCATCCGTCAGTGCCTAGCACCAGTTGTACCAAAGTAATTGGACATAGTGTGATTTTGCACAATTAATGAACATACTGTATAAATAAAAAGAAGTGCAGTGTGTTGATAATAATGGTAAGAGTTGGTCAATTGTATGAGGCGGTCTCATGGTGAAACAAAAGCAATATTTAGGGATGTCATTTTAATATTTTTGAAAAGGTAGTATTAATTTTGGAATGAGTTTCTTTAATATTGTAATGTTATTTTTAAATATTTGTTTTAATTACTTTTATTTTACTTTTTTTTTTTCTAAAATTAAATTTTAATATGATAAAAAAATAGAAATAGTCATAAATGTGGAATATAATTATAAATAGAATACTTTAATTCTAAATTAATTAGGATATATTTATGTATTAATTCATTAGTATATATAAAATAATAAACGAAAAAGCAATTAGCCCAAGAGGCAATTGTATTAAATAAAAATGAATTGATTCCCAACCTTCTCCTACAAGTAGGAGTTTTTAGATGAGGCGAAAATACTTTTCGACGCCTTCATCGTCATCTCAAATTTCATTTAAATTGTTTTAATCGTTGGGCCTCCTCCCCAGAGGATATATGGATTTTGAGACGACCCTTAATTTGCATGCTTAGTCTAAAATTGAAGTAAACCTATACTAATTGAGCTGAATTTAGCTCGGCCTAATTAGTCTAAAATTGAAGTAAACCTAATCTTGCCTAATTAATGAGCTGATTTAGCTTGGCCTATATTTGATCACCATTTGTTTGGGAGTAGCGGCCAACGCCGAAAATATTAAAGACATGCAAGACAAAAAAAAAAAAAAAAGCAGCTAATTATTGTTTAAAAATGGAAATATAAATAGAAGAACGGAACATGCATAAGGCTGTGAAGTCTGTTTGTCTCTTCTTGTAATTCACCCAAAGAAGGTAAAACTTTGCTTCATGTTTGAAAGCAGTTTAGATTGTTAACAAATTAATAGTAAGAGATCTTTGGCTTTTTTAGTTATATAATTAACACGATGTTAATGATTCATGTTTTGAGCAGTTTAGATTGTTATCCATGTCGAATATGAGGGTGGCGGTGGTAGGTGGCGGCGTAAAAGCGGGCTTGCGGCAGTATATGTACTAAACCAAGGAAAAGTGCAAGTGGTGGTGTATGAGAAGGAGGATGTTTTAGGTGGCCATGCCAAGACTGCTATTGTTGGTCACACTCTTCTTGATCTAGGTTTCTTGGTATTCACTCGGGTAAGTTGTATTAAAAATATCATTACGTATTAAATTCATCGATATCAGAAAATCTATATTAATATATCCATCGATATTTCTACAAGAAATTTATTTTTGTCCCACAGGACATGAGATTTCATAATTTTGGTCCCAATACTCAACACTTTGGTCCCAGAAGAAATTTTTTTTCATACCTTTTTTTGTCCTGCATTCACGGAATCCGTTAAGTTCAACTGCACTTTTTTCCAAACCTTGTTCTTACGTGGGACCAAACCTGCAAATGACTTTTAACGGAAAGATGTAATAGTGGGACAAAATTGAAAATAGTTTTTGTGACCAAAGTGGTGGGTGTGGGACCAAAATAAGAAGGTAATATTCTGGAATGAAAAATAAATTTTTACTCGATATTTTCATAAATTTAAGGTATTAATATTTCTATTGATACGGATATTTTAACCTTGACTGTATGGTTCATTCTATGCGACCTACAAGGCAATTTCAGTTGTCTTTTGTATTAACTTCCAACTATTATATATAATATAGATAATTTCATCCGTCCTTAGTTATTATATATATTTGATTAGGTTAAAGTAGGGATCTAGATTTTACTTTAAGTGGGTGATTTTTTTTTTTTAAAAAACTGTGATACCATGTGTTTGTTTCAGTACAAGAAAAAGAAACTCTTCAAAATAGATGTCTAAATAAAAAATAAAATCTACATATAAAAGTGAAGGGAATAATATTTTTTAAAAGCAATGCTTAAAGGGTTGTGTTTTAAGGACAATAATTTTACGGCATGGAAATGTAGGACATTATATTTTTTAAAATGTAAATATAGGACAATATGTTTTAAAATTTGTAAATATAGGACAATATGTTTTAAAAATTGTAAATTTAGGACCGGCACGGCACGAATCTCACATGATTTCCGCTGATTTGTGCTTATTAAGATCGGTTGTCCTACAGTGCAATTTTTAAAACATATTATCTATATTACATATTTTAATATAATGTCCTACATTCAAGTCTATAAAAGTTATTGTCCAAAAAAATATTTTTCCCAAAAGTGAATATTTCTTTAAACCCCGGGGGTTTTGGCGTTCACTATCCACTTTGCCCCCTTAAATCATCACGATTGGGTCTAATTGAAAAACTCACATGTTGGATGGGTTTATGTGCCGGAGGGTGTTGGAGTTTTTTAAGAGTGTCGGAGTTGATAGGGGCTCACCGACATGTCATTGTCTGTGAGCTTGGATGAAGGAAGAAGATCGATTAGGGACCGAAATGGTTTTGTCGAGTTTGTTTGCACCCAGGAAGAATGTATTGAATCCATGGTTTTTGGAAATGATAAGAAAAATCACCAGTTCAAGGGTGATGCATCAAAGGTAAGTATTATCACAAAAAGTTTTTTTGTAAAAAGTGGTCAGCATAAAAAATGTTGGTAAAAATGGTCCATTTTCACTATAATAGTTCAAATTACATTGAAAAAAAAAAAAAATTGGGATTAATTTTGCAATTAAAATACACGTAAAAGGAATAATGTTTTTAAGGACTGTAACTTAGGGGGAGATTGTGTTAAGGACAATAATTTTTATGTTTGGAAATGTAGGACAATATATTTTAAAACTTATAAATATAGGGACAATATGTTTTAAAATTTGTAAATATAAGGACAATATGTTTTAAAATTTGTAAATATAGGACAATATGTTTTTAAAATTTGTAAATATAGGACAATATGTTTTAAAATTTGTAAATATAGGACAATATGTTTAAAATATATAAATGTAGGACAATTTAACCCTAACCTCATGATATTTCAGCCCGATTTGGACTTATTCTCACAATTGTTCTACATTTACAGATTTTAAAACATATTGTCCTATATTTGTTATTTTTTGGAAACATATTGTCCTACATTTTTTCAAGTCCGTAAATTATTTTTTTCTTAACACACAATTCCCCAAAAATATTGTCCTAGAAAAACATTTTTTCCCCCATGTGAAGCCCATTTTCAAATATATATATTAAAAAAGTGCAATGAGAAATTTCTTGTGGGATGAGTTTTTACAATAGACCCTATGATAGATTAGACCTTTTTTGGCAATGGTATTATTACATCCAAACATGCCACATCCACCTAAATCCAAATCAAATTCTATTATAATCTAATTGTTTTGATGGACTTTAATTGCAGTTATCTTGAAGAGCTGGAAAACAATTCAGACATTAAAAAGGAATGTTACATTTGAGTACTTCATTCAATCACATGGTTACTCTGAGTTATTTCAAGAAAGCCTTTCTTGTAGACACATATATGTAAACTTTGAATTTCAGAATAAATCACGACGTTTGCTTTGATTGCAGAACTTAAAAAAACTTTTGAAATTTAGCATAATAAATATACCACTTTATAATTGATATTAGTTTAGGTGGTATCTTTATTAGTTAAATTCAAAAAAAATTAAAAAAATAATGGTGATTTAACACGACAATTGAAGCATTTCGTGTAACATTTAATAATTTTGAACTTTCCCAGATTCCAACTTGTGCTTCGATGTGGTCATGCTCTTCAGAACTAGTAATGAATTTCTCAGCTTATTTTGTACTTTCAGTTTTGTGCAATTACGATGTTCTGGAGGTACATTTTTGTATTTATGGCAAGATATTATTTTTGGCATCACAATTTATTTTCGTCCTATATATACTTATTCAATGATTAATTTTCTGTGCAGCCCCTTGGGCACTCTTACTTCAAGATGGCGTTCACCAAAGTTATGTCTATAAGGTATGTTTAGATTTGAAAAATAGGCAAAAATGTCCTTTTGAACTTGCATTTCTCATTTGCCCTAAGCTTTTTCAATTTACAATTGTGCCCTTTTTAGGACCCATTCTACCATTTTCCCTTAATCTCATCCCTTAATCCCATCTCAATTCCTACAAATAAACTCATGGCATTATGAAATATTCACATTTTATATTCATGGCCTTAAATCAGATTATGAAAGAGTGGAAAAATAGAGGGGTGCCAAGTAAAAACCAAAACTGAAATATGCTCCAGTTTAGATAAATTCTTGAAGGGGCAGCATGATGGTACTCTTAATTTGTTAACTTCCATATTTCAATGTTTATCTTTCAATTGAATTTTTAAGTGTTATAAACAAAATAAAAAATAATATACAATACAATTATAGGAATTTATTTGTGGGGGGAAGAGCATGTCCAAAAAATAAAAAATTGACTACAAAATTCTCAAACATGGCTACAAAATTTTCAATAAAATAATTTCTTCCTTAAATAGTGATGATAATTACAATTTACCTACAGATTTTTTCAAATCATGTTGGCATCTTCATTTTTTTCAAATAACCTACCAAACATGGAATATCCTAATTCTCGGGAAACATTAATGATTGATAAATTATGTCTCTTGTGCCTTTCTCTGGAAAAGGAAGAGGAAGAGAATGTCTATACACAGTGTGTTATTAAATTTATTTTATCAAGGAGATATTTATAGGTACCAAGGTTTCGAATTATTATTATCATTAATAATGGAATATTAGGTTTAATGGAATACATAATACAAAAAAGATTATAGGCCAAAGGGGTTTTTAGAAAAACACCTAACCTAAGCAGTCTAAGATGTCATAATTTAGAAAGTTCAAATTATTATGATCAAACATTGTTAAGACTAGAGTCTTACAAATGTATAATGGGATACACCGTCCGTCCCACAACGAGAAATATGTTCTTTTCCCAAGATTTAATAATAAGATAATAAGGAAAATGATGAAAAGAGAAATTTAATAATATCTTAAATATAAAAGGGAATAATATTTTTTAAGAATGAACTTAGGGGGATTAGTTTTAATGACAATAATTTTTGCAGACTTGAAATGTTGGAGAATATATTTTAAAACTTGTAAATATAGGACAATATGTTTAAAATTTTGTAATATAGAACAAAATATTTTAACTTAAACTTCAAATGTATGACAATAATCCCTAACCTCCACATGATATTTCGGCCTCGACGGCTTATTCAGATCAATTGTTCCACATTCTGAGATCTTAACATATATTGTCAAATATTTTATATTTTAAAACATAATGACTATATATTCCAAGTCATTAAAATTATTGTCTTAAAATGAACCTCTAAAGTTATTTGTACTAGAAAAATATTTTCCATAAATATAATAACAAACATATCTTTATTGGATCTAAAAGAAAATAGAAAGCAAGCACATCTTTTGTGGGACCAAGGTAGTATTTCATTATATATTATCATTTTGAATCTAATACATATATTGACATATAAAGCTCATCGATTGCATTTTTTAGTCCCATATGTTTCTCGTCACGAAAATGGTCATTTTAAGTATTTTTGGTCCCATCGAAAAAAAATGGGCACATGTCTTGTTAGGGTTTTACGAAATTAATTTTTTTAATCAATTTAAGTCCTAGAAATTTCAAATTATGGTAAACCCAACGATTCTTTTCGAATAAAGTAACAATTTTGGGACCAAAAAATTGTGTCAAGAGGTATCATTTTACTAGAGGTACTAAACTATTTAGAAATTCTGTGGCTAGTATTACATAATTCTGCAGTAACTCTAAATATTTCAAGGAGTTCATTTGTTTTCCACATCAAGAATTATATAAAAAATTCCTACAATATAATTAGTCATAAGGATTAGGCGTTATCTTTTTAGGACAGTAATTTAGGGGAGTTGTGGTTTGCTGATAATAATTTTACGAATAAATTAGAAATGTAGGACAATATATTTTAAATATGTAACAGTAGGACAATATGAAAATCAGATGTGCAGATAACCGTTCAATAAGCTAATATCGGGCTGAAATATTCTGAGATTTGGGCCTGCTCAAAGCAGATTGTCCTACATTTACAGGATTTTGAAAAACATATTGTCTATATCAAATTTAAATATATTATCCTATATTTAGCAATTTAAAAACACGTCATTCTCGCATTTTCAAGGTTTCTGAAGAATTGGTTCTTTAAACACAACCCCCACCACATCTAAAAACATTATTCTATATATAATTTATCACATATATATTCTAAAGAGGTAATACAGTAATAAGAAAATATAATTATTGGTTTTTATAATGAGCATTACTTTATTTCTTGATCATGCATTAAGAATAAACTTAACAAAAAAAACGACGGAATTTATTGGCAGTAACAAGTAAGGATGGAGTTGGAAGCATTTAATGGGTGCATAATTGCTCATGCTCCAGATGCTCTATTATCTTAGGGAAGCAAGCCACATATGACGAAACAACGAACTGCAGGTGCTTTTCAATATTCCTGCAGGTTCAATTGTTTATTTATTACGCACGTTTTTTTTGGAAAATATACATCGGTTAATATATAGGGGATTTGCTATTCTTGATTATCATGGATTGGTTTTATTTTATTTTTATACTTTTTGGCGGTGATATTTTCATTTCATCGTGACAACAACAATGCCGAAAAATCAGCAGTATAGGATCGGAATTTCTATTGAACTCTCAATGACCAAAACTTACACAACATACTGGTTCAATAATCTTCAGGTTCTCATTTCAATTGATTTTAGTTTAGAAATTATAACAAAGGGGCAAGTATTAGACTAAAAATGAATCTATATGCATTTTAAAAGATGATTACAGCTGACAAAATAAACTATTTTGATGCTAAATATTGTAGTATTTTTTTTATATATAATTTTCATATTAACATTTAAGTAAAATTTTTTAGATAATTGTTTTTGTACATAAATAGTTTATTATGTCAATCAATCATTATCAACTAAGGATTATCATATGTGGCAGTGGACCAAAACAGTAAAAGATAAACTTTAGGAATAAAAATGATATTTATAAAATCTAAAATGAAATTCTTGCAATTAAAGAATCTAAAGATTAAACCAGATACTTATTTCAATGAACTTTATCTCCTATTTTTTTATAGTTTTTTAATTTTAACAAAGAACCGCACAATAATTTTCTTTAATCTGTGGCTGTCATTTTTGTAACTTTTTTTATTTTTTCAGTGGTGAACAGAATATTAATAAAGATGTGCTTCCACTGACTGTAAACCCCCCCTTACACACCTAAAAATACATTGTATAAGTGCTCAACCAACCACTCAATCCCATCAATTGCTGCATTCAAGCTTCATCTGAAGCTTCATATTATACAAGAAGAGGAGCCTATGGTTCTGTGGATCATATCAAGGTATACATTTCAATTTTCTTACAGATTGGCAAAATAAAAATTTAGGACGTTAACTTGGGGGAATGTCAGGGACTTCCCTATGTCTTGATCAATTTGATAATAACTTATAAGTTGTGCCAAAGTAGAACAAAATGACTGAAATCCTCAATTTTGACAGCAACACACATAACATTGAGCCAGAATTTGGATAATTTCAGTCAATCTTACCCTAAAATTGAAAAAATTAAAAGTTATTGGTCAATATTTTCACCTTGATTGTGAATTTCTTATTTAAGTTGTAGCAGAGGAGATACCATAAGGACCTTATGTTTACATTTTTGCTAAAAAGTAGGACATTAATATTTTTTTTTGCGAGGATTATAGCATTAGCTATTTCTTTGAATTAATTTCACGGACTAATTTGCGAAATTAATTTTTCGTGCTGCCTAAATTTGGGGATTTTTTTAGAATCCCATAGTTATTGCCAATATAGTTAATGTCCTACATTTTCCAAATGTAAATATATTCTCTTTAGGTGCTACCTCTAAGTTATTGTCCTTCAAAGTTTACCCCCTTGATTATGTAATGTCTTAGTCTACTTTGTCTTGTGGGATGATGCACTAATGGGTTTCCTGGTTTTACTTTCAAGGTTATGGCTTCCCTGAGGATGGAGTAAAGGTACTTTATTGATGTGAACTCTTTGCAGAAAAAAAGTCCTAAACTACATGGAAAAAGTTCTTATTCGCGATGGAGCGTGTATTGGTAATGACAGACTGGCACTTTCGCGGACAGCTTGCTTAGAAGAACCTATGCTGTTCAGACCGTCCGCCAGGCATGGTTCGTCTATCTTCCAAAGGGGCTCGTGTTCTTGTTATGAGGTTTTACAGCAATTAATAGCTACCGGAAGCCTAATGTA